>JAKOOJ010000019.1:12876749-13431749 GCA_022577455.1 Arizona elegans | reverse complement strand
GGGAATGGGAATGGGAATGGGAATAGAATAGAATAGAATAGAATAGGGAATGGACATAGAATAGAATAGAATAGAATAGAATAGAATAGAATAGAATAGAATAGAATAGAATAGAATAGAATAGAATAAGGAATGGGAATAGAATAGAACAGAATAATGGGAATGGGAATGGGAATGGGAATGGGAATGGGAATAGAATAGAATAGAGTAGAATAGATTAGGGAATGGGAATTGAATAGAACAGAAAAGAACAGAATAGAATAGAATACAGTACAATACAATACAATAGAATAGAATAGGGAATGGTCATAGAATAGAATAGAATAGAATAGAATAGAATAGAATAGAATAGAATAGAATAAGGAATGGGAATAGAATAGAATAATGGGAATGGGAATGGGAATGGGAAAGGGAAAGGGAAAGGGAAAGGGAAAGGGAAAGGGAAAGGGAATAGAATAAAATAGAATAGAATAGAATAGAATAGAATAGAATAGAATAGAATAGAATAGAATAGAATAGAATAGAATAGAATAATGGGAATGGGAATGGGAATGGGAATAGAATAGAATAGAATAGAATATAGTAGAATAGAATAGGGAATGGGAATAGAATTGAATAGAATAGAATAGAATAGAATAGAATAGAATAGAATAGAATAGAATAGAATAGAATGCAATAGGGAAAGGGAATGGGAAAGGTAATGGGAATGGGAATGGGAATGGGAATGGGAATGGGAATAGAATAGAATAGAATAGAATAGAATAGAATAGGGAATGGGAATAGAACAGAACAGAACAGAACAGAACAGAATAGAATAGAATAGAATAGAATAGAAGAATAAATGGAAATAGAATAGAATAGAATAGAATAGGGAATGGAAATGGGAATGGGAATGGGAATGGGAATGGGAATGGGAATAGATTAGAATAGAGTAGAATAGAATAGGCAATGGGAATGGGAATGGGAAAGGGAAGGGGAAAGGTAAAGGGAATAGAATAGAATAGAATAGAATAGAATAGAATAGAATAGAATAGAATAGAATAGAATAGAATAGAATAATGGGAATGGGAATGGGAATAGAATAGAATAGAATAGGGAATGGACATAGAATAGAATAGAATAGAATAGAATAGAATAGAACAGAACAGAATAGAATAGGGAATGGGAATAGAATAGAATAGAATAGAATATAGTAGAATAGAATAGGGAATGGGAATAGAACAGAACAGAACAGAACAGAACAGAACAGAATAGGGAATGGGAATAGAATAGAATAGAACAGAATAGAATAGAATGCAATAGGGAAAGGGAATGGGAAAGGGAATGGGAATGGGAATGGGAAAGGGAAAAGGAACAGAATAGAATAGAATAGAATAGAATAGAATAGAATAGAATAGAGGGAATGGGAATAGAATAGAATAAAATAGAATAGAAAGAATAGAATAGAATAGAATAGAATATGGAATGGGAATGGGAATGGGAAAGGGAAAGGGAAAGGGAAAGGGAAATGGAAAGGGAAAAGGAATAGAATAGAATAGAATAGAATATAATAGAATAGAATAGAATAGAATAGAGGGAATGGGAATAGAATAGAATAGAATAGAATAGAATAGAATAGAATAGAATAGAATAGAATAGAATAGAATAGAGTAGAATAGAATAGAATAGAATAGAATAGAATAGAATAGAATAGAGGGAATGGGAATAGAATAGAATAGAATAGAATAGAGTAGAATAGAATAGAATAGAATAGGGAATGGGAATAGAACAGAACAGAACGGAACGGAACGGAATGGAACAGAACAGAACAGAACATAGTAGAATAGAATAGAATAGAATAGAATAGAATAGAATAGAATAGAATAGAATAGAATAGGGAATGAGAATGGGAATGGGAATGGGAATGGGAAAGGGAATAGAATAGAAGAGAAGAGAAGAGAAGAGAAGAGAAGAGAAGAGAAGAGAAGAGAAGAGAAGAGAAGAGAAGAGAAGAGAAGAGAAGAGAATAGGGAATGGCAACGGTAATGGGAATGGGAAAGGGAAAGGTAATGGGGAATGGAAAGTTAATTGGAATGGGAACTGAACAGAACAGAACAGAACAGAACAGGGAATGGGAATGGGAATGGGAATGGGAATGGGAATGGGAATGGGAATGGGAATGGGAATAGAATAGAATAGAATAGAATAGAATAGAATAGAATAAGGAATGGGAATAGAATAGAATAAAATAGAATAGAAAGAATAGAATAGAATAGAATAGGGAATGAGAATGGGAATGGGAATGGGAATGGGAATGGGAATGGGAAAGGGAAAGAGAAAGGGAATAGAATAGAATAGAATAGAATAGAATTGAATAGGGAATGTCAAAGGTAATGGGAATGGGAAAGGTAATGGGAAATGGAATGTTACTTGGAATGGGAACTGAAGAGAACAGAACAGAACAGAAGAGAACAGAATAGGGAATGGGAATGGGAAAGGGAATGGGAATGGGAATGGGAATAGAATAGAATAGAATAGAATAGAATAGAATAAGGAATGGGAATAGAATAGAATAGAATAGAATAGAATAGAATAGAATAGAATAGAATAGAATAGAATAGAACAGAATAGAATATAATAAAATAAGGAATGGGAATAGAATAGAATAGAATAGAATAGAATAGAATAGAATAGAATAGAATAGAATAGAATAGGAAATGGGAATGGGAATGGGAATGGGAAAGGGAAAGGGAAAGGGAAAGGGAAAGGGAAAGGGAAAGAGAAAGGGAAAGGGAAAGGGAAAAGGGAAAGGAATAGAAGAGAAGAGAAGAGAATAGAATAGAAAAGAAGAGAAGAGAAGAGAAGAGAAGAGAAGAGAAGAGAAGAGAAGAGAAGAGAAGAGAAGAATAGAATAGAATAATGGGAATGGGAATGGGAATGGGAATGGGAATGGGAATAGAATAGAGTAGAATAGAATAGGGAATGGGAATAGAACAGAACAGAACAGAACAGAATAGAATAGAATACAATACAATACAATACAATACAATACAATACAATACAATACACTACAATACAATACAATACAATATGGAATGGGAATGGGATAGGTAATGGGAATGGGAATGGGAATGGGAATGGGAATGGGAAAAGAATAGAATAAAATACAATATGGAATAGGAACGGGAACGGGAATGACAATAGAATAGAATAGAATAGAATAGAACAGAAGAATAAATGGAAATAGAATAGAATAGAATAAAATAGAATAGAATAGGGAATGAGAATGGGAATGGGAAAGGGAATGGGAATAGAATAGAATAGAATAGAATAGGGAATGGGAATAGAATAGAATAGAATAATGGGAATAGGAATGGGAATGGGAATAGAATAGAATAGAGTAGAATAGAATAGGCAATTGGAATGGGAATGGGAATGGGAATGGGAAAGGGAAAGGGAAAGGGAAAGGGAATAGAATAGAATAGAATAGAATAGAATAGAATAGAATAGAATAGAATAGAATAGAATAGAATAATGGGAATGGGAATGGGAATGGGAATCGGAATGGGAATAGAATAGAATAGGGAATGGACATAGAATAGAATAGAATAGAATAGAATAGAATAGAATAGAATAGGGAATGGGAATGGGAAAGGGAAAGGGAAAGGGAATATAATAGCATAGCATAGCATAGCATAGCATAGCATAGCATAGCATAGCATAGCATAGCATAGCATAGCATAGCATAGCATAGCATAGAATAGAATAGAATAGAATGGAATAGGGAATGAGAATGGGAATGGGAATGGGAATGGGAATGGGAAAGGGAATAGAATAGAATAGAATAGAATAGAATAGAATAGAATAGGGAATGACAAAGGTAATGGGAATGGGAAAGGGAAAGGTAATGGGGAATGGAAAGTTAATTGGAATGGGAACTGAACAGAACAGAACAGAACAGAGCAGAACAGGGAATGGGAATGGGAATGGGAATGGGAATGGGAATGGGAATGGGAATAGAATAGAATAGAATAGAATAGAATAGAATAAGGAATGGGAATAGAATAGAATAGAATAGAATAGAATAGAAAGAATAGAATAGAACAGAATAGAATATAATAAAATAAGGAATGGGAATAGAATAGAATAGAATAGAATAGAATAGAATAGAATTGGGAATGGGAATGGGAATGGGAATGGGAAAGGGAAAGGGAAAGGGAAAGGGAAAGAGAAAGGGAAAGGAAAAGGGAAAAGGGAAAGGAATAGAAGAGAAGAGAAGAGAATAGAATAGAAAAGAAGAGAAGAGAAGAGAAGAGAAGAGAAGAGAAGAGAAGAGAAGAGAAGAGAAGAATAGAATAGAATAATGGGAATGGGAACGGGAATGGGAATGGGAATAGAATAGAGTAGAATAGAATAGGGAATGGGAATAGAACAGAACAGAACAGAACAGAATAGAATAGAATACAATACAATACAATACAATACAATACAATACAATACAATACACTACAATACAATACAATACAATATGGAATGGGAATGGGATAGGTAATGGGAATGGGAATGGGAATGGGAATGGGAAAAGAATAGAATAAAATACAATATGGAATAGGAACGGGAACGGGAATGAAAATAGAATAGAATAGAATAGAATAGAACAGAAGAATAAATGGAAATAGAATAGAATAGAATAAAATAGAATAGAATAGGGAATGAGAATGGGAATGGGAAAGGGAATGGGAATAGAATAGAATAGAATAGAATAGGGAATGGGAATAGAATAGAATAGAATAATGGGAATAGGAATGGGAATGGGAATGGGAATAGAATAGAATAGAGTAGAATAGAATAGGCAATTGGAATGGGAATGGGAATGGGAATGGGAAAGGGAAAGGGAAAGGGAATAGAATAGAATAGAATAGAATAGAATAGAATAGAATAGAATAGAATAGAATAGAATAGAATAGAATAGAATAATGGGAATGGGAATGGGAATGGGAATCGGAATGGGAATAGAATAGAATAGGGAATGGACATAGAATAGAATAGAATAGAATAGAATAGAATAGAATAGAATAGAATAGGGAATGGGAAAGGGAAAGGGAAAGGGAAAGGGAATATAATAGCATAGCATAGCATAGCATAGCATAGCATAGCATAGCATAGAATAGAATAGAATAGAATAGAATAGAATAGAATAGAATGGAATAGGGAATGAGAATGGGAATGGGAATGGGAATGGGAATGGGAAAGGGAATAGAATAGAATAGAATAGAATAGAATAGAATAGAATAGGGAATGAAAAAGGTAATGGGAATGGGAAAGGGAAAGGTAATGGGGAATGGAAAGTTAATTGGAATGGGAACTGAACAGAACAGAACAGAACAGAACAGGGAATGGGAATGGGAATGGGAATGGGAATGGGAATGGGAATGGGAATGGGAATAGAATAGAATAGAATAGAATAGAATAGAATAGAATAGAATAGAATAGAATAGAATAAGGAATGGGAATAGAATAGAATAAAATAGAATAGAAAGAATAGAATAGAATAGAATAGGGAATGAGAATGGGAATGGGAATGTGAATGGGAATGGGAATGGGAATGGGAAAGGGAAAGAGAAAGGGAATAGAATAGAATAGAATAGAATTGAATAGGGAATGTCAAAGGTAATGGGAATGGGAAAGGTAATGGGAAATGGAATGTTACTTGGAATGGGAACTGAACAGAACAGAACAGAACAGAACAGAACAGAATAGGGAATGGGAATGGGAAAGGGAATGGGAATGGGAATGGGAATAGAATAGAATAGAATAGAATAGAATAGAATAGAATAGAATAGAATAGAATAAGGAATGGGAATAGAATAGAATAGATTAGATTAGAATAGAATAGAATAGAATAGAATAGAATAGAATAGAATAGAATAGAATAGAATAGAATAGAATAGAATAGAACAGAATAGAATATAATAAAATAAGGAATGGGAATAGAATAGAATAGAATAGAATCGAATAGGGAATGGGAATGGGAATGGGAATGGGAAAGGGAAAGGGAAAGGGAAAGGGAAAGAGAAAGAGAAAGGGAAAGGGAAAGGGAAAAGGGAAAGGAATAGAAGAGAAGAGAAGAGAAGAGAAGAGAAGAGAAGAGAAGAGAAGAGAAGAGAAGAGAAGAGAAGAGAAGAGAAGAGAAGAATAATGGGAATGGGAATGGGAATGGGAATAGAATAGAGTAGAATAGAATAGGGAATGGGAATAGAACAGAACAGAACAGAACAGAATAGAATAGAATAGAATACAATACAATACAATACAATACAATACAATACAATACAATACAATACAATACAATACACTACAATACAATACAATACAATATGGAATGGGAATGGGATAGGTAATGGGAATGGGAATGGGAATGGGAATGGGAAAAGAATAGAATAAAATACAATATGGAATAGGAACGGGAACGGGAATGAAAATAGAATAGAATAGAATAGAATAGAACAGAAGAATAAATGGAAATAGAATAGAATAGAATAAAATAGAATAGAATAGGGAATGAGAATGGGAATGGGAAAGGGAATGGGAATAGAATAGAATAGAATAGAATAGAATAGGGAATGGGAATAGAATAGAATAGAATAATGGGAATAGGAATGGGAATGGGAATGGGAATAGAATAGAATAGAGTAGAATAGAATAGGCAATTGGAATGGGAATGGGAAAGGGAAAGGGAAAGGGAAAGGGAATGGGAATAGAATAGAATAGAATAGAATAGAATAGAATAGAATAGAATAGAATAGAATAATGGGAATCGGAATGGGAATAGAATAGAATAGGGAATGGACATAGAATAGAATAGAATAGAATAGAATAGAATAGAATAGAATAGAATAGAATAGAATAGGGAATGGGAATGGGAAAGGGAAAGGGAAAGGGAAAGGGAAAGGGAATATAATAGCATAGCATAGCATAGCATAGCATAGCATAGCATAGCATAGCATAGCATAGAATAGAATAGAATAGAATAGAATAGAATAGAATAATGGGAATGGGAATGGGAAAGGGAAAGGGAAAGGGAAAGGGAAAGGGAAAGGGAAAGGGAAAGGGAAAGGGAATAGAATAGAATAGAATAGAATAGAATAGAATAGAATAGAATAGAGTAGAGTAGAATAGAATAGGGTATGGGAATAGAACAGAACGGAACAGAACAGAACAGAACATAGTAGAATAGAATAGAATAGAATAGGGAATGGGAATAGAATAGAATAGAATAATGGGAATAGGAATGGGAATGGGAATGGGAATAGAATAGAATAGAGTAGAATAGAATAGGCAATTGGAATGGGAATGGGAATGGGAATGGGAATGGGAATGGGAATAGAATAGAATAGGGAATGGACATAGAATAGAATAGAATAGAATAGAATAGAATAGAATAGAATAAGGAATGGGAATAGAATAGAATAATGGGAATGGGAATTGGAATGGGAATGGGAATAGAATAGAATAGAGTAGAATAGAATAGGGAATGGGAATAGAACAGAACAGAAGAGAACAGAATAGAAAAGAATACAATACAATAGAATAGAATAGAATAGAATAGAATAGAATAGAATAGAATAGAATAGAATAAGGAATGGGAATAGAATAAAATAGAATAGAATAGAATAGAATAGAATAGAATAAGGAATAGAATAGAATAGAATAGAATAGAATAGAATAAGGAATAGAATAGAATAGAATAGAATAGAATAGAATAGAGTAGAATAATGGGAATGGGAATGGGAATGGGAATGGGAATAGAATAGAATAGAATAGAATAGAATAGAATAGAATAGAATAGAATAGAATAGAATAGAATAGGGATTGGGAATGGGAAAGGGAAAGGGAAAGGGAAAGGGAAAGGGAATATAATAGCATAGCATAGCATAGCATAGCATAGCATAGCATAGCATAGCATAGCATAGCATAGCATAGAATAGAATAGAATAGAATAGAATAGAATAGAATAATGGGAATGGGATTGGGATTGGGAATGGGAATGGGAATGGGAATAGAATAGAATAGAATAGAATAGAATAGAATAGAATAGGGAATGGGAATAGAACAGAACAGAACAGAACAGAACAGAAGAGAACAGGGAATGGGAATGGGAATGGGAATGGGAATAGAATAGAATAGAATAGAATAGAATAGAATAGGGAATGGGAATAGAATAGAATAGAATAGAATAGAATAGAATAGAATAGAATAAGGAATGGGAATAGAATAGAGTAGAATAGAATAGGGAATGAGAAAGGGAAAGGGAAAGGGAAAGTGAAAGGGAAAGGGAAAAGGAATAGAATAGAATAGAATAGAATAGAATAGAATAGAATAGAATAGAATAGAATAGAATAAGGAATGGGAATAGAATACAATAGAATAGAATAGAATAGAATAGAATAAGGAATAGAATAGAATAGAATAGAATAAGGAATAGAATAGAATAGAATAGAATAGAATAGAATAGAGTAGAATAATGGGAATGGGAATGGGAATGGGAATGGGAATGGGAATAGAATAGAATAGAATAGAATAGAATAGAATAGGGATTGGGATTAGGAAAGGGAAAGGGAAAGGGAAAGGGAAAGGGAAAGGGAAAGGGAAAGGGAATAGAATAGAATAGAATAGAATAGGGAATGGGAATAGAACAGAACAGAACAGAACAGAACAGAATAGAATAGGGAATGGGAATAGAACAGAACAGAGTAGAATAGAACAGAATAGAATAGAATAGAATAGAATAGAATAGAATAGAATAGAATAGGGAATGGGAATGGGAATGGTAAAGGGAATGGGAATCGGAATCGGAATCGGAATAGAATAGAATAGGGAATGGACATAGAATAGAATAGAATAGAATAGGGAATGGGAATGGGAATGGGAAAGGGAAAGGGAAAGGGAAAGGGAAAGGGAAAGGGAAAGGGAAAGGGAATAGAATAGAATAGAATAGAATAGAATAGAATAGAATAGAATAGAATAGAGTAGAGTAGAATAGAATAGGGTATGGGAATAGAACAGAACGGAACAGAACAGAACAGAACATAGTAGAATAGAATAGAATAGAATAGGGAATGGGAATAGAATAGAATAGAATAATGGGAATAGGAATGGGAATGGGAATGGGAATAGAATAGAATAGAGTAGAATAGAATAGGCAATTGGAATGGGAATGGGAATGGGAATGGGAATGGGAATGGGAATAGAATAGAATAGGGAATGGACATAGAATAGAATAGAATAGAATAGAATAGAATAGAATAGAATAGAATAAGGAATGGGAATAGAATAGAATAATGGGAATGGGAATTGGAATGGGAATGGGAATAGAATAGAATAGAGTAGAATAGAATAGGGAATGGGAATAGAACAGAACAGAAGAGAACAGAATAGAAAAGAATACAATACAATAGAATAGAATAGAATAGAATAGAATAGAATAGAATAGAATAGAATAGAATAAGGAATGGGAATAGAATAAAATAGAATAGAATAGAATAGAATAGAATAGAATAAGGAATAGAATAGAATAGAATAGAATAGAATAAGGAATAGAATAGAATAGAATAGAATAGAATAGAATAGAGTAGAATAATGGGAATGGGAATGGGAATGGGAATGGGAATAGAATAGAATAGAATAGAATAGAATAGAATAGAATAGAATAGGGATTGGGATTAGGAAAGGGAAAGGGAAAGGGAAAGGGAAAGGGAAAGGGAAAGGGAAAGGGAATAGAATAGAATAGAATAGAATAGGGAATGGGAATAGAACAGAACAGAACAGAACAGAACAGAATAGAATAGGGAATGGGAATAGAACAGAACAGAGTAGAATAGAACAGAACAGAACAGAACAGAATAGAATAGAATAGAATAGAATAGAATAGAATAGAATAGGGAATGGGAATGGGAATGGTAAAGGGAATGGGAATGGGAATCGGAATCGGAATAGAATAGAATAGGGAATGGACATAGAATAGAATAGAATAGAATAGGGAATGGGAATGGGAATGGGAAAGGGAAAGGGAAAGGGAAAGGGAAAGGGAAAGGGAAACGGAAAGGGAAAGGGAATAGAATAGAATAGAATAGAATAGAATAGAATAGAATAGAATAGAATAGAGTAGAGTAGAATAGAATAGGGTATGGGAATAGAACAGAACGGAACAGAACAGAACAGAACATAGTAGAATAGAATAGAATAGAATAGAATAGAATAGAATAGAATAGAATAGAGTAGAATAATGGGAATGGGAATGGGAATGGGAATGGGAATGGGAATAGAATAGAATAGAATAGAATAGAATAGAATAGGGATTGGGATTAGGAAAGGGAAAGGGAAAGGGAAAGGGAAAGGGAAAGGGAAAGGGAAAGGGAATAGAATAGAATAGAATAGAATAGGGAATGGGAATAGAACAGAACAGAACAGAACAGAACAGAATAGAATAGGGAATGGGAATAGAACAGAACAGAGTAGAATAGAACAGAATAGAATAGAATAGAATAGAATAGAATAGAATAGAATAGAATAGGGAATGGGAATGGGAATGGTAAAGGGAATGGGAATCGGAATCGGAATCGGAATAGAATAGAATAGGGAATGGACATAGAATAGAATAGAATAGAATAGGGAATGGGAATGGGAATGGGAAAGGGAAAGGGAAAGGGAAAGGGAAAGGGAAAGGGAAAGGGAAAGGGAATAGAATAGAATAGAATAGAATAGAATAGAATAGAATAGAATAGAGTAGAGTAGAATAGAATAGGGTATGGGAATAGAACAGAACGGAACAGAACAGAACAGAACATAGTAGAATAGAATAGAATAGAATAGGGAATGGGAATAGAATAGAATAGAATAATGGGAATAGGAATGGGAATGGGAATGGGAATAGAATAGAATAGAGTAGAATAGAATAGGCAATTGGAATGGGAATGGGAATGGGAATGGGAATGGGAATGGGAATAGAATAGAATAGGGAATGGACATAGAATAGAATAGAATAGAATAGAATAGAATAGAATAGAATAGAATAAGGAATGGGAATAGAATAGAATAATGGGAATGGGAATTGGAATGGGAATGGGAATAGAATAGAATAGAGTAGAATAGAATAGGGAATGGGAATAGAACAGAACAGAAGAGAACAGAATAGAAAAGAATACAATACAATAGAATAGAATAGAATAGAATAGAATAGAATAGAATAGAATAAGGAATGGGAATAGAATAAAATAGAATAGAATAGAATAGAATAGAATAGAATAAGGAATAGAATAGAATAGAATAGAATAGAATAAGGAATAGAATAGAATAGAATAGAATAGAATAGAATAGAATAGAGTAGAATAATGGGAATGGGAATGGGAATGGGAATGGGAATAGAATAGAATAGAATAGAATAGAATAGAATAGAATAGAATAGAATAGGGATTGGGATTAGGAAAGGGAAAGGGAAAGGGAAAGGGAAAGGGAAAGGGAAAGGGAATAGAATAGAATAGAATAGAATAGGGAATGGGAATAGAACAGAACAGAACAGAACAGAACAGAATAGAATAGGGAATGGGAATAGAACAGAACAGAGTAGAATAGAACAGAACAGAACAGAACAGAATAGAATAGAATAGAATAGAATAGAATAGAATAGAATAGAATAGGGAATGGGAATGGGAATGGTAAAGGGAATGGGAATGGGAATCGGAATCGGAATAGAATAGAATAGGGAATGGACATAGAATAGAATAGAATAGAATAGGGAATGGGAATGGGAATGGGAAAGGGAAAGGGAAAGGGAAAGGGAAAGGGAAAGGGAAAGGGAAAGGGAAAGGGAATAGAATAGAATAGAATAGAATAGAATAGAATAGAATAGAATAGAATAGAGTAGAGTAGAATAGAATAGGGTATGGGAATAGAACAGAACGGAACAGAACAGAACAGAACATAGTAGAATAGAATAGAATAGAATAGAATAGAATAGAATAGGGAATGGGAATAGAATAGAATAGAATAATGGGAATAGGAATGGGAATGGGAATGGGAATAGAATAGAATAGAGTAGAATAGAATAGGCAATTGGAATGGGAATGGGAATGGGAATGGGAATGGGAATGGGAATAGAATAGAATAGGGAATGGACATAGAATAGAATAGAATAGAATAGAATAGAATAGAATAGAATAGAATAAGGAATGGGAATAGAATAGAATAATGGGAATGGGAATTGGAATGGGAATGGGAATAGAATAGAATAGAGTAGAATAGAATAGGGAATGGGAATAGAACAGAACAGAAGAGAACAGAATAGAAAAGAATACAATACAATACAATAGAATAGAATAGAATAGGTAATGGGAATAGAATAGAATAGAATAGAATAGAATAGAATAGAGTAGAATAGAATAGAATAGAATAGAATAATGGGAATGGGAATGGGAATGGGAATGGGAATAGAATAGAATAGAATAGAATAGGGAATGGGAATAGAACAGAACAGAACAGAACAGAACAGAACAGAACAGAATAGGGAATGGGAATGGGAATGGGAATGGGAATAGAATAGAATAGAATAGAATAGAATAGAATAGAATAGAATAGGGAATGGGAATAGAATAGAATAGAATAGAATCGAATAGAATAGAATAGAATAGAATACAATACAATGCAATACAATGCAATACAATACAATACCATACAATACAATAGGGAAAGGTAATGGGAAAGGTAATGGGAATGGGAATGGGAAAGTGAAAAGGAATAGAATAGAATAGAATAGAATAGAATAGAATAGAATAGAATAGAATAGAATAGAATTGAACTGAATAGAATAGAATAGAATAGAATAGAATAATGGGAATGGGAATGGGAATGGGAATAGAAAAGGGAATGGGAATGGGAATGGGAATGGGAATGGGAATGGGAATAGAATAGAATAGAATAGAATAGAATAGAATAGGGAATGGGAATAGAACAGAACACAATAGAATAGAAAACAATAAGGAATTGGAATAGTATAGTATAGTATAGTATAGAATAGAATAGAATAGAATAGAATAGAATAGAATAGAATAGAATAGAATAGAATAGGGAATGGAAATAGAATAGAATAGAATAGAATAGAATAGGGAATGGGAAAGGTAATGGGAATTGGAAAGGGAAAGGTAATGGGGAATGGAAAGTTAATTGGAATGGGAACTGAACAGAACAGAACAGAACAGAACAGAACAGGGAATGGGAATGGGAATGGGAATGGGAATGGGAATGGGAATGGGAATAGAATAGAATAGAATAGAATAGAATAGAATAGAATAGAATAAGGAATGGGAATAGAATAGAATAAAATAGAATAGAAAGAATAGAATAGAATAGAATAGGGAATGGGAAAGGGAATGGGAATGGGAATGGGAATGGGAAAGGGAAAGAGAAAGGGAATAGAATAGAATAGAATAGAATTGAATAGGGAATGTCAAAGGTAATGGGAATGGGAAAGGTAATGGGAAATGGAATGTTACTTGGAATGGGAACTGAACAGAACAGAACAGAACAGAACAGAATAGGGAATGGGAATGGGAATGGGAATCGGAATGGGAATAGAATAGAATAGGGAATGGACATAGAATAGAATAGAATAGAATAGAATAGAATAGAATAGAATAGAATAGGGAATGGGAATGGGAAAGGGAAAGGGAAAGGGAATATAATAGCATAGCATAGCATAGCATAGCATAGCATAGAATAGAATAGAATAGAATAGAATAGAATAGAATAGAATAGAATAGAATAGAATAGAATAATGGGAATGGGATTGGGAATGGGAATGGGAATGGGAATAGAATAGAATGGAATAGAATAGAATAGGGAATGGGAATAGAACAGAACAGAACAGAACAGAACAGAACAGGGAATGGGAATGGGAATGGGAATGGGAATGGGAATAGAATAGAATAGAATAGAATAGGGAATGGGAATAGAATAGAATAGAATAGAATAGAATAGAATAAGGAATGGGAATAGAATAGAGTAGAATAGAATAGGGAATGAGAAAGGGAAAGGGAAAGTGAAAGGGAAAGGGAAAAGGAATAGAATAGAATAGAATAGAATAGAATAGAATAGAATAGAATAGAATAAGGAATGGGAATAGAATAAAATAGAATAGAATAGAATAGAATAGAATAGAATAAGGAATAGAATAGAATAGAATAGAATAAGGAATAGAATAGAATAGAATAGAATAGAATAGAATAGAATAGAATAGATTAATGGGAATGGGAATAGAATAGAATAGAATAGGGAATGGGAATAGAACAGAACAGAACAGAGTAGAATAGAATAGAATAGAATAGAATAGAATAGAATAGAATAGAATAGAATAGAATAGAATAGAATAGAATAGAATAGAATAAAATAGAGTAGAATAATGGGAATGGGAATGGGAATGGGAATGGGAATAGAATAGAATAGAATAGAATAGAATAGAATAGAATAGAATAAAATAGGGATTGGGATTAGGAAAGGGAAAGGGAAAGGGAAAGGGAAAGGGAAAGGGAAAGGGAAAGGGAAAGGGAAAGGGAATAGAATAGAATAGAATAGAATAGGGAATGGGAATAGAACAGAACAGAACAGAACAGAACAGAACAGAATAGAATAGGGAATGGGAATAGAACAGAACAGAGTAGAATAGAACAGAACAGAACAGAACAGAATAGAATAGAATAGAATAGAATAGAATAGAATAGAATAGGGAATGGAAATCGGAATGGTAAAGGGAATGGGAATCGGAATCGGAATGGGAATAGAATAGAATAGGGAATGGACATAGAATAGAATAGAATAGAATAGAATAGAATAGGGAATGGGAATAGAATAGAATAGAATAGAATAGAATAGAATAGAATAGAATAGAATAGAATAGAATAAGGAATGGGAATAGAATAGAGTAGAATAGAATAGGGAATGAGAAAGGGAAAGGGAAAGTGAAAGGGAAAGGGAAAAGGAATAGAATAGAATAGAATAGAATAGAATAGAATAGAATAGAATAAGGAATAGAATAGAATAGAATAGAATAGAATAGAATAGAATAGAATAAGGAATAGAATAGAATAGAATAGAATAGAATAGAATAGAATAGAATAGAATAGAATAGAATAGAATAGAATAGAATAGAATAATGGGAATGGGAATAGAATAGAATAGAATAGAATAGGGAATGGGAATAAAACAGAACAGAATAGAGTAGAATAGAATAGAATAGAATAGAATAGAATAGAATAGAAAAGAATAAGGAATGGGAATAGAATAGAATAGAATAGAATAGAATAGAATAGAATAGAATAGAATAGAATAGAGAAAGGGATTGGGAAAGGGAAAGGGAAAGAGAAAGGGAAAGGGAAAGGGAAAGGGAAAGGGAAAGGGAATAGATTAGATTAGATTAGAATAGAATAGAATAGAATAGAATAGAATAGAATAGAATAGAGTAGAATAATGGGAATGGGAATGGGAATGGGAATGGGAATGGGAATAGAATAGAATAGAATAGAATAGAATAGAATAGAATAGAATAGGGATTGGGATTAGGAAAGGGAAAGGGAAAGGGAAAGGGAAAGGGAAAGGGAATAGAATAGAATAGAATAGAATAGGGAATGGGAATAGAACAGAACAGAACAGAACAGAACAGAATAGAATAGGGAATGGGAATAGAACAGAACAGAGTAGAATAGAACAGAACAGAACAGAATAGAATAGAATAGAATAGAATAGAATAGGGAATGGGAATAGAATAGAATAGAATAATGGGAATAGGAATGGGAATGGGAATGGGAATAGAATAGAATAGAGTAGAATAGAATAGGCAATTGGAATGGGAATGGGAATGGGAATGGGAATGGGAATGGGAATGGGAATGGGAATGGGAATAGAATAGAATAGGGAATGGAAATAGAATAGAATAGAATAGAATAGAATAGAATAGAATAGAATAGAATAGAATAAGGAATGGGAATAGAATAGAATAATGGGAATGGGAATTGGAATGGGAATGGGAATAGAATAGAATAGAGTAGAATAGAATAGGGAATGGGAATAGAACAGAACAGAAGAGAACAGAATAGAAAAGAATACAATACAATACAATAGAATAGAATAGAATAGGTAATGGGAATAGAATAGAATAGAATAGAATAGAATAGAATAGAATAGAATAGAATAGAATAGAATAGAATAGAATAATGGGAATGGGAATGGGAATGGGAATGGGAATGGGAATAGAATAGAATAGAATAGAATAGGGAATGGGAATAGAAAAGAACAGAACAGAACAGAACAGAACAGAATAGGGAATGGGAATGGGAATGGGAATGGGAATAGAATAGAATAGAATAGAATAGAATAGAATAGAATAGAATAGAATAGAATAGAATAGGGAATGGGAATAGAATAGAATAGAATAGAACAGAATAGAATAGAATAGTATAGAATAGAATAGAATACAATACAATACAATACAATGCAATACAATACAATACCATACAATACAATAGGGAAAGGTAATGGGAAAGGTAATGGGAATGGGAATGGGAAAGTGAAAAGGAATAGAATAGAATAGAATAGAATAGAATAGAATAGAATAGAGTAGAATTGAACTGAATAGAATAGAATAGAATAGAATAGAATAATGGGAATGGGAATGGGAATGGGAATAGAAAAGGGAATGGGAATGGGAATGGGAATGGGAATGGGAATGGGAATAGAATAGAATAGAATAGAATAGAATAGAATAGGGAATGGGAATAGAACAGAACACAATAGAATAGAAAACAATAAGGAATTGGAATAGTATAGAATAGAATAGAATAGAATAGAATAGAATAGAATAGAATAGAATAGAATAGAATAGAATAGAATAGGGAATGGAAATAGAATAGAATAGAATAGAATAGGGAATGGGAAAGGTAATGGGAATTGGAAAGGGAAAGGTAATAGGGAATGGAAAGTTAATTGGAATGGGAACTGAACAGAACAGAACAGAACAGAACAGAACAGGGAATGGGAATGGGAATGGGAATGGGAATGGGAATGGGAATGGGAATAGAATAGAATAGAATAGAATAGAATAGGGAATGGGAAAGGGAATGGGAATGGGAATGGGAATGGGAAAGGGAAAGAGAAAGGGAATAGAATAGAATAGAATAGAATTGAATAGGGAATGTCAAAGGTAATGGGAATGGGAAAGGTAATGGGAAATGGAATGTTACTTGGAATGGGAACTGAACAGAACAGAACAGAACAGAACAGAATAGGGAATGGGAATGGGAATGGGAATGGGAATGGGAATAGAATAGAATAGGGAATGGACATAGAATAGAATAGAATAGAATAGAATAGAATAGAATAGGGAATGGGAATGGGAAAGGGAAAGGGAAAGGGAATATAATAGCATAGCATAGCATAGCATAGCATAGCATAGCATAGCATAGCATAGCATAGCATAGAATAGAATAGAATAGAATAGAATAGAATAGAATAATGGGAATGGGAATGGGAATGGGAATAGAATAGAATAGGGAATGGAAATAGAATAGAATAGAATAGAGTAGAATAGAATAGGGAATGGGAATAGAACAGAACAGAAGAGAACAGAATAGAAAAGAATACAATACAATACAATAGAATAGAATAGAATAGGTAATGGGAATAGAATAGAATAGAATAGAATAGAATAGAATAGAATAGAATAGAATAGAATAGAATAGAATAGAATAATGGGAATGGGAATGGGAATGGGAATGGGAATGGGAATAGAATAGAATAGAATAGAATAGGGAATGGGAATAGAACAGAACAGAACAGAACAGAACAGAACAGAATAGGGAATGGGAATGGGAATGGGAATGGGAATGGGAATAGAATAGAATAGAATAGAATAGAATAGAATAGAATAGGGAATGGGAATAGAATAGAATAGAATAGAATAGAATAGAATAGAATAGAATAGAATAGAATACAATACAATACAATACAATGCAATACAATACAATACCATACAATACAATAGGGAAAGGTAATGGGAAAGGTAATGGGAATGGGAATGGGAAAGTGAAAAGGAATAGAATAGAATAGAATAGAATAGAATAGAATAGAATAGAATTGAACTGAATAGAATAGAATAGAATAGAATAGAATAATGGGAATGGGAATGGGAATAGAAAAGGGAATGGGAATGGGAATGGGAATGGGAATGGGAATGGGAATGGGAATGGGAATAGAATAGAATAGAATAGAATAGAATAGAATAGGGAATGGGAATAGAACAGAACACAATAGAATAGAAAACAATAAGGAATTGGAATAGTATAGAATAGAATAGAATAGAATAGAATAGAATAGAATAGAATAGAATAGAATAGAATAGAATAGAATAGGGAATGGAAATAGAATAGAATAGAATAGAATAGGGAATGGGAAAGGTAATGGGAATTGGAAAGGGAAAGGTAATGGGGAATGGAAAGTTAATTGGAATGGGAACTGAACAGAACAGAACAGAACAGAACAGAACAGGGAATGGGAATGGGAATGGGAATGGGAATGGGAATGGGAATGGGAATGGGAATGGGAATAGAATAGAATAGAATAGAATAGAATAGGGAATGGGAAAGGGAATGGGAATGGGAATGGGAATGGGAAAGGGAAAGAGAAAGGGAATAGAATAGAATAGAATAGAATTGAATAGGGAATGTCAAAGGTAATGGGAATGGTTAAGGTAATGGGAAATGGAATGTTACTTGGAATGGGAACTGAACAGAACAGAACAGAACAGAACAGAATAGGGAATGGGAATGGGAATGGGAATGGGAATGGGAATAGAATAGAATAGGGAATGGACATAGAATAGAATAGAATAGAATAGAATAGAATAGAATAGAATAGAATAGAATAGAATAGGGAATGGGAATGGGAAAGGGAAAGGGAAAGGGAATATAATAGCATAGCATAGCATAGCATAGCATAGCATAGCATAGCATAGCATAGCATAGCATAGAATAGAATAGAATAGAATAGAATAGAATAATGGGAATGGGATTGGGAATGGGAATGGGAATGGGAATAGAATAGAATAGAATAGAATAGAATAGGGAATGGGAATAGAACAGAACAGAACAGAACAGAACAGAACAGGGAATGGGAATGGGAATGGGAATGGGAATGGGAATAGAATAGAATAGAATAGAATAGAATAGAATAGAATAGAATAGGGAATGGGAATAGAATAGAATAGAATAGAATAGAATAGAATAGAATAGAATAGAATAGAATAGAATAGAATAGAATAAGGAATGGGAATAGAATAGAGTAGAATAGAATAGGGAATGAGAAAGGGAAAGGGAAAGTGAAAGGGAAAGGGAAAGGGAATAGAATAGAATAGAATAGAATAGAATAGAATAGAATAGAATAGAATAGAATAGAATAGAATAAGGAATGGGAATAGAATAAAATAGAATAGAATAGAATAGAATAGAATAGAATAGAATAGAATAGAATAAGGAATAGAATAGAATAGAACAGAATAAGGAATAGAATAGAATAGAATAGAATAGAATAGAATAGAATAGAATAGAATAGAATAGAATAGAGTAGAATAATGGGAATGGGAATGGGAATGGGAATGGGAATAGAATAGAATAGAATAGAATAGAATAGAATAGAATAGAATAGAATAGGGATTGGGATTAGGAAAGGGAAAGGGAAAGGGAAAGGGAAAGGGAAAGGGAAAGGGAAAGGGAAAGGGAAAGGGAAAGGGAAAGGGAATAGAATAGAATAGAATAGAATAGAATAGGGAATGGGAATAGAACAGAACAGAACAGAACAGAACAGAACAGAATAGAATAGGGAATGGGAATAGAACAGAACAGAGTAGAATAGAACAGAACAGAACAGAACAGAATAGAATAGAATAGAATAGAATAGAATAGAATAGAATAGAATAGGGAATGGGAATGGGAATGGTAAAGGGAATGGGAATCGGAATCGGAATGGGAATAGAATAGAATAGGGAATGGACATAGAATAGAATAGAATAGAATAGGGAATGGGAATGGGAATGGGAAAGGGAAAGGGAAAGGGAAAGGGAAAGGGAAAGGGAATAGAATAGAATAGAATAGAATAGAGTAGAGTAGAATAGAATAGGGAATGGGAATAGAAAAGAACGGAACAGAACAAAACAGAACATAGTAGAATAGAATAGAATAGAATAGAATAGAATAGGGAATGAGAATGGGAATGGGAATGGGAATGGGAATGGGAATGGGAATGGGAATAGAATAGAATAGAATAATGGGAATAGGAATGGGAATGGGAATGGGAATAGAATAGAATAGAGTAGAATAGAATAGGCAATTGGAATGGGAATGGGAATGGGAATGGGAATGGGAATGGTAATGGGAATTGGAATGGGAATGGGAATAGAATAGAATAGGGAATGGACATAGAATAGAATAGAATAGAATAGAATAAGGAATGGGAATAAAATAGAATAATGGGAATGGGAATTGGAATGGGAATGGGAATAGAATAGAATAGAGTAGAATAGAATAGGGAATGGGAATAGAACAGAACAGAAGAAAACAGAATAGAAAAGAATACAATACAATACAATAGAATAGAATAGAATAGGTAATGGGAATAGAATAGAATAGAATAGAATAGAATAGAATAATGGGAATGGGAATGTGAATGTGAATGGGAATGGGAATAGAATAGAATAGAATAGAATATGGATTGGGAATAGAACAGAACAGAACAGAACAGAACAGAACAGAACAGAATAGGGAATGGGAATGGGAATGGGAATGGGAATAGAATAGAATAGAATAGAATAGAATAGAATAGAATAGAATAGAATAGAATAGAATAGAATAGGGAATGGGAATAGAATAGAATAGAATAGAATAGAATAGAATAGAATAGAATAGAATAGAATAGAATACAATACAATACAATACAATACAATACAATGCAATACAATACAATACCATACAATACAATAGGGAAAGGTAATGGGAAAGGTTATGGGAATGGGAATGGGAAAGTGAAAAGGAATAGAATAGAATAGAATAGAATAGAATAGAATAGAATAGAATAGAATAGAATAGAACTGAATAGAATAGAATAGAATAGAATAGAATAGAATAGAATAGAATAGAATAGAATAGAATAATGGGAATGGGAAAGGTAATGGGAATCTGAAAGGTAATGGGAAATGGAAAGGTAATGGGAATGGGAACTCAATAGAATAGAATGGAATAGAATAGAATAGAATAGAATAGAATAGAATAGAATAGAATAGAATAATGGGAATGGGAATGGGAATGGGAATGGGAATCACAATAGAATAGAATAGAATAGAATAGAATAGAATAGAATAGAATAGAACAGAACAGAATAGAATATAATAGAATAAGGAATGGGAATAGAATAGAATAGAATAGAATAGAATAGAATAGAATAGAGTAGAGTAGAATAGAATAGGGAATGGGAATAGAAAAGAACGGAACAGAACAAAACAGAACATAGTAGAATAGAATAGAATAGAATAGAATAGAATAGAATAGAATAGGGAATGAGAATGGGAATGGGAATGGGAATGGGAATAGAATAGAATAGAATAATGGGAATAGGAATGGGAATGGGAATGGGAATAGAATAGAATAGAGTAGAATAGAATAGGCAATTGGAGTGGGAATGGGAATGGGAATGGGAATGGGAATGGTAATGGGAATTGGAATGGGAATGGGAATAGAATAGAATAGAATAGGGAATGGACATAGAATAGAATAGAATAGAATAGAATAAGGAATGGGAATAAAATAGAATAATGGGAATGGGAATTGGAATGGGAATGGGAATAGAATAGAATAGAGTAGAATAGAATAGGGAATGGGAATAGAACAGAACAGAAGAGAACAGAATAGAAAAGAATACAATACAATAGAATAGAATAGAATAGAATAGGTAATGGGAATAGAATAGAATAGAATAGAATAGAATAGAATAGAATAATGGGAATGGGAATGTGAATGTGAATGGGAATGGGAATAGAATAGAATAGAATAGAATATGGATTGGGAATAGAACAGAACAGAACAGAACAGAACAGAACAGAATAGGGAATGGGAATGGGAATGGGAATGGGAATAGAATAGAATATAATAGAATAGAATAGAATAGAATAGAATAGAATAGAATAGAATAGAATAGAATAGGGAATGGGAATAGAATAGAATAGAATAGAATAGAATAGAATAGTATAGAATAGAATACAATACAATACAATACAATACAATACAATGCAATACAATACAATACCATACAATACAATAGGGAAAGGTAATGGGAAAGGTTATGGGAATGGGAATGGGAAAGTGAAAAGGAATAGAATAGAATAGAATAGAATAGAATAGAATAGAATAGAATAGAATAGAACTGAATAGAATAGAATAGAATAGAATAGAATAGAATAATGGGAATGGGAAAGGTAATGGGAATCTGAAAGGTAATGGGAAATGGAAAGGTAATGGGAATGGGAACTCAATAGAATAGAATGGAATAGAATAGAATAGAATAGAATAGAATAGAATAGAATAGAATAGAATAATGGGAATGGGAATGGGAATGGGAATCACAATAGAATAGAATAGAATAGAATAGAATAGAATAGAATAGAATAGAATAGAATAGAACAGAACAGAATAGAATATAATAGAATAAGGAATGGGAATAGAATAGAATAGAATAGAATAGAATAGAATAGAATAGAATTGAATTGAATAGGGAATGGGAATGGGAATGGGAAAGGGAAAGGGAAAGGGAAAGGGAAAGGGAAAGGGAAAAGGAAAAGGAAGAGAAGAGAAGAGAAGAGAAGAGAAGAGAAGAGAAGAGAAGAGAAGAGAAGAGAAGAGAAGAGAAGAGAAGAATGGGAATGGGAATGGGAATAGAATAGAATAGAATAGAATAGAATAGAATAGAATAGAATAGAATAGAATAGAATAGGGAATGGGAATAGAATAGAATAGAATAGAATAGAATAGAATAGAATAGTATAGAATACAATACAATACAATACAATACAATACAATGCAATACAATACAATACCATACAATACAATAGGGAAAGGTAATGGGAAAGGTTATGGGAATGGAAATGGGAAAGTGAAAAGGAATAGAATAGAATAGAATAGAATAGAATAGAATAGAATAGAATAGAATAGAACTGAATAGAATAGAATAGAATAGAATAGAATAGAATAGAATAGAATAGAATAGAATAGAATAATGGGAATGGGAAAGGTAATGGGAATCTGAAAGGTAATGGGAAATGGAAAGGTAATGGGAATGGGAACTCAATAGAATAGAATGGAATAGAATAGAATAGAATAGAATAGAATAGAATAGAATAGAATAGAATAGAATAGAATAGAATAGAATAGAATAATGGGAATGGGAATGGGAATGGGAATCACAATAGAATAGAATAGAATAGAATAGAATAGAATAGAATAGAACAGAACAGAATAGAATATAATAGAATAAGGAATGGGAATAGAATAGAATAGAATAGAATAGAATAGAATAGAATAGAATAGAATTGAATTGAATAGGGAATGGGAATGGGAATGGGAAAGGGAAAGGGAAAGGGAAAGGGAAAGGGAAAGGGAAAAGAAGAGAAGAGAAGAGAAGAGAAGAGAAGAGAAGAGAAGAGAAAAGAATAGAAGAGAAGAGAAGAGAAGAGAAGAGAAGAGAAGAGAAGAGAAGAGAAGAGAAGAGAAGAATGGGAATGGGAATGGGAATGGGAATAGAATAGAGTAGAATAGAATAGGGAATGGGAATAGAACAGAACAGAACAGAACAGAATAGAATAGAATAGAATACAATACAATACAATACAATACAATACAATACAATACAATACAATACAATATGGAATGGGAATGGGATAGGTAATGGGAATGGGAATGGGAATGGGAATGGGAAAAGAATAGAATAAAATACAATTTGGAATGGGAACGGGAACGGGAATGAAAATAGAATAGAATAGAATAGAATAGAATAGAATAGAATAGAACAGAATAGAATAGAATAGAATAAGGAATGGGAATAGAATAGAATAGAATAGAATAGAATAGAATAGGGAATGGGAATAGAATAGAATAGAATAATGGGAATAGGAATGGGAATGGGAAAGGGAAAGGGAAAGGGAAAGGGAAAGAATAGAATAGAATAGAATAGAATAGAATAGAATAGAATAGAATAGAATAGAATAATGGGAATGGGAATGGGAATGGGAATGGGAATAGAATAGGGAATGGGAATAGAACAGAACAGAACAGAATAGAATAGAACAGAACAGAACAGAACAGAACAGAACAGAACAGAATAGAATAGAATAGAATAGAATAGAATAGAATAGAATAATGGGAATGGGAATGGGAATGGGAATGGGAATAGAATAGAATAGAATAGAATAGAGTAGAGTAGAGTAGAATAGAATAGGGAATGGGAATAGAACAGAACGGAACAGAACAGAACAGAACATAGTAGAATAGAATAGAATAGAATAGAATAGAATAGAATAGAATAGAATAAAATAGAATAGAATAGGGAATGAGAATGGGAATGGGAATGGGAATGGGAATAGAATAGAATAGAATAATGGGAATAGGAATGGGAATGGGAATGGGAATAGAATAGAATAGAGTAGAATAGAATAGGCAATTGGAATGGGAATGGGAATGGGAATGGGAATGGGAATGGGAATGGGAATGGGAATAGAATAGAATAGGGAATGGACATAGAATAGAATAGAATAAGGAATGGGAATAGAATAGAATAATGGGAATGGGAATTGGAACAGAACAGAACAGAACAGAACAGAACAGAACATAGTAGAATAGAATAGAATAGAATAGAATAGAATAGAATAGAATAGAATAGAATAGGGAATGAGAATGGGAATGGGAATGGGAATGGGAATAGAATAGAATAGAATAGAATAATGGGAATAGGAATGGGAATGGGAATGGGAATAGAATAGAATAGAGTAGAATAGAATAGGCAATTGGAATGGGAATGGGAATGGGAATGGGAATGGGAATGGGAATGGGAATGGGAATGGGAATGGGAATAGAATAGAATAGGGAATAGAATAGAATAGAATAGAATAGAATAGAATAGAATAGAATAGAATAGAATAGAATAGAATAGTATAGAATACAATACAATACAATACAATACAATACAATACAAGGCAATACAATACAATACCATACAATACAATAGGGAAAGGTAATGGGAAAGGTAATGGGAATGGGAATGGGAAAGTGAAAAGGAATAGAATAGAATAGAATAGAATAGAATAGAATAGAATAGAACTGAATAGAATAGAATAGAATAGAATAGAATAGAATAGAATAGAATAGAATAGAATAGAATAGAATAGAATAATGGGAATGGGAATGGGAATGGGAATGGGAATAGAAAAGGGAATGGGAATGGGAATGGGAATGGGAATGGGAATGGGAATGGGAATGGGAATAGAATAGAATAGAATAGAATAGAATAGAATAGAATAGAATAGGGAATGGGAATAGAACAGAACACAATAGAATAGAAAACAATAAGGAATTGGAATAGTATAGTATAGTATAGAATAGAAAAGAATAGAATAGAATAGAATAGAATAGAATAGAATAGAATAGAATAGAATAGAATAGGGAATGGAAATAGAATAGAATAGAATAGAATAGAATAGGGAATGGGAAAGGTAATGGGAATCTGAAAGGTAATGGGAAATGGAAAGGTAATGGGAATGGGAACTCAATAGAATAGAATAGAATAGAATAGAATAGAATAGAATAGAATAGAATAGAATAGAATAGAATTGAATAGGGAATGGGAATGGGAATGGGAATGGGAAAGGGAAAGGGAAAGGGAAAGGGAAAGGGAAAGGGAAAAGGAAGAGGAATAGAAGAGATGAGAAGAGAAGAGAAAAAAAGAGAAGAGAAGAGAAGAGAAGAGAAGAGAAGAGAAGAGAAGAGAAGAGAAGAGAATAATGGGAATGGGAATGGGAATGGGAATAGAATAGAGTAGAATAGAATAGGGAATGGGAATAGAACAGAACAGAACAGAACAGAACAGAACAGAATACAATACAATACAATACAATACAATACAATACAATACAATACAATACAATACAATACAATACAATACAATACAATACAATATGGAATGGGAATGGGATAGGTAATGGGAATGGGAATGGGAATGGGAATGGGAAAAGAATAGAATAAAATACAATTTGGAATGGGAACGGGAACGGGAATGAAAATAGAATAGAATAGAATAGAATAGAATAGAATAGAATAGAATAGAATAGAATAGAATAGAACAGAATAGAATATAATAGAATAATGGGAATGGGAATAGAATAGAATCGAATAATGGGAATAGGAATGGGAATGGGAATAGAATAGAATAGAGTAGAATAGAATAGGCAATTGGAATGGGAATGGGAATGGGAATGGGAATGGGAATGGGAATAGAATAGAATAGGGAATGGACATAGAATAGAATAGAATAGAATAGAATAGAATAGAATAGAATAGAATAGAATAGAATAGAATAGAATAGAATAAGGAATGGGAATAGAATAGAATAATGGGAATGGGAATTGGAATGGGAATGGGAATAGAATAGAATAGAGTAGAATAGAATAGGGAATGGGAATGGGAATGGGAATGGGAAAGGTAATGGGAATGGGAATGGGAATGGGAATGGGAATAGAATAGAATAGAATAGGGAATGGGAACAGAACAGAATAGAATAGAATAGAATAGAATAGAATGGAAGGGAAGGGAAGAGAAGAGAAGAGAAGAGAAGAGAAAAGAAGAGAAGAGAAGAGAAGAGAAGAGAATAAGGAATAGAATAGAATAGAATAGAATAGAATAGAATAGAATAGAATAGAATAGAATAGAATAGAATAGAATAGAATAATGGGAATGAGAATGGGAATGGGAATGGGAATAGAATAGAATAGAATAGAATAGAATAGAATAGAATAGAATAGAATAGAATAGAATAGAATAGAATAGAATAGAATAGAATAGAATAAGGAATGGGAATAGAATAGAATAGAATAGAATAGAATAGAATAGAATAGAATAGAATAATGGGAATGGGAATGGGAATGGGAATGGGAATAGAATAGAATAGAATAGAATAGAATAGGGAATGGGATTAGAACAGAACATAATAGAATAGAATAGAATTGAATAGAATAGAATAGAATAGAATATAGAATAGAATAAGGAATGGGAATAGAATAGAATAGAATAGAATAGAATAGGGAATGGGATTGGGAAAGGGAAAGGGAAAGGGAAAGGGAAAGGGAAAGGGAAAGGGAATAGAATATAATAATAATAATAATAATAATAATAATAATAATAATAATAATAATAATAATAATAATAATAATAATAATAATAATTTTATTTCTATACCGCCTTTCTCCCGAAGGACTCAGGGCGGTGTACAGCCTATTTAAAAACAGAATAGACATCGAATTAAAATAATTAAAAAATATTAAATAATTGGCTTAATTTAAAATCCCAAAAATTTAAAACATCCAATTAAAAATTATGTTGCTAACCCAGCCTGGCGGAACAATAGGTTCTTGAGTGCGTAGCGAAATACCCGGAGGTCAGAAATCTTACGAATTTCCGGGGGCAGTTCATTCCACAGGGCTGGGGCTCCCACAGAGAAGACCCTCCCCCTGGGTGTCGCCAGCCGACATGACTTGGCCGATGGCATCCTGAGGAGACCCTCTCTGTGGGAGCGGACTGGCCTGTGGGAGGCTATTGGTGGCAGAAGACGGTCTCGAAGGTACCCGGGTCCTATGCCATGGAGCGCTTTAAAGGTGGTGACCAACACCTTGAACCGCACCCGGAAGACCACTGGGAGCCAGTGCAGCTCGCGCAGGAGGGGTGTCACGTGGGCGCAACAGGTTGCACCCATAACCACCCGCCCGGCCGCATTCTGGACCAGTTGGAGCCTCCGAGTGCTCTTCAAGGGGAGCCCCATGTAGAGAGCATTGCAATAGTCCAACCGGGAGGTGACAAGGGCGTGAGTGACTGTGCGCAGGGCGTCCCGATCCAGAAAGGGCTGCAACTGGCAAATCAGGCGGACCTGATAAAAGGCCCCCCTGGCCACGGCCGTCATATGTTCTTCTAAAGACAGCCGTGCGTCCAGGAGGACACCCAGATTGCGAGCCCTCTCTGTGGGGGGCAAAGATTCACCCCCAATAGTCAGCGATGGCACCTGCTGACTATATCGGGACGCCGGGAGCCACAGCCACTCGGTCTTGGAAGGGTTGAGTCTGAGCCTGTTCCTCCCCATCCAGACCCGCATGGCCTCCAGGCAGCGAGACATCACATCAAGGGCATCGTTGGGGTGGTCTGGGGTGGAGATGTACAGCTGAGTGTCGTCAGCGTACAGGTGACACTTCACCCCAAAACCACGGATGATCTCACCCAGCGAATTCACATAAATGTTGAACAGGAGGGGCGAGAGGACCGACCCTTGCGGCACTCCCCATGCGAGATGCCTCGAGGTCGAGCTCTGTTCCCCTGCCAACACAAACTGCGAGCAGTCGGAGAGGAAGGAGGAGAACCACCGCAGAACAGTGCCCCCTTTTCCTAACCCCCTCAACCGCCGCAGCATGATACCATGGTCGATGGTATCAAAAGCCGCTGAGAGATCTAATAGGACTAGGACAGAGGAACAACCCATGTCCCGAGCCCTCCAGAGATCATCCACCAACGCGACCAATGCCGTTTCTGTGCTGTGCCCCTGCCTGAAGCCCGACTGGCACGGGTCCAGATAGATAGCTTCATCCAGGTGTCAGGGAAGTTGTCGTGCCACCACACTCTCAACAACCTTCGCCACAAAACGAAGGTTGGAGACCGGACGATAGTTGGCTAATTCAGCCGGGTCCAGGGAAGGCTTCTTGAGGAGGGGCCTCACTACCGCCTCTTTCAAGGCGGCAGGAAAGGCACCCTCGCTCAAAGAAGCAGTTATAATCCCCTGGAGCCAGCCTCGTGTAACCTCCCGGGAGGCCAGTACCAACCAGGAGGGACACGGGTCTAATAAACACGTGGCGGCACTAATCTTACCCAGAACCCTGTCCACATCCTCGGGAGCCACAGGATCAAACTCCTCCCAGAAGAATAGAATAATGGGAATGGGAATGGGAATGGGAATAGAATAGGGAATGGGAATAGAATAGAATAGAATAGAATAGAATAGAATAGAATAGAATAGAATAGGGAATGGGAACAGAACAGAACAGAACAGAATGGAACGGAACAGAACAGAACAGAATAGAATAGAATAGAATAGAATAGGGAATGGGAATAGAACAGAACAGAACGGAACGGAACGGAACAGAACAGAACAGAACAGAACAGAACATAATAGAATAGAATAGAATAGAATAGGGAATGAGAATGGGAATGGGAATGGGAAAGGGAAAGGGAAAGGGAATAGAATAGAATGGAATAGAATAGAATAGAATAGAATAATGGGAATGGGAATGGGAATAGAATAGAATAGAATAGGGAATGGGAACAGAACAGAACAGAATAGAATAGAATAGAATAGAACAGAACAGAACAGAATAGAATAGAATAGAATAGAATAGAATAGAATAGAATAGAATAGAATATAGAATAGAATAAGGAATGGGAATAGAATAGAATAGAATAGAATAGAATAGAATAGAATAGAATAGAATAGAATAGAATAGAAGAATGGGAATGGGAATGGGAATGGGAATAGAATAGAATAGGGAATGGGAATGGGAAAGGTAATGGGAATGGGAATGGGAATGGGAATGGGAATGGGAATGGGAATAGAATAGAATAGAATAGAATAGAATAGAATAGAATAGAATAGAATAGAATAATGGGAATGGGAATAGAATAGAATAGGGAATGGGAATGGGAAAGGTAATGGGAATGGGAATGGGAATGGGAATGGGAATGGGAATAGAATAGAATAGAATAGAATAGGGAATGGGAATAGAACAGAACAGAACAGAACAGAATAGAATAGGGAAGGGGAATAGAATAGAATAGAATAGAATAGAATAGAATAGAATAGGCAATGGGAATGGGAAAGGTAATGGGAAAGGGACGGGAACAGAATAGAATAGAATAGAATAGAATAGAATAGAATAGAATAAGGAATGGGAATAGAATAGAATAGAATAGAATAGAATAGGGAATGGGAAAGGTAATGGGAATAGAATAGGGAATGGGAATAGAATAGAATAGAATAGAATAGAATAGAATAGAATAGAATAGAATAGAATAGGGAATGGGAACAGAACAGAACAGAACAGAATGGAACGGAACAGAACAGAACAGAATAGAATAGAATAGAATAGAATAGAATAGGGAATGGGAATAGAACAGAACAGAACGGAACGGAATGGAACAGAACAGAACAGAACAGAACAGAACATAATAGAATAGAATAGAATAGAATAGGGAATGAGAATGGGAATGGGAATGGGAAAGGGAAAGGGAAAGGGAATAGAATAGAATGGAATAGAATAGAATAGAATAGAATAATGGGAATGGGAATGGGAATAGAATAGAATAGAATAGGGAATGGGAACAGAACAGAACAGAATAGAATAGAATAGAATAGAACAGAACAGAACAGAACAGAATAGAATAGAATAGAATAGAATAGAATAGAATAGAATAGAATAGAATATAGAATAGAATAAGGAATGGGAATAGAATAGAATAGAATAGAATAGAATAGAATAGAATAGAAGAATGGGAATGGGAATGGGAATGGGAATAGAATAGAATAGGGAATGGGAATGGGAAAGGTAATGGGAATGGGAATGGGAATGGGAATGGGAATGGGAATGGGAATAGAATAGAATAGAATAGAATAGAATAGAATAGAATAGAATAGAATAGAATAGAATAATGGGAATGGGAATGGGAATAGAATAGAATAGGGAATGGGAATGGGAAAGGTAATGGGAATGGGAATGGGAATGGGAATGGGAATGGGAATAGAATAGAATAGAATAGAATAGGGAATGGGAATAGAACAGAACAGAACAGAACAGAATAGAATAGGGAAGGGGAATAGAATAGAATAGAATAGAATAGAATAGAATAGAATAGAATAGAATAGGCAATGGGAATGGGAAAGGTAATGGGAAAGGGACGGGAACAGAATAGAATAGAATAGAATAGAATAGAATAGAATAGAATAGAATAGAATAGAATAGAATAGAATAAGGAATGGGAATAGAATAGAATAGAATAGAATAGAATAGGGAATGGGAAAGGTAATGGGAATGGGAATGGGAATGGGAATGGGAATGGGAATGGGAATAGAATAGAATAGAATAGAATAGGGAATGGGAATAGAATAGAATAGAATAGAATAAGGAATAGAATAGAATAGAATAGAATAGAATAGAATAGAATAGAATAGAATAGAATAGAATAGAATAATGGGAATGGGAATGGGAATAGAATAGAATAGAATAGAATAGAATAGAATAGAATAGAATAGAATAGAATAGAATAGAATAGAATAATGGGAATGGGAATGAAAATGGGAATAGATTAGAATAGGGAATGGGAATAGAAAAGAGTAGAATAGAATAGAATAGAATAGAATAGAATAGAATAGAATAGGGAATGAGAATGGGAATGGGAATGGGAATGGGAATGGGAAAGGTAATGGGAAATGGAAAGTTAATTGGAATGGGAACTGAACAGAACAGAACAGAACAGAACAGAATAGGGAATGGGAATGGGAATGGGAATGGGAATGGGAATGGGAATGGGAATGGGAATAGAATAGAATAGAATAGAATAGAATAGAATAGAATAGAATAGAATAGAAGATGGAATGAGAACGGGAACGGGAATTTCAATAGAATAGAATAGAATAGAATAGAATAGAATAGAATAGAATAGAATAGAATAGAATAGAATAGAATAATGGGAATGGGAATGGGAATGGGAAAGGGAAAAGGAAAGGGAAAGGGAATAGAATAGAATAGAATAGAATAGAATAGAATAGAATAGAATAGAATAGAATAGAATAGAATAATGGGAATGGGAATGGGAATGGGAATGGGAATGGGAATGGGAATGGGAATAGAATAGAATAGGGAATGGACATAGAACAGAATAGAATAGAATAGAATAGAATAGAATAGAATAGAATAGAATAGGGAATGGGAATGTAAAAGGTAATGGGAATGGGAATATGAATGGGAATGGGAATGGGAATCGGAATGGGAAAAGAATAGAATAAAATACAATATGGAATGGGAACGGGAACGGGAATGACAATAGAATAGAATAGAATAGAATAGAATAGAATAGAATAGAATAGAATAGAATAGAACAGAATAGAACAGAACAGAACAAAACAGAATAGAATAAAATAGAATAAGGAATGGGAATAGAATAGAATAGAATAGAATAGAATAGAATAGAATAGAATAGGGAATGGGAATGGGAATGGGAATGGGAAAGGGAAAGGGAAAGGGAAAAGGAATAGAATAGAATAGAATAGAATAGAACAGAATAGAAAATGGGAATAGAATAGAATAGAGTAGAGTAGAATAGAATAGAATAGAATAGAATAGAATAGAATAGAATAGTGAATGGGAATAGAACAGAACAGAACAGAACAGAACAGAACAGAACAGAATAGAATAGGGAATCGGAATAGAAGAGAACAGAACGGAACGGAACGGAACGGAACGGAACATAGTAGAATAGAATAGAATAGAATAGAATAGAATACAATAGAATAGAATAGAATAGAATGGAATAGGGAATGAGAATGGGAATGGGAATGGGAATGGGAATGGGAAAGGGAAAGGGAATAGAATAGAATAGAATAGAATAGGGAATGGCAAAGGTAATGGGAATGGGAAAGGTAATGGGAAATGGAAAGTTAATTGGAATTGGAACTGAACAGAACAGAACAGAACAGAACAGAACAGAACAGAACGGAATGGGAATGGGAATGGGAATGGGAATGGGAATAGAATAGAATAGAATAGAATAGAATAGAAGATGGAATGAGAACGAGAACGGGAATTTCAATAGAATAGAATAGAATAGAATAGAATAGAATAGAATAGAATAGAATAAGGAATGGGAATAGAATAGAATAGATTAGAATAGAATAGGGAATGGGAATAGAACAGAACAGAACAGAACAGAATACAATAGAATAAGGAATGGGAATAGAATAGAATAGAATAGAATAGAATAGAATAGAATAGAAAAGGGAATGGGAACAGTACAGAACAGAATAGAATAGAATAGAATAGAATAGAATAGAATAGAATGGAATAGGGAATGGCAAAGGTAATGGGAATGGGAAAGGTAATGGGAAATGGAAAGTTAATTGGAATGGGAACTGAACAGAACACAACAGAACAGAACAGAATAGGGAATGGGAATGGGAATGGGAATGGGAATGGGAATGGGAATGGGAATGGGAATAGAATAGAATAGAATAGAATAGAATAGAATAGAATAGAATAGGGAATGGGAATGGGAATGGGAATGGGAAAGGGAAAGGGAAAGGGAAAAGGAATAGAATAGAATAGAATAGAATAGAACAGAATAGAAAATGGGAATAGAATAGAATAGAGTAGAGTAGAATAGAATAGAATAGAATAGAATAGAATAGAATAGAATAGAATAGTGAATGGGAATAGAACAGAACAGAACAGAACAGAACAGAACAGAACAGAATAGAATAGGGAATCGGAATAGAAGAGAACAGAACGGAACGGAACGGAACGGAACGGAACATAGTAGAATAGAATAGAATAGAATAGAATAGAATACAATAGAATAGAATAGAATAGAATGGAATAGGGAATGAGAATGGGAATGGGAATGGGAATGGGAATGGGAAAGGGAAAGGGAATAGAATAGAATAGAATAGAATAGGGAATGGCAAAGGTAATGGGAATGGGAAAGGTAATGGGAAATGGAAAGTTAATTGGAATTGGAACTGAACAGAACAGAACAGAACAGAACAGAACAGAACAGAACGGAATGGGAATGGGAATGGGAATGGGAATGGGAATAGAATAGAATAGAATAGAATAGAATAGAAGATGGAATGAGAACGAGAACGGGAATTTCAATAGAATAGAATAGAATAGAATAGAATAGAATAGAATAGAATAGAATAAGGAATGGGAATAGAATAGAATAGATTAGAATAGAATAGGGAATGGGAATAGAACAGAACAGAACAGAACAGAATACAATAGAATAAGGAATGGGAATAGAATAGAATAGAATAGAATAGAATAGAATAGAATAGAAAAGGGAATGGGAACAGTACAGAACAGAATAGAATAGAATAGAATAGAATAGAATAGAATAGAATGGAATAGGGAATGGCAAAGGTAATGGGAATGGGAAAGGTAATGGGAAATGGAAAGTTAATTGGAATGGGAACTGAACAGAACACAACAGAACAGAACAGAATAGGGAATGGGAATGGGAATGGGAATGGGAATGGGAATGGGAATGGGAATGGGAATAGAATAGAATAGAATAGAATAGAATAGAATAGAATAGAATAGAATAGAATAGAATAGAAGATGGAATGAGAACGGGAACGGGAATTTCAATAGAATAGAATAGAACAGAACAGAACAGAACAGAATACAATAGAATAAGGAATGGGAATAGAATAGAATAGAATAGAATAGGGAATGGGAATAGAATAGAACAGAACAGAACAGAACAGAATAGAATAGGGAATGGGAATAGAATAGAATAGAATAGAATAGAATAGAATAGAATAGAATAGAATAGAATAGGCAATGGGAATGGGAAAGGTAATGGGAAAGGCAAGGGAACAGAATAGAATAGAATAGAATAAAATAGAATAGAATAGAATAGAATAGAATAGAATAGAATAGAATAGAATAGAACAGAACAGAATAGAATAAGGAATGGGAATAGAATAGGATAGAATAGAATAGAATAGAATAGAATAGAATAGAATAGGGAATGGGAATGGGAATGGGAAAGGTAATGGGAAAGGGAATGGGAATGGGAATGGGAATGGGAATGGGAATGGGAATAGAATAGAATAGGGAATGGGAACAGAATAGAATAGAATAGAATAGAATAAGGAATAGAATAGAATAGAATAGAATAGAATAGAATAGAATAGAATAGAATAATGGGAATGGGAATGGAAATGGGAATGGGAATAGAATAGAATAGAATAGGGAATGGGAATAGAACAGAATAGAATAGAATAGAATAGAATAGAATAGAATAGAATAGAATAGAATAGAATATAGAATAGAATAAGGAATGGGAATAGAATAGAATAGAATACAATAGAATACAATAGAATAGAAGAGGGAATGGGAACAGAATAGAATAGAATAGAATAGAATAGAATAGAATAGAATAGAATAGAATAGGGAATAGAATAGGGAATAGAATAGAATAGAATAGAATAGAATAGAATAGAATAGAATAATGGGAATGGTAATGGGAATAGAAAAGAATAGAATAGGGAATGGGAATAGAACAGAGCAGAATAGAATAGAATAGAATAGAATAGAATAGAATAGAATAGAATAGGGATTGGGATTAGGAAAGGGAAAGGGAGAGGGAAAGGGAAAGGGAAAGGGAAAGGGAAAGGGAAAGGGAAAGGGAAAGGGAAAGGGAAAGGGAAAGGGAATGGGAATAGAATAGAATAGAATAGGGAATGGGAATAGAATAGAATAGAATAGTATAGAATAGAATAAAGAATGGGAATAGAATAGAATAGAATAGAATAGAATAGAATAGAATAAGGAATTGGAATAGAATAGAATAGAATAGAATAGAATAGAATAGAATAGAATAGAATAGGGAATGGGAACAGAACAGAAGAGAACCGAACGAAACGGAACAGAACAGAACAGAACAGAACAGAACAGAATAGAATAATGGGAATGGGAATGGGAATGGGAATGGGAATGGGAATGGGAATAGAATAGAATAGAATAGGGAATGGGAATGGGAAAGGGAAAGGGAAAGGGAAAGGGAAAGGGAAAGGGAAAGGGAAAGGGAAAGGGAAAAGGAATAGAATAGAATAGAATAGAATAGAATAGAATAGAATAGAATAGAATAGAATAGAATAGAAAATGGGAATAGAATAGAATAGAATAGAATAGAGTAGAATAGAATAGAATAGAATAGAATAGAATAGTGAATGGGAATAGAACAGAACAGAACAGAACAGAACAGAACAGAATAGAATAGGGAATGGGAATAGAACAGAACAGAACGGAACGGAACGGAACGGAACATAGTAGAATAGAATAGAATAGAATAGAATAGAATACAATAGAATAGAATAGAATAGAATGGAATAGGGAATGAGAATGGGAATGGGAATGGGAATGGGAATGGGAATGGGAATAGAATAGAATAGAATAGAATAGAATAGAAGATGGAATGAGAACGAGAACGGGAATTTCAATAGAATAGAATAGAATAGAATAGAATAGAAGAGAAGAGAATAGAATAGAATAGAATAGAATAAGGAATGGGAATAGAATAGAATAGATTAGAATAGAATAGGGAATGGGAATAGAACAGAACAGAACAGAACAGAATACAATAGAATAAGGAATGGGAATAGAATAGAATAGAATAGAATAGAATAGAATAGAATAGAATAGAATAGAATAGAATAGGGAATGGGAACAGTACAGAACAGAATAGAATAGAATAGAATAGAATAGAATAGAATAGAATGGAATAGGGAATGGCAAAGGTAATGGGAATGGGAAAGGTAATGGGAAATGGAAAGTTAATTGGAATGGGAACTGAACAGAACACAACAGAACAGAACAGAATAGGGAATGGGAATGGGAATGAGAATGGGAATGGGAATGGGAATAGAATAGAATAGAATAGAATAGAATAGAATAGAATAGAATAGAATAGAAGATGGAATGAGAACGGGAACGGGAATTTCAATAGAATAGAATAGAACAGAACAGAACAGAACAGAATACAATAGAATAAGGAATGGGAATAGAATAGAATAGAATAGAATAGGGAATGGGAATAGAATAGAACAGAACAGAACAGAATAGAATAGGGAATGGGAATAGAATAGAATAGAATAGAATAGAATAGAATAGAATAGAATAGGCAATGGGAATGGGAAAGGTAATGGGAAAGGCAAGGGAACAGAATAGAATAGAATAGAATAAAATAAAATAGAATAGAATAGAATAGAATAGAATAGAATAGAATAGAATAGAATAGGGAATGGGAATAGAACAGAACAGAACGGAACGGAACGGAACGGAACGGAACATAGTAGAATAGAATAGAATAGAATAGAATAGAATACAATAGAATAGAATAGAATAGAATGGAATAGGGAATGAGAATGGGAATGGGAATGGGAATGGGAATGGGAATGGGAATAGAATAGAATAGAATAGAATAGAATAGAAGATGGAATGAGAACGAGAACGGGAATTTCAATAGAATAGAATAGAATAGAATAGAATAGAATAGAATAGAATAAGGAATGGGAATAGAATAGAATAGATTAGAATAGAATAGGGAATGGGAATAGAACAGAACAGAACAGAACAGAATACAATAGAATAAGGAATGGGAATAGAATAGAATAGAATAGAATAGAATAGAATAGAATAGAATAATGGGAATGGTAATGGGAATAGAAAAGAATAGAATAGGGAATGGGAATAGAACAGAGCAGAATAGAATAGAATAGAATAGAATAGAATAGAATAGGGATTGGGATTAGGAAAGGGAAAGGGAGAGGGAAAGGGAAAGGGAAAGGGAAAGGGAAAGGGAAAGGGAAAGGGAAAGGGAAAGGGAAAGGGAATGGGAATAGAATAGAATAGAATAGGGAATGGGAATAGAATAGAATAGAATAGTATAGAATAGAATAAGGAATGGGAATAGAATAGAATAGAATAGAATAGAATAGAATAGAATAGAATAGAAGATGGAATGAGAACGGGAACGGGAATTTCAATAGAATAGAATAGAACAGAACAGAACAGAACAGAATACAATAGAATAAGGAATGGGAATAGAATAGAATAGAATAGAATAGGGAATGGGAATAGAATAGAACAGAACAGAACAGAACAGAATAGAATAGGGAATGGGAATAGAATAGAATAGAATAGAATAGAATAGAATAGAATAGAATAGAATAGAATAGGCAATGGGAATGGGAAAGGTAATGGGAAAGGCAAGGGAACAGAATAGAATAGAATAGAATAAAATAAAATAGAATAGAATAGAATAGAATAGAATAGAATAGAATAGAATAGAATAGAATAGAACAGAATAGAATAGAATAAGGAATGGGAATAGAATAGGATAGAATAGAATAGAATAGAATAGAATAGAATAGAATAGGGAATGGGAATAGAACAGAACAGAACGGAACGGAACGGAACGGAACGGAACATAGTAGAATAGAATAGAATAGAATAGAATAGAATACAATAGAATAGAATAGAATAGAATGGAATAGGGAATGAGAATGGGAATGGGAATGGGAATGGGAATGGGAATGGGAATAGAATAGAATAGAATAGAATAGAATAGAAGATGGAATGAGAACGAGAACGGGAATTTCAATAGAATAGAATAGAATAGAATAGAATAGAATAGAATAGAATAGAATAAGGAATGGGAATAGAATAGAATAGATTAGAATAGAATAGGGAATGGGAATAGAACAGAACAGAACAGAACAGAATACAATAGAATAAGGAATGGGAATAGAATAGAATAGAATAGAATAGAATAGAATAGAATAGAATAGGGAATGGGAACAGTACAGAACAGAATAGAATAGAATAGAATAGAATAGAATAGAATAGAATAGAATGGAATAGGGAATGGCAAAGGTAATGGGAATGGGAAAGGTAATGGGAAATGGAAAGTTAATTGGAATGGGAACTGAACAGAACACAACAGAACAGAACAGAATAGGGAATGGGAATGGGAATGAGAATGGGAATGGGAATGGGAATAGAATAGAATAGAATAGAATAGAATAGAATAGAACAGAATAGAAGATGGAATGAGAACGGGAACGGGAATTTCAATAGAATAGAATAGAACAGAACAGAACAGAACAGAATACAATAGAATAAGGAATGGGAATAGAATAGAATAGAATAGAATAGGGAATGGGAATAGAATAGAACAGAACAGAACAGAACAGAATAGAATAGGGAATGGGAATAGAATAGAATAGAATAGAATAGAATAGAATAGAATAGGCAATGGGAATGGGAAAGGTAATGGGAAAGGCAAGGGAACAGAATAGAATAGAATAGAATAAAATAAAATAGAATAGAATAGAATAGAATAGAATAGAATAGAATAGAATAGAATAGAATAGAATAGAATAGAATAGAACAGAATAGAATAGAATAAGGAATGGGAATAGAATAGGATAGAATAGAATAGAATAGAATAGAATAGAATAGAATAGGGAATGGGAATGGGAATGGGAAAGGTAATGGGAAAGGGAATGGGAATGGGAATGGGAATGGGAATGGGAATAGAATAGAATAGGGAATGGGAACAGAATAGAATAGAATAGAATAGAATAAGGAATAGAATAGAATAGAATAGAATAGAATAGAATAGAATAGAATAGAATAGAATAGAATAATGGGAATGGGAATGGGAATGGGAATGGGAATGGGAATAGAATAGAATAGAATAGGGAATGGGAATAGAACAGAATAGAATAGAATAGAATAGAATAGAATAGAATAGAATAGAATAGAATAGAATATAGAATAGAATAAGGAATGGGAATAGAATAGAATAAAATAGAATAGAATACAATAGAATAGAAGAGGGAATGGGAACAGAATAGAATAGAATAGAATAGAATAGAATAGAATAGAATAGAATAGGGAATAGAATAGGGAATAGAATAGAATAGAATAGAATAGAATAATGGGAATGGTAATGGGAATAGAAAAGAATAGAATAGGGAATGGGAATAGAACAGAGCAGGATAGAATAGAATAGAATAGAATAGAATAGAATAGAATAGAATAGAATAGAATAGAATAGAATAGAATAGGGATTGGGATTAGGAAAGGGAAAGGGAGAGGGAAAGGGAAAGGGAAAGGGAAAGGGAAAGGGAAAGGGAAAGGGAAAGGGAAAGGGAATGGGAATAGAATAGAATAGAATAGGGAATGGGAATAGAATAGAATAGAATAGTATAGAATAGAATAAGGAATGGGAATAGAATAGAATAGAATAGAATAGAATAGAATAAGGAATTGGAATAGAATAGAATAGAATAGAATAGAATAGAATAGAATAGAATAGGGAATGGGAACAGAACAGAAGAGAACCGAACGAAACGGAACAGAACAGAACAGAACAGAATAGAATAATGGGAATGGGAATGGGAATGGGAATGGGAATGGGAAGAGAATAGAATAGAATAGGGAATTGGAATGGGAATGGGAATGGGGAAAGGGAAAGGGAAAGGGAAAGGGAAAGGGAAAGGGAAAGGGAAAGGGAAAAGGAATAGAATAGAATAGAATAGAATAGAATAGAATAGAATAGAATAGAATAGAATAGAATAGAATAGAATAGAAAATGGGAATAGAATAGAATAGAATAGAGTAGAATAGAATAGAATAGAATAGAATAGAATAGAATAGAATAGAATAGAATAGAATAGTGAATGGGAATAGAACAGAACAGAACAGAACAGAACAGAATAGAATAGAATAGGGAATGGGAATAGAACAGAACAGAACGGAACGGAACGGAACGGAACGGAACGGAACGGAACATAGTAGAATAGAATAGAATAGAATAGAATAGAATAGAATACAATAGAATAGAATAGAATAGAATGGAATAGGGAATGAGAATGGGAATGGGAATGGGAATGGGAATGGGAAAGGGAAAGGGAATAGAATAGAATAGAATAGAATAGAATAGAATAGAATAGGGAATGGCAAAGGTAATGGGAATGGGAAAGGTAATGGGAAATGGAAAGTTAATTGGAATGGGAACTGAACAGAACAGAACAGAACAGAACAGAACAGAACGGAAGGGAATGGGAATGGGAATGGGAATGGGAATGGGAATGGGAATGGGAATGGGAATAGAATAGAATAGAATAGAATAGAATAGAATAGAATAGAATAGAAGATGGAATGAGAACGAGAACGGGAATTTCAATAGAATAGAATAGAATAGAATAGAATAGAATAGAATAGAATAGAATAGAATAGAATAGAATAGAATAGGGAATGGGAACAGTACAGAAGAGAACAGGACAGAATAGAATAGAATAGAATAGAATAGAATAGAATAGAATAGAATAGAATAGAATAGAATAGAATAGAATAAGGAATGGGAATAGAATAGAATAGAATAGAATGGAATAGAATAGAATAGGGAATGGGAATGGGAAAGGTAATGGGAATGGGAATGGGAATGGGAATGGGAATGGGAATGGCAATAGAATAGAATAGAATAGGGAATGGGAATAGAACAGAACAGAACAGAATTGCATAGGGAATGGGAATGGGAATGGGAATGGGAATGAGAATAGAATAGAATAGAATAGAATAGAATAGAATAGGGAATGGGAATGGGAATGGAAAGGTAATGGGATTGGGAATGGGAATGGGAATGGGAATGGGAATGGGAATGGGAATGGGAATGGGAATAGAATAGAATAGAATAGAATAGGGAATGGGAACAGAATAGAATAGAATAGAATAGAATAAGGAATAGAATAGAACAGAATAGAATAGAATAGAATAATGGGAATGGGAAAGGGAATGGGAATAGAAAAGAATAGAATAGGGAATGGGAATAGAACAGAATAGAATAGAATAGAATAGAATAGAATAGAATATAGAATAGAATAAGGAATGGGAATAGAATAGAATAGAATAGAATAGAATAGAATAGAATAGAATAGAATAGAATAGGGATTGTGATTGGGATTAGGAAAGGGAAAGGGAAAGGGAAAGGGAAAGGGAAAGGGAAAGGGAAAGGGAAAGGGAATAGAATAGAATAGAACAGAACAGAACAGAACAGAACAGAACAGAACAGAACAGAATAGAATAGAATAGAATAGAATAAGGAATGGGAATAGAATAGAATAGAATAGAATAGAATAGGGAATGGGAAAGGTAATGGGAATGGGAATGGGAATGGGAATGGGAATGGGAATGGGAATAGAATAGAATAGAATAGAATAGGGAATGGGAATAGAACAGAACAGAATAGAATAGAATAGAATAGAATAGAATAGAATATAGAATAGAATAAGGAATGGGAATAGAATAGAATAGAATAGAATAGAATACAATAGAATAGAAGAGGGAATGGGAACAGAATAGAATAGAATAGAATAGAATAGAATAGAATAGAATAGGGAATAGAATAGAATAGAATAGAATAGAATAGAATAGAATAGAATAGAATAGAATAATGGGAATGGTAATGGGAATAGAAAAGAATGGAATAGGGAATGGGAATAGAACAGAGCAGAATAGAATAGAATAGAATAGAATAGAATAGAATAGAATAGAATAGAATAGGGATTGGGATTAGGAAAGGGAAAGGGAGAGGGAAAGGGAAAGGGAAAGGGAAAGGGAAAGGGAAAGGGAAAGGGAATGGGAATAGAATAGAATAGAATAGGGAATGGGAATAGAATAGAATAGAATAGTATAGAATAGAATAAGGAATGGGAATAGAATAGAATAGAATAGAATAGAATAGAATAGAATAGAATAAGGAATTGGAATAGAATAGAATAGAATAGAATAGAATAGAATAGAATAGAATAGGGAATGGGAACAGAACAGAAGAGAACAGAACGAAACGGAACAGAACAGAACAGAACAGAACAGAATAGAATAATGGGAATGGGAATGGGAATGGGAATGGGAATGGGAATAGAATAGAATAGAATAGGGAATGGGAATGGGAATGGGAATGGGAATGGGAATGGGAAAGGGAAAGGGAAAGGGAAAGGGAAAGGGAAAGGGAAAAGGAATAGAATAGAATAGAATAGAATAGAATAGAATAGAATAGAATAGAATAGAAAATGGGAATAGAATAGAATAGAATAGAGTAGAATAGAATAGAATAGAATAGAATAGAATAGAATAGAATAGTGAATGGGAATAGAACAGAACAGAACAGAACAGAACAGAATAGAATAGAATAGGGAATGGGAATAGAATAGAATAGAATAGAATAGAATAGAATAGAATAGAATAGAATAGAATAGGCAATGGGAATGGGAAAGGTAATGGGAAAGGCAAGGGAACAGAATAGAACAGAACAGAACGGAACGGAACGGAACGGAATGGAACGGAACGGAACGGAACATAGTAGAATAGAATAGAATAGAATAGAATAGAATAGAATACAATAGAATAGAAGAGAAGAGAATGGAATAGGGAATGAGAATGGGAATGGGAATGGGAATGGGAATGGGAATGGGAAAGGGAAAGGGAATAGAATAGAATAGAATAGAATAGAATAGAATAGGGAATGGCAAAGGTAATGGGAATGGGAAAGGTAATGGGAAATGGAAAGTTAATTGGAATGGGAACTGAACAGAACAGAACAGAACAGAACAGAACGGAATGGGAATGGGAATGGGAATGGGAATGGGAATGGGAATGGGAATGGGAATGGGAATGGGAATAGAATAGAATAGGGAATGGACATAGAATAGAATAGAATAAGGAATGGGAATAGAATAGAATAGAATAGGGAATGGGAATGGGAATGGGAATGGGAATAGAATAGAATAGAATAGAATAGAATAGAATAGAATAGAATAGAATAGAATAATGGGAATGGGAATGGGAATGGGAATAGAATAGAATAGAATAGAATAGAATAGAATAGAATAGGGAATGGGAATGGGAATGGGAATGGGAAAAGAATAGAATAAAATACAATATGGAATGGGAACGGGAACGGGAATGACAATAGAATAGAATAGAATAGAATAGAATAGAATAGAATAGAATAGAACAGAATAGAATAGAATACAATAAGGAATGGGAATAGAATAGAATAGAATAGAATAGGAAATGGGAATGGGAATGGGAATGGGAATTTCAATAGAATAGAATAGAATAGAATAGAATAGAATAGAATAGAATAGGGAATGGGAACAGTACAGAAGAGAACAGGATAGAATAGAATAGAATAGAATAGAATAGAATAGAATAAGGAATGGGAATAGAATAGAATAGAATAGAATAGAATAGGGAATAGAATAGAATAGAATAGAATAGAATAGAATAGAATAGAATAGAATAATGGGAATGGTAATGGGAATAGAAAAGAATGGAATAGGGAATGGGAATAGAACAGAGCAGAATAGAATAGAATAGAATAGAATAGAATAGAATAGAATAGAATAGAATAGGGATTGGGATTAGGAAAGGGAAAGGGAGAGGGAAAGGGAAAGGGAAAGGGAAAGGGAAAGGGAAAGGGAAAGGGAATGGGAATAGAATAGAATAGAATAGGGAATGGGAATAGAATAGAATAGAATAGTATAGAATAGAATAAGGAATGGGAATAGAATAGAATAGAATAGAATAGAATAGAATAAGGAATTGGAATAGAATAGAATAGAATAGAATAGAATAGAATAGAATAGAATAGAATAGAATAGAAAAGGGAATGGGAACAGTACAGAACAGAATAGAATAGAATAGAATAGAATAGAATAGAATAGAATGGAATAGGGAATGGCAAAGGTAATGGGAATGGGAAAGGTAATGGGAAATGGAAAGTTAATTGGAATGGGAACTGAACAGAACACAACAGAACAGAACAGAATAGGGAATGGGAATGGGAATGGGAATGGGAATGGGAATGGGAATGGGAATGGGAATAGAATAGAATAGAATAGAATAGAATAGAATAGAATAGAATAGAATAGAAGATGGAATGAGAACGGGAACGGGAATTTCAATAGAATAGAATAGAACAGAACAGAACAGAACAGAATACAATAGAATAAGGAATGGGAATAGAATAGAATAGAATAGAATAGGGAATGGGAATAGAATAGAACAGAACAGAACAGAACAGAATAGAATAGGGAATGGGAATAGAATAGAATAGAATAGAATAGAATAGAATAGAATAGAATAGAATAGAATAGAATAGGCAATGGGAATGGGAAAGGTAATGGGAAAGGCAAGGGAACAGAATAGAATAGAATAGAATAAAATAGAATAGAATAGAATAGAATAGAATAGAATAGAATAGAATAGAATAGAATAGAATAGAATAGAATAGAATAGAATAGAATAGAACAGAACAGAATAGAATAAGGAATGGGAATAGAATAGGATAGAATAGAATAGAATAGAATAGAATAGAATAGGGAATGGGAATGGGAATGGGAAAGGTAATGGGAAAGGGAATGGGAATGGGAATGGGAATGGGAATGGGAATGGGAATAGAATAGAATAGGGAATGGGAACAGAATAGAATAGAATAGAATAGAATAAGGAATAGAATAGAATAGAATAGAATAGAATAGAATAGAATAGAATAATGGGAATGGGAATGGAAATGGGAATGGGAATAGAATAGAATAGAATAGGGAATGGGAATAGAACAGAATAGAATAGAATAGAATAGAATAGAATAGAATAGAATAGAATAGAATAGAATATAGAATAGAATAAGGAATGGGAATAGAATAGAATAGAATAGAATAGAATACAATAGAATAGAAGAGGGAATGGGAACAGAATAGAATAGAATAGAATAGAATAGAATAGAATAGAATAGAATAGGGAATAGAATAGGGAATAGAATAGAATAGAATAGAATAGAATAGAATAGAATAGAATAATGGGAATGGTAATGGGAATAGAAAAGAATAGAATAGGGAATGGGAATAGAACAGAGCAGAATAGAATAGAATAGAATAGAATAGAATAGAATAGAATAGGGATTGGGATTAGGAAAGGGAAAGGGAGAGGGAAAGGGAAAGGGAAAGGGAAAGGGAAAGGGAAAGGGAAAGGGAAAGGGAAAGGGAAAGGGAAAGGGAATGGGAATAGAATAGAATAGAATAGGGAATGGGAATAGAATAGAATAGAATAGTATAGAATAGAATAAAGAATGGGAATAGAATAGAATAGAATAGAATAGAATAGAATAGAATAAGGAATTGGAATAGAATAGAATAGAATAGAATAGAATAGAATAGAATAGAATAGAATAGGGAATGGGAACAGAACAGAAGAGAACCGAACGAAACGGAACAGAACAGAACAGAACAGAACAGAACAGAATAGAATAATGGGAATGGGAATGGGAATGGGAATGGGAATGGGAATGGGAATAGAATAGAATAGAATAGGGAATGGGAATGGGAATGGGAAAGGGAAAGGGAAAGGGAAAGGGAAAGGGAAAGGGAAAGGGAAAGGGAAAGGGAAAAGGAATAGAATAGAATAGAATAGAATAGAATAGAATAGAATAGAATAGAATAGAATAGAATAGAATAGAAAATGGGAATAGAATAGAATAGAATAGAATAGAGTAGAATAGAATAGAATAGAATAGAATAGAATAGAATAGTGAATGGGAATAGAACAGAACAGAACAGAACAGAACAGAACAGAATAGAATAGGGAATGGGAATAGAACAGAACAGAACGGAACGGAACGGAACGGAACATAGTAGAATAGAATAGAATAGAATAGAATAGAATACAATAGAATAGAATAGAATAGAATAGAATGGAATAGGGAATGAGAATGGGAATGGGAATGGGAATGGGAATGGGAATGGGAATAGAATAGAATAGAATAGAATAGAATAGAATAGAAGATGGAATGAGAACGAGAACGGGAATTTCAATAGAATAGAATAGAATAGAATAGAATAGAATAGAAGAGAATAGAATAGAATAGAATAGAATAAGGAATGGGAATAGAATAGAATAGATTAGAATAGAATAGGGAATGGGAATAGAACAGAACAGAACAGAACAGAATACAATAGAATAAGGAATGGGAATAGAATAGAATAGAATAGAATAGAATAGAATAGAATAGAATAGAATAGAATAGAATAGGGAATGGGAACAGTACAGAACAGAATAGAATAGAATAGAATAGAATAGAATAGAATAGAATGGAATAGGGAATGGCAAAGGTAATGGGAATGGGAAAGGTAATGGGAAATGGAAAGTTAATTGGAATGGGAACTGAACAGAACACAACAGAACAGAACAGAATAGGGAATGGGAATGGGAATGAGAATGGGAATGGGAATGGGAATGGGAATAGAATAGAATAGAATAGAATAGAATAGAATAGAATAGAATAGAATAGAAGATGGAATGAGAACGGGAACGGGAATTTCAATAGAATAGAATAGAACAGAACAGAACAGAACAGAATACAATAGAATAAGGAATGGGAATAGAATAGAATAGAATAGAATAGGGAATGGGAATAGAATAGAACAGAACAGAACAGAATAGAATAGGGAATGGGAATAGAATAGAATAGAATAGAATAGAATAGAATAGAATAGAATAGAATAGGCAATGGGAATGGGAAAGGTAATGGGAAAGGCAAGGGAACAGAATAGAATAGAATAGAATAAAATAAAATAGAATAGAATAGAATAGAATAGAATAGAATAGAATAGAATAGAATAGAATAGGGAATGGGAAGAGAACAGAACAGAACGGAACGGAACGGAACGGAACGGAACATAGTAGAATAGAATAGAATAGAATAGAATAGAATACAATAGAATAGAATAGAATAGAATGGAATAGGGAATGAGAATGGGAATGGGAATGGGAATGGGAATGGGAATGGGAATAGAATAGAATAGAATAGAATAGAATAGAAGATGGAATGAGAACGAGAACGGGAATTTCAATAGAATAGAATAGAATAGAATAGAATAGAATAGAATAGAATAAGGAATGGGAATAGAATAGAATAGATTAGAATAGAATAGGGAATGGGAATAGAACAGAACAGAACAGAACAGAATACAATAGAATAAGGAATGGGAATAGAATAGAATAGAATAGAATAGAATAGAATAGAATAGAATAGAATAATGGGAATGGTAATGGGAATAGAAAAGAATAGAATAGGGAATGGGAATAGAACAGAGCAGAATAGAATAGAATAGAATAGAATAGAATAGAATAGGGATTGGGATTAGGAAAGGGAAAGGGAGAGGGAAAGGGAAAGGGAAAGGGAAAGGGAAAGGGAAAGGGAAAGGGAAAGGGAAAGGGAAAGGGAATGGGAATAGAATAGAATAGAATAGGGAATGGGAATAGAATAGAATAGAATAGTATAGAATAGAATAAGGAATGGGAATAGAATAGAATAGAATAGAATAGAATAGAATAGAATAGAATAAGGAATTGGAATAGAATAGAATAGAATAGAATAGAATAGAATAGAATAGAATAGAATAGGGAATGGGAACAGAACAGAAGAGAACCGAACGAAACGGAACAGAACAGAACAGAACAGAACAGAACAGAATAGAATAATGGGAATGGGAATGGGAATGGGAATGGGAATGGGAATGGGAATAGAATAGAATAGAATAGGGAATGGGAATGGGAATGGGAAAGGGAAAGGGAAAGGGAAAGGGAAAGGGAAAGGGAAAGGGAAAGGGAAAAGGAATAGAATAGAATAGAATAGAATAGAATAGAATAGAATAGAATAGAATAGAAAATGGGAATAGAATAGAATAGAATAGAATAGAGTAGAATAGAATAGAATAGAATAGAATAGAATAGAATAGAATAGAATAGTGAATGGGAATAGAACAGAACAGAACAGAACAGAACAGAACAGAATAGAATAGGGAATGGGAATAGAACAGAACAGAACGGAACGGAACGGAACTGAACATAGTAGAATAGAATAGAATACAATAGAATAGAATAGAATACAATAGAATAGAATAGAATAGAATGGAATAGGGAATGAGAATGGGAATGGGAATGGGAATGGGAATGGGAATGGGAATAGAATAGAATAGAATAGAATAGAATAGAAGATGGAATGAGAACGAGAACGGGAATTTCAATAGAATAGAATAGAATAGAATAGAATAGAATAGAATAGAATAGAATAGAATAGAATAGAATAAGGAATGGGAACAGAATAGAATAGATTAGAATAGAATAGGGAATGGGAATAGAACAGAACAGAACAGAACAGAATACAATAGAATAAGGAATGGGAATAGAATAGAATAGAATAGAATAGAATAGAATAGAATAGAATAGAATAGAATAGGGAATGGGAACAGTACAGAACAGAATAGAATAGAATAGAATAGAATAGAATAGAATAGAATAGAATGGAATAGGGAATGGCAAAGGTAATGGGAATGGGAAAGGTAATGGGAAATGGAAAGTTAATTGGAATGGGAACTGAACAGAACACAACAGAACAGAACAGAATAGGGAATGGGAATGGGAATGAGAATGGGAATGGGAATGGGAATAGAATAGAATAGAATAGAATAGAATAGAATAGAATAGAATAGAATAGAAGATGGAATGAGAACGGGAACGGGAATTTCAATAGAATAGAATAGAACAGAACAGAACAGAACAGAATACAATAGAATAAGGAATGGGAATAGAATAGAATAGAATAGAATAGGGAATGGGAATAGAATAGAACAGAACAGAACAGAACAGAATAGAATAGGGAATGGGAATAGAATAGAATAGAATAGAATAGAATAGAATAGAATAGAATAGAATAGAATAGGCAATGGGAATGGGAAAGGTAAAGGGAAAGGCAAGGGAACAGAATAGAATAGAATAGAATAGAATAGAATAGAATAGAATAGAATAGAACAGAATAGAATAGAATAAGGAATGGGAATAGAATAGGATAGAATAGAATAGAATAGAATAGAATAGAATAGGGAATGGGAATAGAACAGAACAGAACGGAACGGAACGGAACGGAACGGAACATAGTAGAATAGAATAGAATAGAATAGAATAGAATACAATAGAATAGAATAGAATAGAATGGAATAGGGAATGAGAATGGGAATGGGAATGGGAATGGGAATGGGAATGGGAATAGAATAGAATAGAATAGAATAGAATAGAAGATGGAATGAGAACGAGAACGGGAATTTCAATAGAATAGAATAGAATAGAATAGAATAGAATAGAATAGAATAGAATAGAATAGAATAAGGAATGGGAATAGAATAGAATAGATTAGAATAGAATAGGGAATGGGAATAGAACAGAACAGAACAGAACAGAATACAATAGAATAAGGAATGGGAATAGAATAGAATAGAATAGAATAGAATAGAATAGAATAGGGAATGGGAACAGTACAGAACAGAATAGAATAGAATAGAATAGAATAGAATAGAATAGAATGGAATAGGGAATGGCAAAGGTAATGGGAATGGGAAAGGTAATGGGAAATGGAAAGTTAATTGGAATGGGAACTGAACAGAACACAACAGAACAGAACAGAATAGGGAATGGGAATGGGAATGAGAATGGGAATGGGAATGGGAATAGAATAGAATAGAATAGAATAGAATAGAATAGAATAGAATAGAATAGAACAGAATAGAAGATGGAATGAGAACGGGAACGGGAATTTCAATAGAATAGAATAGAACAGAACAGAACAGAACAGAATACAATAGAATAAGGAATGGGAATAGAATAGAATAGAATAGAATAGGGAATGGGAATAGAATAGAACAGAACAGAACAGAACAGAATAGAATAGGGAATGGGAATAGAATAGAATAGAATAGAATAGAATAGAATAGAATAGAATAGAATAGAATAGGCAATGGGAATGGGAAAGGTAATGGGAAAGGCAAGGGAACAGAATAGAATAGAATAGAATAAAATAAAATAGAATAGAATAGAATAGAATAGAATAGAATAGAATAGAATAGAATAGAATAGAATAGAATAGAACAGAATAGAATAGAATAAGGAATGGGAATAGAATAGGATAGAATAGAATAGAATAGAATAGAATAGAATAGAATAGGGAATGGGAATGGGAATGGGAAAGGTAATGGGAAAGGGAATGGGAATGGGAATGGGAATGGGAATGGGAATAGAATAGAATAGGGAATGGGAACAGAATAGAATAGAATAGAATAGAATAAGGAATAGAATAGAATAGAATAGAATAGAATAGAATAGAATAGAATAGAATAGAATAGAATAGAATAGAATAATGGGAATGGGAATGGGAATGGGAATGGGAATGGGAATAGAATAGAATAGAATAGGGAATGGGAATAGAACAGAATAGAATAGAATAGAATAGAATAGAATAGAATAGAATAGAATAGAATATAGAATAGAATAAGGAATGGGAATAGAATAGAATAAAATAGAATAGAATACAATAGAATAGAAGAGGGAATGGGAACAGAATAGAATAGAATAGAATAGAATAGAATAGAATAGAATAATGGGAATGGTAATGGGAATAGAAAAGAATAGAATAGGGAATGGGAATAGAACAGAGCAGGATAGAATAGAATAGAATAGAATAGAATAGAATAGAATAGAATAGAATAGAATAGAATAGGGATTGGGATTAGGAAAGGGAAAGGGAGAGGGAAAGGGAAAGGGAAAGGGAAAGGGAAAGGGAAAGGGAAAGGGAAAGGGAAAGGGAATGGGAATAGAATAGAATAGAATAGGGAATGGGAATAGAATAGAATAGAATAGTATAGAATAGAATAAGGAATGGGAATAGAATAGAATAGAATAGAATAGAATAGAATAAGGAATTGGAATAGAATAGAATAGAATAGAATAGAATAGAATAGAATAGAATAGGGAATGGGAACAGAACAGAAGAGAACCGAACGAAACGGAACAGAACAGAACAGAACAGAATAGAATAATGGGAATGGGAATGGGAATGGGAATGGGAATGGGAAGAGAATAGAATAGAATAGGGAATTGGAATGGGAATGGGAATGGGAAAGGGAAAGGGAAAGGGAAAGGGAAAGGGAAAGGGAAAGGGAAAGGGAAAAGGAATAGAATAGAATAGAATAGAATAGAATAGAATAGAATAGAATAGAATAGAATAGAAAATGGGAATAGAATAGAATAGAATAGAGTAGAATAGAATAGAATAGAATAGAATAGAATAGAATAGAATAGAATAGAATAGAATAGAATAGAATAGAATAGTGAATGGGAATAGAACAGAACAGAACAGAACAGAACAGAATAGAATAGAATAGGGAATGGGAATAGAACAGAACAGAACGGAACGGAACGGAACGGAACGGAACGGAACGGAACATAGTAGAATAGAATAGAATAGAATAGAATAGAATAGAATACAATAGAATAGAATAGAATAGAATGGAATAGGGAATGAGAATGGGAATGGGAATGGGAATGGGAATGGGAAAGGGAAAGGGAATAGAATAGAATAGAATAGAATAGAATAGAATAGAATAGGGAATGGCAAAGGTAATGGGAATGGGAAAGGTAATGGGAAATGGAAAGTTAATTGGAATGGGAACTGAACAGAACAGAACAGAACAGAACAGAACAGAACGGAAGGGAATGGTAATGGGAATGGGAATGGGAATGGGAATGGGAATGGGAATGGGAATAGAATAGAATAGAATAGAATAGAATAGAATAGAATAGAATAGAATAGAAGATGGAATGAGAACGAGAACGGGAATTTCAATAGAATAGAATAGAATAGAATAGAATAGAATAGAATAGAATAGAATAGAATAGGGAATGGGAACAGTACAGAAGAGAACAGGACAGAATAGAATAGAATAGAATAGAATAGAATAGAATAGAATAGAATAGAATAGAATAGAATAAGGAATGGGAATAGAATAGAATAGAATAGAATGGAATAGAATAGAATAGGGAATGGGAATGGGAAAGGTAATGGGAATGGGAATGGGAATGGGAATGGGAATGGGAATGGCAATAGAATAGAATAGAATAGGGAATGGGAATAGAACAGAACAGAACAGAATTGCATAGGGAATGGGAATGGGAATGGGAATGGGAATGAGAATAGAATAGAATAGAATAGAATAGAATAGAATAGAATAGGGAATGGGAATGGGAATGGGAAAGGTAATGGGATTGGGAATGGGAATGGGAATGGGAATGGGAATGGGAATGGGAATGGGAATGGGAATAGAATAGAATAGAATAGAATAGGGAATGGGAACAGAATAGAATAGAATAGAATAGAATAAGGAATAGAATAGAACAGAATAGAATAGAATAGAATAATGGGAATGGGAAAGGGAATGGGAATAGAAAAGAATAGAATAGGGAATGGGAATAGAACAGAATAGAATAGAATAGAATAGAATAGAATAGAATAGAATATAGAATAGAATAAGGAATGGGAATAGAATAGAATAGAATAGAATAGAATAGAATAGAATAGAATAGAATAGGGATTGTGATTGGGATTAGGAAAGGGAAAGGGAAAGGGAAAGGGAAAGGGAAAGGGAAAGGGAAAGGGAAAGGGAAAGGGAATAGAATAGAATAGAACAGAACAGAACAGAACAGAACAGAACAGAACAGAACAGAATAGAATAGAATAGAATAGAATAAGGAATGGGAATAGAATAGAATAGAATAGAATAGGGAATGGGAAAGGTAATGGGAATGGGAATGGGAATGGGAATGGGAATGGGAATGGGAATAGAATAGAATAGAATAGAATAGGGAATGGGAATAGAACAGAACAGAATAGAATAGAATAGAATAGAATAGAATAGAATAGAATATAGAATAGAATAAGGAATGGGAATAGAATAGAATAGAATAGAATAGAATACAATAGAATAGAAGAGGGAATGGGAACAGAATAGAATAGAATAGAATAGAATAGAATAGAATAGAATAGGGAATAGAATAGAATAGAATAGAATAGAATAGAATAGAATAGAATAGAATAGAATAATGGGAATGGTAATGGGAATAGAAAAGAATGGAATAGGGAATGGGAATAGAACAGAGCAGAATAGAATAGAATAGAATAGAATAGAATAGAATAGAATAGAATAGAATAGAATAGGGATTGGGATTAGGAAAGGGAAAGGGAGAGGGAAAGGGAAAGGGAAAGGGAAAGGGAAAGGGAAAGGGAATGGGAATAGAATAGAATAGAATAGGGAATGGGAATAGAATAGAATAGAATAGTATAGAATAGAATAAGGAATGGGAATAGAATAGAATAGAATAGAATAGAATAGAATAGAATAGAATAAGGAATTGGAATAGAATAGAATAGAATAGAATAGAATAGAATAGAATAGAATAGGGAATGGGAACAGAACAGAAGAGAACAGAACGAAACGGAACAGAACAGAACCGAACAGAACAGAATAGAATAATGGGAATGGGAATGGGAATGGGAATGGGAATGGGAATAGAATAGAATAGAATAGGGAATGGGAATGGGAATGGGAATGGGAATGGGAATGGGAAAGGGAAAGGGAAAGGGAAAGGGAAAGGGAAAGGGAAAAGGAATAGAATAGAATAGAATAGAATAGAATAGAATAGAATAGAATAGAATAGAATAGAAAATGGGAATAGAATAGAATAGAATAGAGTAGAATAGAATAGAATAGAATAGAATAGAATAGAATAGAATAGTGAATGGGAATAGAACAGAACAGAACAGAACAGAACAGAATAGAATAGAATAGGGAATGGGAATAGAATAGAATAGAATAGAATAGAATAGAATAGAATAGAATAGAATAGAATAGGCAATGGGAATGGGAAAGGTAATGGGAAAGGCAAGGGAACAGAATAGAACAGAACAGAACGGAACGGAACGGAACGGAATGGAACGGAACGGAACGGAACATAGTAGAATAGAATAGAATAGAATAGAATAGAATAGAATAGAATACAATAGAATAGAATAGAAGAGAATGGAATAGGGAATGAGAATGGGAATGGGAATGGGAATGGGAATGGGAATGGGAAAGGGAAAGGGAATAGAATAGAATAGAATAGAATAGAATAGAATAGGGAATGGCAAAGGTAATGGGAATGGGAAAGGTAATGGGAAATGGAAAGTTAATTGGAATGGGAACTGAACAGAACAGAACAGAACAGAACAGAACGGAATGGGAATGGGAATGGGAATGGGAATGGGAATGGGAATGGGAATGGGAATGGGAATGGGAATAGAATAGAATAGGGAATGGACATAGAATAGAATAGAATAAGGAATGGGAATAGAATAGAATAGAATAGGGAATGGGAATGGGAATGGGAATGGGAATAGAATAGAATAGAATAGAATAGAATAGAATAGAATAGAATAGAATAGAATAGAATAGAATAGAATAGAATAATGGGAATGGGAATGGGAATGGGAATAGAATAGAATAGAATAGAATAGAATAGAATAGAATAGGGAATGGGAATGGGAATGGGAATGGGAAAAGAATAGAATAAAATACAATATGGAATGGGAACGGGAACGGGAATGACAATAGAATAGAATAGAATAGAATAGAATAGAATAGAATAGAACAGAATAGAATAGAATACAATAAGGAATGGGAATAGAATAGAATAGAATAGAATAGGAAATGGGAATGGGAATGGGAATGGGAATTTCAATAGAATAGAATAGAATAGAATAGAATAGAATAGAATAGAATAGGGAATGGGAACAGTACAGAAGAGAACAGGATAGAATAGAATAGAATAGAATAGAATAGAATAGAATAAGGAATGGGAATAGAATAGAATAGAATAGAATAGAATAGAATAGGGAATAGAATAGAATAGAACAGAGCAGAATAGAATAGAATAGAATAGAATAGAATAGAATAGAATAGAATAGAATAGGGATTGGGATTAGGAAAGGGAAAGGGAGAGGGAAAGGGAAAGGGAAAGGGAAAGGGAAAGGGAAAGGGAAAGGGAATGGGAATAGAATAGAATAGAATAGGGAATGGGAATAGAATAGAATAGAATAGTATAGAATAGAATAAGGAATGGGAATAGAATAGAATAGAATAGAATAGAATAGAATAAGGAATTGGAATAGAATAGAATAGAATAGAATAGAATAGAATAGAATAGAATAGAATAGGGAATGGGAACAGAACAGAAGAGAACAGAACGAAACGGAACAGAACAGAACAGAACAGAACAGAATAGAATAATGGGAATGGGAATGGGAATGGGAATGGGAATGGGAATAGAATAGAATAGAATAGGGAATGGGAATGGGAATGGGAATGGGAATGGGAATGGGAATGGGAAAGGGAAAGGGAAAGGGAAAGGGAAAGGGAAAGGGAAAAGGAATAGAATAGAATAGAATAGAATAGAATAGAATAGAATAGAATAGAATAGAATAGAATAGAAAATGGGAATAGAATAGAATAGAATAGAGTAGAATAGAATAGAATAGAATAGAATAGAATAGAATAGAATAGAATAGAATAGTGAATGGGAATAGAACAGAACAGAACAGAACAGAACAGAATAGAATAGAATAGGGAATGGGAATAGAATAGAATAGAATAGAATAGAATAGAATAGAATAGAATAGAATAGAATAGGCAATGGGAATGGGAAAGGTAATGGGAAAGGCAAGGGAACAGAATAGAACAGAACAGAACGGAACGGAACGGAACGGAATGGAACGGAACGGAACGGAACATAGTAGAATAGAATAGAATAGAATAGAATAGAATAGAATAGAATACAATAGAATAGAATAGAAGAGAATGGAATAGGGAATGAGAATGGGAATGGGAATGGGAATGGGAATGGGAATGGGAAAGGGAAAGGGAATAGAATAGAATAGAATAGAATAGAATAGAATAGAATAGGGAATGGCAAAGGTAATGGGAATGGGAAAGGTAATGGGAAATGGAAAGTTAATTGGAATGGGAACTGAACAGAACAGAACAGAACAGAACAGAACGGAACGGAATGGGAATGGGAATGGGAATGGGAATGGGAATGGGAATGGGAATGGGAATGGGAATGGGAATAGAATAGAATAGGGAATGGACATAGAATAGAATAGAATAAGGAATGGGAATAGAATAGAATAGAATAGGGAATGGGAATGGGAATGGGAATGGGAATAGAATAGAATAGAATAGAATAGAATAGAATAGAATAGAATAGAATAGAATAGAATAGAATAATGGGAATGGGAATGGGAATGGGAATGGGAATAGAATAGAATAGAATAGAATAGAATAGAATAGAATAGAATAGGGAATGGGAATGGGAATGGGAATGGGAAAAGAATAGAATAAAATACAATATGGAATGGGAACGGGAACGGGAATGACAATAGAATAGAATAGAATAGAATAGAATAGAATAGAACAGAATAGAATAGAATACAATAAGGAATGGGAATAGAATAGAATAGAATAGAATAGGAAATGGGAATGGGAATGGGAATGGGAATTTCAATAGAATAGAATAGAATAGAATAGAATAGAATAGAATAGAATAGAATAGAATAGAATAGAATAGGGAATGGGAACAGTACAGAAGAGAACAGGATAGAATAGAATAGAATAGAATAGAATAGAATAGAATAGAATAGAATAGAATAGAATAAGGAATGGGAATAGAATAGAATAGAATAGAATAGAATAGAATAGAATGGAATAGAATAGAATAGGGAATGGGAATGGGAAAGGTAATGGGAATGGGAATGGGAATGGGAATGGGAATGGCAATAGAATAGAATAGAATAGGGAATGGGAATAGAACAGAACAGAACAGAATTGAATAGGGAATGGGAATGGGAATGGGAATGAGAATAGAATAGAATAGAATAGAATAGAATAGGGAATGGGAAAGGTAATGGGATTGGGAATGGGAATGGGAATGGGAATGGGAATGGGAATGGGAATGGGAATAGAATAGAATATAATAGAATAGAATAGTTAATGGGAACAGAATAGAATAGAATAGAAAAGAATAGAATAGAATAGAATAAGGAATAGAATAGAACAGAATAGAATAGAATTGAATAATGGGAATGGGAAAGGGAATGGGAATAGAAAAGAATAGAATAGGGAATGGGAACAGAACAGAACAGAATAGAATAGAATAGAATAGAATAGAATAGAATAGAATAGAATATAGAATAGAATAAGGAATGGGAATAGAATAGAATAGAATAGAATAGAATAGAATAGAATAGAATAGAGATTGGGATTAGGAAAGGGAAAGGGAAAGGGAAAGGGAAAGGGAATAGAATAGAACAGAACAGAACAGAACAGAACAGAACAGAACAGAATAGAATAGAATAGAATAGAATAGAATAAGGAATGGGAATAGAATAGAATAGAATAGAATAGAATAGGGAATGGGAAAGGTAATGGGAATGGGAATGGGAATGGGAATGGGAATGGGAATGGGAATGGGAATAGAATAGAATAGAATAGAATAGGGAATGGGAATAGAATAGAATAGAATAGAATAGAATAGAATAGAATAAGGAATAGAATAGAATAGAATAGAATAGAATAGAATAGAATAGAATAGAATAGAATAGAATAGAATAATTGGAATGGGAATGGGAATGGGAATGGGAATAGAATAGAATAGAATAGAATAGAATAGAATAATGGGAATGGGAATGGAAATGGGAATAGATTAGAATAGGGAATGGGATTAGAACAGAGTAGAATAGAATAGAATAGAATAGAATAGAATAGGGAATGAGAATGGGAATGGGAATGGGAATGGGAATGGGAAAGGGAAAGGGAATAGAATAGAATAGAATAGAATAGAATAGAATAGAATAGAATAGAATAGAATAATGGGAATGGTAATGGGAATAGAAAAGAATAGAATAGGGAATGGGAATAGAACAGAGCAGAATAGAATAGAATAGAATAGAATAGAATAGAATAGAATAGAATAGGGATTGGGATTAGGAAAGGGAAAGGGAGAGGGAAAGGGAAAGGGAAAGGGAAAGGGAAAGGGAAAGGGAAAGGGAAAGGGAAAGGGAATGGGAATAGAATAGAATAGAATAGGGAATGGGAATAGAACAGAACAGAACAGAACGCAACGGAACGGAACGGAACGGAACGGAACATAGTAGAATAGAATAGAATAGAATAGAATACAATAGAATAGAATACAATAGAATGGAATAGGGAATGAGAATGGGAATGGGAATGGGAATGGGAATGGGAAAGGGAAAGGGAATAGAATAGAATAGAATAGAATAGAATAGGGAATGGCAAAGGTAATGGGAATGGGAAAGGTAATGGGAAATGGAAAGTTAATTGGAATGGGAACTGAACAGAACAGAACAGAACAGAACAGAACGGAATGGGAATGGGAATGGGAATGGGAATGGGAATGGGAATGGGAATGGGAATAGAATAGAATAGAATAGAATAGAATAGGCAATGGGAATGGGAATGGGAAAGGTAATGGGAAAGGCAAGGGAACAGAATAGAACAGAACAGAACAGAACAGAACAGAACAGAACAGAACAGAACAGAATAGAATAGAATAGAATAGAACAGAATAGAATAGAATAGAATAAGGAATGGGAATAGAATAGAATAGAATAGGGAATGGGAACAGTATAGAATAGAATAGAATAGAATAGAATAGAATAGAATAGAATAGAATAGAATAGAATAAGGAATGGGAATAGAATAGAATTGAATAGGGAATGGGAATGGGAATGGGAATAGAATAGAATAGAATAGAATAGAATAGAATAGAATAGAATAGAATAGAATAATGGGAATGGGAATGGGAATGGGAATGGGAATAGAATAGAATAGAATAGAATAGAATAGAATAGAATAGAATAGAATAGAATAGGGAATGGGAATGGGAATGGGAATGGGAAAAGAATAGAATAAAATACAATATGGAATGGGAACGGGAACGGGAATGACAATAGAATAGAATAGAATAGAATAGAATAGAATAGAATAGAATAGAACAGAATAGAATAGAATACAATAAGGAATGGGAATAGAATAGAATAGAATAGAATAGAATAGGAAATGGGAATGGGAATGGGAATGGGAATTTCAATAGAATAGAATAGAATAGAATAGAATAGAATAGAATAGAATAGAATAGAATAGGGAATGGGAACAGTACAGAAGAGAACAGGACAGAATAGAATAGAATAGAATAGAATAGAATAGAATAGAATAGAATAGAATAGAATAGAATAAGGAATGGGAATAGAATAGAATAGAATAGAATAGAATGGAATAGAATAGAATAGGGAATGGGAATGGGAAAGGTAATGGGAATGGGAATGGGAATGAGAATGGGAATGGCAATAGAATAGAATAGAATAGGGAATGGGAATAGAACAGAACAGAACAGAATTGAATAGGGAATGGGAATGGGAATGGGAATGGGAATGGGAATGAGAATAGAATAGAATAGAATAGAATAGGGAATGGGAATGGGAATGGGAAAGGTAATGGGATTGGGAATAGGAATGGGAATGGGAATGGGAATGGGAATGGGAATGGGAATGGGAATAGAATAGAATAGAATAGAATAGAATAGAATAGAATAGAATAGAATAGAATAGAATAGGGAATGGGAACAGAATAGAATAGAATAGAATAGAATAGAATAGAATAGAATAGAATAAGGAATAGAATAGAACAGAATAGAATAGAATTGAATAATGGGAATGGGAAAGGGAATGGGAATAGAAAAGAATAGAATAGGGAATGGGAATAGAACAGAACAGAATAGAATAGAATAGAATAGAATAGAATAGAATAGAATATAGAATAGAATAAGGAATGGGAATAGAATAGAATAGAATAGAATAGAATAGAATAGAATAGAATAGAATAGAATAGAATAGAATAGGGATTGGGATTAGGAAAGGGAAAGGGAAAGGGAAAGGGAAAGGGAAAGGGAAAGGGAAAGGGAAAGGGAAAGGGAATGGGAATAGAACAGAACAGAACAGAACAGAACAGAACAGAACAGAACAGAACAGAACAGAACAGAATAGAATAGAATAGAATAGAATAGAATAGAATAGAATAAGGAATGGGAATAGAATAGAATAGAATAGAATAGAATAGAATAGAATAGGGAATGGGAAAGGTAATGGGAATGGGAATGGGAATGGGAATGGGAATGGGAATGGGAATAGAATAGAATAGAATAGAATAGGGAATGGGAATAGAATAGAATAGAATAGAATAGAATAGAATAGAATAGAATAAGGAATAGAATAGAATAGAATAGAATAGAATAGAATAGAATAGAATAGAATAGAATAGAATAATGGGAATGAGAATGGGAATGGGAATGGGAATGGGAATAGAATAGAATAGAATAGAATAGAATAGAATAGAATAGAATAGAATAGAATAATGGGAATGGGAATGGAAATGGGAATAGATTAGAATAGGGAATGGGATTAGAACAGAGTAGAATAGAATAGAATAGAATAGAATAGAATAGGGAATGAGAATGGGAATGGGAATGGGAATGGGAATGGGAAAGGGAAAGGGAATAGAATAGAATAGAATAGAATAGAATAGAATAGGGAATGGCAAAGGTAATGGGAATGGGAAAGGTAATGGGAAATGGAAAGTTTTTTTTTTTTTATTTTTTTATTTATTTATTTAAAACAGTACATCAAACAAAAAAAAAGAAATAGTCAAACAAATGATCGCGACAGAAACTTTACATGATATTTACACTTTCTACGGTATGTAAGCTTCGGTCAAATTTAACAAATATTAAACATAGTCCTGGTTATACTTGACTTTTTGGGTGTCTGTTGTTCAACCAAACATACCATTTGTCCCAACATTGGAAATATACGGAGTCCTTTTGATCTCGCAATGCTTTAGTCAGTCTGTCGGCTTCCGCATAATCCAAAATTTTCTCCAGAATCAAATCTTCAGCCGGCAGATCTTTCCCCTTCCAATGTTGGGCGAAACATATTCTTGCTGAGGTGGTGATAAATACACACAGACACCATATATTTGTGCCTATATTATCTGGCCTAATGTTCAGTAGATAGTACTCTGGTTTCAGAATTAGGTTATAACCTGTGATTTCCATAATCCATGCCTGTATGGTTTTCCAGAATTCCCTCGTCCTGGGACAGGTCCACCACATGTGAAAATAGGTGCCGATCTCCCCGCACTTCCAACAGTTTGGTGAGAAATTTGAATACATTTTAGAAAGACGGGCAGGTGGAAGGTGCCATCTATACAGCATCTTGTACACATTTTCTTTATATGATGTTGCCCACAGGAGTTTCATATGTTTGAGCCAGATTTCTTCCCATTTGGTCACATCAATTGGATAACCAATATTTCTCCCCCAGGCAATCATAGAGTCTTTAACTATTTCATCCCCTATCCAATAGTCTATTAGAAGTTTATATATCCTTGATAACATTTTATCCTCTTTTCCTAGAATGATATTGTCCAGTTCATGCTGATTCAAATTAATACCAACTTGTTCCCTATCTTTTTTAAATTTCGAGCAAATTTGGGCATAAGCCCACCAATCCAGTTGTCTTCCCTGCAACTCCAACTCATTTCTTGTTTTCAGACTGCCATGGGGGTCCAAAAGTTCCCGGTAGGAGAGGTGATTTTCTTTGTTATATAGAGGCCTATACGTTATAGCTTCGAGTGGGACCAGCCAGGAGGGGACTGAGAAGTAAAATTTACCCTTAATTTTCCTCCACGACTCAATTAGAATATTCCTCACATAATGTCCTGCAAGACACCTGTGCTTTGGGATTTTATTTTGCCAAAGAAAATAATGCCATCCTTGATGTAACCCCTCACCTTCCAAAATCAGCAACCTCCTTCTTCTCAACAATATCCAATCCCTGATCCAGACTAAGTTTGCAGCCTGATAGTAGTATTCCCATTTTGGAACACCAAATCCCCCTCTTTCTTTAAGTTCTTGAAGCATTTTAAGTTTAATTCTGGGTTTTTTATTTTGCCAAATGAATTTAAGGACATAAGAATTTAATTTTTTAAAAAAATTATTATCCAATCTAACTGGTGCTGTGTAGAATAGGTATATCCATTTTGGAAGTATATAAGTTTTTATAATTGCTATTCTACCTAGTAGGGATATCTGCATACTCTTCCATTTCTCTAGATCCTGACCTGTTCTCTTGAGAAGGTTCAAATAGTTGTCCTCTTTGATCGTGGAGCATTTGGCTGATATAATAATGCCTAAGTATTTTAGTTTGTTTACAATTTGGAACCCCAAATTCACTTCTAATTCTTTCCCTTGCTTTACTGTTAAATTTTTGGCAATAATTTTAGTTTTTTCCCTATTGACTTTTAATCCCGCCACCTTACCATATTTTTCTATTTCCTGGGTCAGACACGGTCCCGATATCAACGGATCTTCTAATATAAATACTAAATCATCAGCGTAAGCCTGCACCTTATATTGTTGATTTTGGATATAAAGACCTTTTATCCCCATATTACGTCTAATTTCCCTCAATAAGGGTTCTAATGACAGAATAAATAACAACGGGGAGAGCGGACACCCTTGTCTAGTTCCTTTCTCAATATCAATTTGATTGGATACATCACCATTAATTGAAATTTTAGCAGTCTGCTTTGAATAAATTGCACGGATTGCCCGAATAAATCTTTCTCCAAATTGCATATGTTGCAGTAAACCTATTAAAAAGCTCCAATTCACACGGTCAAAGGCCTTATGTGCATCCATGAATACCAGGGCCAATTGTTTATCAGTATGGGTTTCGTAATATTCCAAAACATTCATAACTATTCTTACGTTATCTCTAATCTGTCTGCCTGGTAGGAAACCATTTTGATCTTCATGTATAAATTGGTTAAGAAACCCTTTGAGTCTCTCTGCTAAAACCGCTGCAAATAATTTATAATCCGCGTTAAGAAGTGAAATGGGCCTATAATTCTGAATCTGAGATAGGTCACTATTGTCCTTTGGCAAAAGAGTTATTAGTGCTTCTGTCCATGATTTCGGGATCTGTCCCTCCCGAATTACCCCATTAAATAGTTCAGTCATATGCGTACCTAATGTTTCCCAAAGTGCTTTGTAATATTCAATCGGTAGGCCATCTGTACCGGGAGTTTTCCCTGTCTTTTGTTTTCCCATGACCCTTTCAATTTCCCCCTCCGTAATTTCTTCATCCAATACTTCCCTAGATAAGTCTGGTATTTTGGGTATGTCTGATTCCTCTAAGTATTTCTTTATTTCCTGCTCAGACTTATCTTCCTTACAATATAAATTAGTATAAAATTCCTGTACAATTACTTTCTTCCCTTCTTCCCCTGTAATCCAATTGCCTTTCCCATCTCTCAAATTATGAATTCTGTTCTTTTCTTTTTCTTTGTTTAGACGGTAAGTGAGCCACCTCCCTTGTTTATTTGCCCTTTCGAAGTATCTTTGCTTCATCCATCTTATTTTTTTCTCCAAATCCTGTTGATCTAATAAATTAATTTGGTGTCGTGCTACTTTCAAATTCATTTTAAATCCTATATTGCTTGGGTCCCGCTGTAACATAGCCTCACTTCTTACCAGGTCATCCAATAATTTATTACGCTCAGCCCTTTCCTTCTTTCGTTTCCCTGCCATATAGTTAATCACTGTTAGAAGGGAGGAGAGGTTCCCCCCCCCCCCCGAGGATTCGAATTTCCCGGCTGGGAGAGCGTTCCGGCGCCGCGCAAAACCGCGAGAGAAGCAAGCTGCGTGAAAGCAAGTTTTCTTTATTTTTCAGGAAGTCAGATCGAGCGATGTCGCAGACCAGCGTTCCTGGGTGAGCTGACATCTTTACCAGGTAAGCATACATTCTTATACTCTCTTGATCAAAGGGAATCCTTTGTTTTCTATTGTTACTTTTGTCTATGTTTCCTTTGTGTGTGTGCTCTGTTTTTCTTATTCTGATCGTTTCCTACTTCAGACCAGGTGGTGTTTGTGTTATCTGATTTGGTATTCTTTTGTTTTCTCCTGATTCATTATTTGCTTCCTCCCTTAAGATGATCATGTTATTATTTGGTAAGCCCTTACCTCCGGTTTGACTCTTATCATATTGCTTTGGGTTATTGATTAAATCTTTTCCTTGGTTAATCCCCTGCCATACCTTTTGTTTTTATTCTGCTGTTAATAGTTTCTTTCCTGATCTTGTCTAGAGTCTTTGTGTATCGTTTCCTGGGATTTCCTTTTTAATTCCATCTGACTCTGATATCTATGTGTTCTATTTTGGGAAGGTCATTTCCTTATGTCTGGGTTTTCCCCTTCATGAGTTGATGAGGTTTTGACACTGTCTTGGTGGTGTTCCCTTCCTACATCACCAAACCACGAAACACAGCCTTCGCTGTGTCCCATACGTTGAAAGGGCATGCATCCTCCCTGTTATTTTCCTGAAAAAAGAACCCCATCTCTTTCTTTAGGTGTTTTAAGAATGGCTCATCTTTAAAAACTCCTATGTCCAATCTCCACTTAGGCCTTATTTTCCGGCTTCCCCATGTTATCCAAAGAGGGTTGTGATCTGCCCACTCATTGACGCCTATTTCTGCTTTCTGTATCCCCTGACTCAATTCCCCTGACAGCCACGCCGCATCTATCCGTGACCAAGATGAGTGCCTGGCGGAGAAGTATGTATATTGTTTATCATCTGGGTGCTTTTCCCTCCAGATGTCTCTAAGTCCAAATTCTTCTTGTATTTGCTGCCAGATAAAAGGCAGCCTTTTCTTTACCGTATTCTTTTCTCCTTCCTGCTTCCTCTTTCCAGATATATAATCTTTGCTTTTATCCTCTATAGCATTAAAGTCTCCCACTACACAGATATGTGGGTAATCATATTCAACAAGTTTAGAGTGTAAGATCTGAAAAAAAACTTTCTGATTTCCATTAGGTGCGTATATACAAACCAATAAACATTTTTTATCACATATTTCTACCTCAACCATCAGCAGTCTCCCATCTTCGTCTGCAAAAATCAGCCTCGACTTTATGTGTTTTTGTACATAAATAGCTACTCCTCTTTTTTTTGTTTCTGCTAGGGATGTATATAGTTGACCCAATTTGCTATAATTCAATAGGTAGAGGTGATCTCTTTTTATATGTACCTCTTGGAGGCATACTATATTCAAACGTGCTTTCATTAATTTAGTAAAAACCTTTTTCCTTTTATTTGGACTATTCAATCCATTGATATTCACAGACATTAGACGCATCTCTTCCCCCATCCCGTCTTCCTTATTACCCTTACTTGCCTTCTGCTTGGGGTTTCTTTTTTGATTGTCTTGTTTCAACACCCCTCTCTACCGAACAGAACAGAATACAATAGAATAAGGAATGGGAATAGAATAGAATAGAATAGAATAGAATAGAATAGAATAGAATAGGGAATGGGAACAGTACAGAACAGAACAGAACAGAATAGAATAGAATAGAATAGAATAGAATAGAATAGAATGGAATAGGGAATGGGAATGGGAATGGGAATGGGAAAGGGAATAGAATAGAATAGAATAGAATAGAATAGAATAGGGAATGGCAAAGGTAATGGGAATGGGAAAGGTAATGGGAAATGGAAAGTTAATTGGAATGGGAACTGAACAGAACAGAACAGAACAGAATAGGGAATGGGAATGGGAATGGGAATGGGAATGGGAATAGAATAGAATAGAATAGAATAGAATAGAATAGAATAGAATAGAATAGAAGATGGAATGAGAACGGGAACGGGAATTTCAATAGAATAGAATAGAATAGAATAGAATAGAATAGAATAGAATAGAATAGAATAGAATAGAATAGAATAGAATAGAATAATGGGAATGGGAATGGGAATGGGAATGGGAATGGGAAAGGGAAAAGGAAAGGGAAAGGGAATAGAATAGAATAGAATAGAATAGAATAGAATAGAATAGAATAGAATAGAATAGAATAGAATAATGGGAATGGGAATGGGAATGGGAATGGGAATGGGAATGGGAATGGGAATAGAATAGAATAGGGAATGGACATAGAACAGAATAGAATAGAATAGAATAGAATAGAATAGAATAGAATACAATACAATACAATACAATACAATACAATAGGGAATGGGAATGGGAAAGGCAATGGGAATGGGAATATGAATGGGAATGGGAATGGGAATGGGAATGGGAAAAGAATAGAATAAAATACAATATGGAATGGGAACGGGAACGGGAATGACAATAGAATAGAATAGAATAGAATAGAATAGAATAGAATAGAATAGAATAGAATAGAACAGAACAGAACAGAACAGTATAGAATAAAATAGAATAAGGAATGGGAATAGAATAGAATAGAATACAATAGAATAGAATAGAATAGAATAGAATAGAATAGAATAGAATAGAATAGAAAATGGGAATAGAATAGAATAGAATAGAGTAGAATAGAACAGAACAGAACAGAACAGAACAGAACAGAACAGAATAGAACAGAATAGAATAGAATAGAATAGAATAGAATAGAATAGAATGGAATAGGGAATGGGAATGGGAATGGGAATGGGAAAGGGAATAGAATAGAATAGAATAGAATAGAATAGAATAGGGAATGGCAAAGGTAATGGGAATGGGAAAGGTAATGGGAAATGGAAAGTTAATTGGAATGGGAACTGAACAGAACAGAACAGAACAGAACGGAATGGGAATGGGAATGGGAATGGGAATGGGAATGGGAATGGGAATGGGAATAGAATAGAATAGAATAGAATAGAAGATGGAATGAGAACGAGAACGGGAATTTCAATAGAATAGAATAGAATAGAATAGAATAGAATAGAATAGAATAGAATAAGGAATGGGAATAGAATAGAATAGATTAGAATAGAATAGGGAATGGGAATAGAACAGAACAGAACAGAATACAATAGAATAAGGAATGGGAATAGAATAGAATAGAATAGAATAGAATAGAATAGAATAGAATAGAATAGAATAGGGAATGGGAACAGTACAGAACAGAATAGAATAGAATAGAATAGAATAGAATAGAATAGAATAGAATAGAATAGAATGGAATAGGGAATGAGAATGGGAATGGGAATGGCAATGGGAATGGGAATGGGAATGGGAAAGGGAAAGGGAATAGAATAGAATAGAATAGAATAGAATAGAATAGAATAGGGAATGGCAAAGGTAATGGGAATGGGAAAGGTAATGGGAAATGGAAAGTTAATTGGAATGGGAACTGAACAGAACACAACAGAACAGAACAGAATAGGGAATGGGAATGGGAATGGGAATGGGAATGGGAATGGGAATGGGAATGGGAATAGAATAGAATAGAATAGAATAGAATAGAATAGAATAGAATAGAATAGAAGATGGAATGAGAACGGGAACGGGAATTTCAAAAGAATAGAATAGAACAGAACAGAACAGAACAGAATACAATAGAATAAGGAATGGGAATAGAATAGAATAGAATAGAATAGGGAATGGGAATAGAACAGAACAGAACAGAACAGAACAGAATAGAATAGGGAATGGGAATAGAATAGAATAGAATGGAATAGAATAGAATAGAATAGAATAGAATAGAATAGAATAGAATAGAATAGGCAATGGGAATGGGAAAGGTAATGGGAAAGGCAAGGGAACAGAATAGAATGGAATAGAATAGAATAAAATAGAATAGAATAGAATAGAATAGAATAGAATAGAATAGAATAGAATACAATAGAATAGAATAGAACAGAATAGAATAGAATAAGGAATGGGAATAGAATAGGATAGAATAGAATAGAATAGAATAGAATAGAATAGAATAGGGAATGGGAATGGGAATGGGAAAGGTAATGGGAATGGGAATGGGAATGGGAATGGGAATGGGATGGGAATAGAATAGAATAGGGAATGGGAACAGAATAGAATAGAATAGAATAGAATAAGGAATAGAATAGAATAGAATAGAATAGAATAGAATAGAATAGAATAGAATAGAATAGAATAGAATAGAATAGAATAATGGGAATGGGAATGGGAATGGGAATGGGAATGGGAATGGGAATAGAATAGAATAGAATAGGGAATGGGAATAGAACAGAACAGAACAGAATAGAATAGAATAGAATAGAATATAGAATAGAATAAGGAATGGGAATAGAATAGAATAGAATAGAATAGAATAGAAGAGGGAATGGGAACAGAATAGAATAGAATAGAATAGAATAGGGAATAGAATAGAATAGAATAGAATAGAATAGAATAGAATAGAATAGAATAGAATAGAATAGAATAATGGGAATGGTAATGGGAATAGAGAAGAATAGAATAGGGAATGGGAATAGAACAGAGCAGAATAGAATAGAATAGAATAGAATAGTATAGAATAGAATAGAATAGAATAGAATAGAATAGAATAGGGATTGGGATTAGGAAAGGGAAAGGGAAAGGGAAAGGGAAAGGGAAAGGGAAAGGGAAAGGGAAAGGGAATAGAATAGAATAGAATAGAATAGAATAGAATAGAATAGAATAGAATAATGGGAATGGGAAGAGAATAGAATAGGGAATGGGAATAGAATAGAATAGAATAGAATAGAATAGAATAGAATAGTATAGAATAGAATAAGGAATGGGAATAGAATATAATAGAATAGAATAGAATAGAATAGAATAGAATAGAATAGAATAAGGAATGGGAATAGAATAGAATAGAATAGAATAGAATAGGGAATGGGAACAGAACAGAACAGAACTAAACGGAACGGAACAGAACAGAACAGAACAGAATAGAATAATGGGAATGGGAATGGGAATGGGAATGGGAATAGAATAGAATAGAATAGAATAGAATAGAATAGAATAGAATAGAATAGAATAGAGGGAATGGGACTAGAATACAATAGAATAGAATAGAATAGAATAGAATAGAATAGAATAGAATAGAATAGAATAGAATAGAATAGAAAAGGGAATGGTAATAGAACAGAACAGAACCGAACAGAATAGAATAGAATAGAATAGAATAGAATAGGGAATGGGAACAGAATAGAATAGAATAGAATAGAATAGAATAGAATAGAATATAGAATAGAATAAGGATTGGGAATAGAATAGAATAGAATAGAATAGAATAGAATAGAATAGAATAGAATAGAATATGGAAAGGGATTGGAAAAGGGAAAGGGAAAGCGAAAGGGAATAGAATAGAATAGAATAGAATAGAATAGAATAGAATAGAATAGAATAGAATAGAATAGAATAGAATAGAATAATGGGAATGGGAATGGGAATAGAATAGAATAGGGAATGGGAATAGAACAGAGTAGAATAGAATAGAATAGAATAGAATAGAATAGAATAGAATAGAATAGAATAGAATAAGGAATAGAATAGAATAGAATAGAATAGAATGATGGGAATGGGAATGGGAATAGAATAGAATAGAATAGGGAATGGGAATAGAACAGAACAGAACAGAACAGAACATAACAGAATAGAATAGGGAATGGGAATAGAATAGAATAGAAGAGAATAGAATAGAATAGAATAGGAAATGGGAATGGGAAAGGTAATGGGAAAGGCAAGGGAATAGAATAGAATAGAATAGAATAGAATAGAATAGAATAGAATAGAATAAGGAATGGGAATAGAATAGAATAGAATAGAATAGAATAGGGAATGGGAAAGGTAATGGGAATGGGAATGGGAATGGGAATGGGAATGGGAATGGGAATGGGAATGGGAATAGAATAGAATAGAATAGGGAATGGACATAGAATAGAATAGAATAGAATAGAATAGAATAGAATAGAATAGAATAGAATAGAATAGAATAGAATAGGGAATGGGAACAGTACAGAACAGAACAGAACAGAATAGAATAGAATAGAATAGAATAGAATAGAATAGAATAGAATAGAATAGAATAGAATAGAATGGAATAGGGAATGGGAATGGGAATGGGAATGGGAAAGGGAATAGAATAGAATAGAATAGAATAGAATAGAATAGGGAATGGCAAAGGTAATGGGAATGGGAAAGGTAATGGGAAATGGAAAGTTAATTGGAATGGGAACTGAACAGAACAGAACAGAACAGAATAGGGAATGGGAATGGGAATGGGAATGGGAATGGGAATAGAATAGAATAGAATAGAATAGAATAGAATAGAATAGAAGATGGAATGAGAACAGGAACGGGAATTTCAATAGAATAGAATAGAATAGAATAGAATAGAATAGAATAGAATAGAATAGAATAGAATAGAATAGAATAGAATAGAATATGGAAAGGGATTGGAAAAGGGAAAGGGAAAGCGAAAGGGAATAGAATAGAATAGAATAGAATAGAATAGAATAGAATAGAATAGAATAGAATAATGGGAATGGGAATGGGAATAGAATAGAATAGGGAATGGGAATAGAACAGAGTAGAATAGAATAGAATAGAATAGAATAGAATAGAATAGAATAGAATAGAATAGAATAGAATAAGGAATAGAATAGAATAGAATAGAATAGAATGATGGGAATGGGAATGGGAATAGAATAGAATAGAATAGGGAATGGGAATAGAACAGAACAGAACAGAACAGAACATAACAGAATAGAATAGGGAATGGGAATAGAATAGAATAGAAGAGAATAGAATAGAATAGAATAGGAAATGGGAATGGGAAAGGTAATGGGAAAGGCAAGGGAATAGAATAGAATAGAATAGAATAGAATAGAATAGAATAGAATAGAATAGAATAAGGAATGGGAATAGAATAGAATAGAATAGAATAGAATAGGGAATGGGAAAGGTAATGGGAATGGGAATGGGAATGGGAATGGGAATGGGAATGGGAATGGGAATGGGAATGGGAATAGAATAGAATAGAATAGGGAATGGACATAGAATAGAATAGAATAGAATAGAATAGAATAGAATAGAATAGAATAGAATAGGGAATGGGAACAGTACAGAACAGAACAGAACAGAATAGAATAGAATAGAATAGAATAGAATAGAATAGAATGGAATAGGGAATGGGAATGGGAATGGGAATGGGAAAGGGAATAGAATAGAATAGAATAGAATAGAATAGAATAGGGAATGGCAAAGGTAATGGGAATGGGAAAGGTAATGGGAAATGGAAAGTTAATTGGAATGGGAACTGAACAGAACAGAACAGAACAGAATAGGGAATGGGAATGGGAATGGGAATGGGAATGGGAATAGAATAGAATAGAATAGAATAGAATAGAATAGAATAGAAGATGGAATGAGAACGGGAACGGGAATTTCAATAGAATAGAATAGAATAGAATAGAATAGAATAGAATAGAATAGAATAGAATAGAATAATGGGAATGGGAATGGGAATGGGAATGGGAATGGGAAAGGGAAAAGGAAAGGGAAAGGGAATAGAATAGAATAGAATAGAATAGAATAGAATAGAATAGAATAGAATAATGGGAATGGGAATGGGAATGGGAATGGGAATGGGAATGGGAATGGGAATAGAATAGAATAGGGAATGGACATAGAACAGAATAGAATAGAATAGAATAGAATAGAATAGAATAGAATACAATACAATACAATACAATACAATACAATAGGGAATGGGAATGGGAAAGGCAATGGGAATGGGAATATGAATGGGAATGGGAATGGGAATGGGAATGGGAAAAGAATAGAATAAAATACAATATGGAATGGGAACGGGAACGGGAATGACAATAGAATAGAATAGAATAGAATAGAATAGAATAGAATAGAATAGAATAGAACAGAACAGAACAGAACAGTATAGAATAAAATAGAATAAGGAATGGGAATAGAATAGAATAGAATAGAATACAATAGAATAGAATAGAATAGAATAGAATAGAATAGAATAGAATAGAATAGAAAATGGGAATAGAATAGAATAGAATAGAGTAGAATAGAACAGAACAGAACAGAACAGAACAGAACAGAACAGAATAGAATAGGGAATGGGAATAGAACAGAACAGAACGGAACGGAACGGAACGGAACATAGTAGAATAGAATAGAATAGAATAGAATAGAATAGAATAGAATAGAATAGAATAGAATAGAATAGAATAGAATACAATAGAATGGAATAGGGAATGAGAATGGGAATGGGAATGGGAATGGGAATGGGAATGGGAAAGGGAATAGAATAGAATAGAATAGAATAGAATAGAATAGAATAGGGAATGGCAAAGGTAATGGGAATGGGAAAGGTAATGGGAAATGGAAAGTTAATTGGAATGGGAACTGAACAGAACAGAACAGAACAGAACGGAATGGGAATGGGAATGGGAATGGGAATGGGAATGGGAATGGGAATGGGAATGGGAATAGAATAGAATAGAATAGAATAGAAGATGGAATGAGAACGAGAACGGGAATTTCAATAGAATAGAATAGAATAGAATAGAATAGAATAGAATAGAATAGAATAGAATAGAATAAGGAATGGGAATAGAATAGAATAGATTAGAATAGAATAGGGAATGGGAATAGAACAGAACAGAACAGAATACAATAGAATAAGGAATGGGAATAGAATAGAATAGAATAGAATAGAATAGAATAGAATAGAATAGGGAATGGGAACAGTACAGAACAGAATAGAATAGAATAGAATAGAATAGAATAGAATAGAATAGAATAGAATAGAATAGAATGGAATAGGGAATGAGAATGGGAATGGGAATGGCAATGGGAATGGGAATGGGAATGGGAAAGGGAAAGGGAATAGAATAGAATAGAATAGAATAGAATAGAATAGAATAGGGAATGGCAAAGGTAATGGGAATGGGAAAGGTAATGGGAAATGGAAAGTTAATTGGAATGGGAACTGAACAGAACACAACAGAAACGAACAGAATAGGGAATGGGAATGGGAATGGGAATGGGAATGGGAATGGGAATGGGAATGGGAATGGGAATAGAATAGAATAGAATAGAATAGAATAGAATAGAATAGAATAGAATAGAATAGAAGATGGAATGAGAACGGGAACGGGAATTTCAAAAGAATAGAATAGAACAGAACAGAACAGAACAGAATACAATAGAATAAGGAATGGGAATAGAATAGAATAGAATAGAATAGGGAATGGGAATAGAACAGAACAGAACAGAACAGAACAGAATAGAATAGGGAATGGGAATAGAATAGAATAGAATGGAATAGAATAGAATAGAATAGAATAGAATAGAATAGAATAGAATAGGCAATGGGAATGGGAAAGGTAATGGGAAAGGCAAGGGAACAGAATAGAATGGAATAGAATAGAATAAAATAGAATAGAATAGAATAGAATAGAATAGAATAGAATAGAATAGAATAGAATAGAACAGAATAGAATAGAATAAGGAATGGGAATAGAATAGGATAGAATAGAATAGAATAGAATAGAATAGAATAGGGAATGGGAATGGGAATGGGAAAGGTAATGGGAATGGGAATGGGAATGGGAATGGGAATGGGATGGGAATAGAATAGAATAGGGAATGGGAACAGAATAGAATAGAATAGAATAGAATAAGGAATAGAATAGAATAGAATAGAATAGAATAGAATAGAATAGAATAGAATAGAATAGAATAGAATAGAATAATGGGAATGGGAATGGGAATGGGAATGGGAATGGGAATAGAATAGAATAGAATAGGGAATGGGAATAGAACAGAACAGAACAGAATAGAATAGAATAGAATAGAATATAGAATAGAATAAGGAATGGGAATAGAATAGAATAGAATAGAATAGAATAGAAGAGGGAATGGGAACAGAATAGAATAGAATAGAATAGAATAGTGAATAGAATAGAATAGAATAGAATAGAATAGAATAGAATAATGGGAATGGTAATGGGAATAGAGAAGAATAGAATAGGGAATGGGAATAGAACAGAGCAGAATAGAATAGAATAGAATAGAATAGTATAGAATAGAATAGAATAGAATAGAATAGAATAGAATAGGGATTGGGATTAGGAAAGGGAAAGGGAAAGGGAAAGGGAAAGGGAAAGGGAAAGGGAAAGGGAATGGGAATAGAATAGAATAGAATAGAATAGAATAGAATAGAATAGAATAGAATAGAATAGAATAATGGGAATGGGAAGAGAATAGAATAGGGAATGGGAATAGAATAGAATAGAATAGAATAGAATAGAATAGAATAGAATAGTATAGAATAGAATAAGGAATGGGAATAGAATAGAATAGAATAGAATAGAATAGAATAGAATAGAATAGAATAGAATAAGGAATGGGAATAGAATAGAATAGAATAGAATAGAATAGGGAATGGGAACAGAACAGAACAGAACTAAACGGAACGGAACAGAACAGAACAGAACAGAATAGAATAATGGGAATGGGAATGGGAATGGGAATGGGAATAGAATAGAATAGAATAGAATAGAATAGAATAGAATAGAATAGAGGGAATGGGACTAGAATACAATAGAATAGAATAGAATAGAATAGAATAGAATAGAATAGAATAGAAAAGGGAATGGTAATAGAACAGAACAGAACCGAACAGAATAGAATAGAATAGAATAGAATAGAATAGGGAATGGGAACAGAATAGAATAGAATAGAATAGAATAGAATAGAATAGAATATAGAATAGAATAAGGATTGGGAATAGAATAGAATAGAATAGAATAGAATAGAATAGAATAGAATAGAATAGAATAGAATATGGAAAGGGATTGGAAAAGGGAAAGGGAAAGCGAAAGGGAATAGAATAGAATAGAATAGAATAGAATAGAATAGAATAGAATAGAATAGAATAGAATAGAATAGAATAATGGGAATGGGAATGGGAATAGAATAGAATAGGGAATGGGAATAGAACAGAGTAGAATAGAATAGAATAGAATAGAATAGAATAGAATAGAATAGAATAGAATAGAATAGAATAGAATAAGGAATAGAATAGAATAGAATAGAATAGAATGATGGGAATGGGAATGGGAATAGAATAGAATAGAATAGGGAATGGGAATAGAACAGAACAGAACAGAACAGAACATAACAGAATAGAATAGGGAATGGGAATAGAATAGAATAGAAGAGAATAGAATAGAATAGAATAGGAAATGGGAATGGGAAAGGTAATGGGAAAGGCAAGGGAATAGAATAGAATAGAATAGAATAGAATAGAATAGAATAGAATAGAATAAGGAATGGGAATAGAATAGAATAGAATAGAATAGAATAGGGAATGGGAAAGGTAATGGGAATGGGAATGGGAATGGGAATGGGAATGGGAATGGGAATGGGAATGGGAATAGAATAGAATAGAATAGGGAATGGACATAGAATAGAATAGAATAGAATAGAATAGAATAGAATAGAATAGAATAGAAAAGAATAGAATACAATGCAATACAATACTATACAATACAATACAATACAATACAATACAATACAATAGGGAATGGGAATGGGAAAGGTAATGGGAATGGGAATGGGAATGGGAATGGGAAAAGAATAGAATAAAATAAAATATGGAATGGGAACGGGAACAGGAATGACAATAGAATAGAATAGAATAGAATAGAAAAGAATAGAACAGAACAGAACAGAACAGAACAGAACAGAACAGAACAGAACAGAATAGAATAGAATAGAGTAGAATAGAATAGAATAAGGAATGGGAATAGAATAGAATAAAATAGAATAGAAAAGAATAGAATAGAATAGGGAATGAGAATGGGAATGGGAATGGGAATGGGAATGGGAATGGGAATGGGAATGGGAAAGGGAAAGGGAATGGGAATAGAATAGAATAGAATAGAATAGAATAGAATAGAATAGAATAAGCAATGGGAATAGAATAGAATAGATTAGAATAGAATAGGGAATGGGAATAGAATAGAACAGAACAGAACAGAATACAATAGAATAAGGAATGGGCATAGAATAGAATAGAATAGAATAGAATAGAATAGAATAGAATAGAATAGGGAATGGGAACAGTACAGAACAGAACAGAACAGAATAGAATAGCATAGAATAGAAGAGAATGGAATAGGGAATGGGAATGGGAATGGGAATGGGAATGGGAAAGGGAAAGGGAAAGGGAATAGAATAGAATAGAATAGAATAGAATAGAATAGGGAATGGCAAAGGTAATGGGAATGGGAAAGGTAATGGGAAATGGAAAGTTAATTGGAATGGGAACTGAACAGAACAGAACAGAACAGAACAGAACAGAGCAGAATAGGGAATGGGAATGGGAATGGGAATGGGAATAGAATAGAATAGAATAGAATAGAATAGAATAGAATAGAATAGAACAGAACAGAACAGTATAGAATAAAATAGAATAAGGAATGGGAATAGAATAGAATAGAATAGAATACAATAGAATAGAATAGAATAGAATAGAATAGAATAGAATAGAATAGAATAGAATAGAATAGAATAGAATAGAAAATGGGAATAGAATAGAATAGAATAGAATAGAGTAGAATAGAACAGAACAGAACAGAACAGAACAGAACAGAACAGAATAGAATAGGGAATGGGAATAGAACAGAACAGAACGGAACGGAACGGAACGGAACGGAACATAGTAGAATAGAATAGAATAGAATAGAATAGAATAGAATACAATAGAATACAATAGAATAGAATACAATAGAATGGAATAGGGAATGAGAATGGGAATGGGAATGGGAATGGGAATGGGAAAGGGAAAGGGAATAGAATAGAATAGAATAGAATAGAATAGAATAGGGAAAGGCAAAGGTAATGGGAATGGGAAAGGTAATGGGAAATGGAAAGTTAATTGGAATGGGAACTGAACAGAACAGAACAGAACAGAACGGAATGGGAATGGGAATGGGAATGGGAATGGGAATAGAATAGAATAGAATAGTGGACTTCCGGTTTCCTCGTCTTCGGCGGCGACGGTGCTTTCTTTTAGCACCGCCACCCCCGCCGCTTGTAGAGCCGCTTCCTGACTGCGAAGCGGCTCGAAATCTTCGAAATCCTTAGGATTAAAGAAGAAGAGGCAGCAGGGCACAGGTAGAGCCCCTGCAACCCCCCCAGGGAACTGTTTCTGGGGAGGAAGCAGGCGCGGCTCCCTTACAACCTGCTGAAACTCCGGGCGGCGTGGGACGTCTTCTGCTTTTGCAGAACAAGCCGACCTCAGGAAACCTTTAAAGAGCGAGGAAATAACTCAAATAAACATCCGCAATCCACTTGAACCCTGAAATTTTGAACTGCAAGTATTAGTCCTTGAACTTTTTTACTGAAGTGAAAGTCTCGGAATGAGTGAAAGTGATTGAAAAAATATGGCGCTCAGCAAATGAATTAGTGGGTGTGGATTGGTGAAGTTATCTTGTCTTGCTACAAAGTTAAAAAGTTGTTACAGAGTTGCTCCGGCTGCAACAGAAATAAGAGGAAAATCTCTCCCTTTTACTTGTCTTTGCTGCATTATAGCTTTGTTTTGAGTAATTCTGGGGGACTTTTTTAGAAGGTATTGTGGAGGTGGCAGAAGAGGCGGATCCTCCCTTTTTAAGAAAGCTAGCTTACGTGGCAGGATGGCTTCAAAAAAGCAGGAAGGCAAAACAGGGGGGGGATCCCCCCCACGTAAGCAGGATACGCAGTCACAAGCCCAAAAAAAAGATTTGGATATGGGAGAACTAAAAAAATTCATCTCAAATATTTTGGATGAGAAATTTCAAGACATGGATGACAAAATAAATAAAATAGATGAAAAAATTCAAAAGTCACAACAGGAAATTATGCAGGAAATGCAGCAGAGCCAAAAGATGGTGACCAAAAAAATAACGGATGTGGCGTCTGGTCTGGCAGGATTTATTATGAAAGTTGAGACAAAAGTGGATGAATTTAAATTAGAAGTTAATGCTAAGATGAAAAATAATGATCATAAATTTCTTGATGTTGATGACAAGATGCAGAGAGTTGAGAATGATATTGTTATGATGCAATTTCGTGCAATGGAATTTGCTATAAGGCTTCGAGGAATTAGAGAAGAGGAGAGACAAGATTTGAGACAGGTCTGTGCCGAAGCCCTAGCTGTGATTTTAAAAGTTGAACCTGAGATGGTTTTTTCTAAAATAGATAAAATTTATAGAGTTAACTCGTGGGTGGCCAGACAAAGACAACTGCCTAGAGACGTGGTCATATATTTTACAGACAGAGCAATAAGAAATGACATTTTGCAAAAATCTTTTCTCACTTCTGTGCAAGTGAGCGGATCCAAGATTACAGTCTACAAGGAGCTCCCACCTAAGATGTTGAAATCTAGAAAAGAGTATGGTTTTCTTGTTAAAGAACTGCAGAGTAATCAAATCCCATTTCGTTGGGACGCCCCAACTGGCATAATTTTGAGATATAAGGGAGAGAAACACCGTCTGAATACTGTGGAGAAGGCGGAGCAATTTTATAATGATATTTTTAAAGAAAGAACTCCATCCCCACGCACATCTACAGTTTTGGAGATTAAAGAGAGTGATAAGAAGCAACTTCAAGAATGGCAACAACAATCTAAGCAGGAATTAGCAGAGCTGAAGGGTGCTGAAGGAGGTTTTCTGGATGAGCCTTTGCTGGAACCTTCCCCAATCTCGGAGCTGGCTTGGGCGGCTGAAGTTAAGGATCAGCGTATAACTCGAGCAAAAGCCAAGGAACTTAAAGAAAAGTTACAGCAGGAGAGACAAGACAAGGCTGGGGCTGTGGGAAATGCAGGACAGAGGATCTCAGATGAAATCCTAAGGTTCTGCGCTTCGCTCCAGAAGGAGAATAAGGATGATTAAATGTTTATCTTGGAATGTGAATGGGTTGAATGTAACACAAAAAAGGAAGAAAGTATTTGCATATTTAAAACAACATAATAATGATATAATTTGTTTACAAGAAACACATATTACAGTTCAAGATCAAAACTATTTGAAAAATTCCAAATTAGGAACACATTTTATATCCTCAACTAACCAAAAAAAGAATGGTGTGGTTATTTATGTAAACAAAAAATTAACAGCCAAACTTATAGAAGCTGATCAAGATGGTAGGTTTGTAGCAATTGAATTACTTTCTGCTAATAGTCAAATTCTTTTGATAGGAATTTATGCTCCTAATCAACAACAGGACTATTTTTATAAAATGCTGCATACTAAAATACTTCAATGGGATTATAGATCTATTTTAATTATGGGAGACTGGAATGGAGTAATTGACTCTAAATTAGATAAAAAGACTTTGGCAAAATCAAGAATTAGATTACCACAGACTTTTTTTGATATGAAAGAAGACCTGGAATTAAAAGATATTTGGAGAATACATAACCCAAAAGAACTGGACTATACTTTCTTTTCTGACAGACATAGATCCTTTTCCAGAATTGATTTTATTTTGTTGTCTGATGACTTACTTGTTAGGACAAAAAGAACAAAGATTCTGCCAAGAACTTTGACTGATCATAGCCCAGTCTGGATAGAAATCGAGACATGTAAGAATGAGAGACGCTCTTGGAGATTAAATGAAAACTTGTTTAGATATGAGAAAAATATAATAGAACTTAAAAAGCATCTGAAAGAGTTTTTTGAAATGAACTTGAATAAAGGCACCCCAATGGAAATTGTGTGGGACGCAAGCAAAGCTTATATGAGAGGGGTGCTTATATATATGAACTCTAAACATAAGCGGATTCGACAAAAGAAAAGACTTGAATTGGAAGCAGAAATAAAGGACAAAGAACAGTTACTTATTAAAAATCCAACAGATGAAAGAATACTTAGTGTTATAAAACTTCTGAAAGACCAATTCCAAATGCTTATAGCGGAACAAGTTGCAACAAACTTACAATATGCGAAGCATAATACATTCTGCAATGCTAATAAACCAGGCAGGTGGTTGGCTTACACATTAAGGAAGAAACAAAGCATACGGACTATTGATAGTGTTGATATTGGGGGGAAAGAAGTTTTTCAACAGAATTTAATAAAAGAAGCCTTTCTTCAATATTACACTAAACTATATGCCAGAGAGGAGGTGCAGAATGGACTTATAGAAAAATATTTGGATAATAAAAGAGTTACAAAAATCACTGAACAACAAAAAGAAAGAATGGATTATCCCATAACAGAGGAGGAGATAATAGCAGCAATAAAACAATTAAAAACAGCCAAAGCTCCTGGAACGGATGGTCTGACAGCAGTGTATTATAAAACTTTACAGGCAGAAATGGTGGAACAACTCAGAGACTTATTTTGCAACATACAACAAGGGGGAAAAGTACCTCCATCGTGGACTACAGCCTATATTTCTTTGATACCAAAAGAGCAAGCAGGTCCTAAAAAACCGGAGAATTACAGACCAATATCTCTTTTGAATACGGATTATAAAATTTACGCAAAAGTATTAGCCAACAGACTGATGCCAGTAATTCAAAAGGTGATTCATGATGACCAAGCGGGATTTATTGAGGGTAGGCACATGAAGGACAATGTAAGGCAAGTAATAGATTTATTGGAATATCTTGAGAAGAATAAACAGATCCCTGCAGTGCTGGTCTTTCTGGATGCAGAGAAGGCCTTTGATAGAGTGGATTGGAATTTTCTATTAAAGACATTAAAAAAGATGGACTTTGGGGACCAATATATACAGGCGGTCTCAGCAATTTATCAAGAGCAAAAGGCACAGATCATTATCAATGGAAGTTTGACAACAGAGTTTAAAATTGAGAAAGGTACAAGACAGGGATGTCCACTGTCCCCATTGTTGTTCATTTTAACACTAGAAGTCTTGTTAAATACAATAAGGGATTCTAACACATTGAAAGGTATAATGATAAGGCAAGAGGATTACAGAATAAAGGCATTTGCAGACGATCTGGTTGTTACCCTAACACAGCCAATGGAATCGATAATCCAGATGAAGGACATTATACAAGACTTTGGTAAAGTTTCAGGTTTCAGATTGAATCAGAGAAAAACTAAGATGGTAGTTAAAAATATGACACAAGATCGTAAACTGGAGTTAGAAAGGAGGGCAGGTTTTGAGATTGTACCAAAGGTAAAATATCTAGGAGTTCAGGTTGCAGAATCAAATATGAAATTGTTTCAAAATAACTATGAGGCGTTGTGGCGAGAGGTGCAAAAAGATATGGAGATTTGGAAAAAACTGCAGCTGTCTTTACTTGGAAGAATAGCAGCAGTTAAGATGAACATTTTGCCAAGATTTCTTTTTTTGTTTCAAATGATTCCGGTGCTCAAAAATGATAAACAACTAAAAGCATGGCAAACTGGTATCAACAAATTTGTATGGAACGAGAAAAAACCAAGAGTAAAAATGAAAATTATGCAAGACATTCCAGAAAGGGGAGGTCTCAAACTTCCAAACCTACAATTATATTATGATGCAACAGCTTTGACTTTAGTAAGTGATTGGTTTGGAGGAAAAAAGACTGGAATACTAAACGCAGAAAGTTTTGATTTGGAATTTGGATGGCATGCTTATTTATTTTATGATAGCAAAGTGGATAAAGTATTTAAAAGCCATATACTTAGAGACTCTTTGCTGAGAGTTTGGAAGAAGCACCGAAACAACTGGAATTATAAAATACCGCTATGGCTGGATCTTGGTCATACCTTGTGGAATACAAATATAATGTCACTCGGGGGGTTTTTATATAAAGAGGTTCTTTTTACAGATGCGGGCAGATGGCAGCTGAAGACATTACAGACATTGTTGGCTGAAGGGATTAATTTAACTTGGTTACAATATAATCAATTGCAATTGAGATGGAAAGAGGACCAAAAAACTGGTATTATGATGTATGAGGAAGAATTAGTTAGACATATAAAAGAGAAAGGCCCAACGCATATTAAAAGACTTTATAATGTCTTGTTAGAAAGGGATTCAGAAACTGAACTAGTTAAAGACTGCATGGTTAAGTGGGCACAAAATTTTGAGGAACCAGTGATGTTGGAAACATGGGAAAAAATTTGGGTTCAGAATGTTAAATTTACACAGTCGCAGAATCTGCGGGAAAATTTCTATAAAATGTTTTATAGATGGCATTTAGATCCAAAAAAATTGTCGTGTATGTACCCTAGTGTTCAGCCTAAATGTTGGAGATGTGACTGCTTAGACGCTACATATTATCATGTTTGGTGGACCTGTAAGAAAGTTAAGGCTTTTTGGGTAAAAATTTGGTGGGTCATGCAGAATGTTTTGAAGAAAAAAATTCAATTTTCTCCACAACTGTTTTTATTGGGTATAGTTAAGGGTTTTACACTGGGGGAAACAAAATTGATATTGTACATGATAACTGCAGCAAGATTGTTGATAGGTAAATACTGGAAAAATGAAGCGCTGCCTACGATTGAGGAATGGACTTTGAAGATGGCCAGTTTTGCAGAGATGGCGAAGATTTCAGCATATCTAAAAGATTGTTCTCAAGAGACTTATGAATGGGAATGGAAGAAGTGGATAAATTATGTTCAGCACAAATATCAAACTAGGAAGTATCAAATAGCCTTTATTTAAAAATGTTATATAAGATAGAAACATTTTAGGGTTGAGGATAAAAATTTGCTAGAAAATGTTATATTAAGATAGAAATATTTTAAGGTTAAGGATGAAAATTTGTTAGAAAATGTTATATTATGATAGAAATATTTTTAAGGTAATCAGGATGAAAATTTATCTGAAAATGTTATACCAAGATAGAAATAGGTTAATGTAATGAAGATGAAAATTTGTAAGGGGGAGGGAGGGGTTCAAGTTTTATATATAAAGGAGGGTTTTTTCCTTTTATCTGACATGAGCATACTAGGAAGTCTGGGGGGAGGGGAGGGTTAGGGTGGGCTGGGGAGGCTGGGAAGTTTGGGGGGGGGTAGTGGGGGGGGAAAAGGGGGTGAAAATGTAATTGTAAAACTTTTGCAATAAAAAAAAAGAATAGAATAGAATAGAATAGAAGATGGAATGATAAAGAGAACGGGAATTTCAATAGAATAGAATAGAATAGAATAGAATAGAATAGAATAGAATAGAATAGAATAGAATAGAATAGAATAGAATAAGGAATGGGAATAGAATAGAATAGATTAGAATAGAATAGGGAATGGGAATAGAACAGAACAGAACAGAATACAATAGAATAAGGAATGGGAATAGAATAGAATAGAATAGAATAGAATAGAATAGAATAGAATAGAATAGAATAGAATAGGGAATGGGAACAGTACAGAACAGAATAGAATAGAATAGAATAGAATAGAATAGAATAGAATAGAATAGAATAGAATAGAATGGAATAGGGAATGAGAATGGGAATGGGAATGGCAATGGGAATGGGAATGGGAATGGGAAAGGGAATAGAATAGAATAGAATAGAATAGAATAGAATAGGGAATGGCAAAGGTAATGGGAATGGGAAAGGTAATGGGAAATGGAAAGTTAATTGGAATGGGAACTGAACAGAACACAACAGAACAGAACAGAATAGGGAATGGGAATGGGAATGGGAATGGGAATGGGAATGGGAATGGGAATAGAATAGAATAGAATAGAATAGAATAGAATAGAATAGAATAGAATAGAAGATGGAATGAGAACGGAAACGGGAATTTCAATAGAATAGAATAGAACAGAACAGAACAGAACAGAATACAATAGAAAAAGGAATGGGAATAGAATAGAATAGAATAGAATAGAATAATGGGAATGGGAATGGGAATGGGAATGGGAATAGAATAGAATAGAATAGAATAGAATAGAATAGAATAGAATAGAATAGAATAGAATAGAATAGAATAATGGGAATGGGAATGGGAATGGGAATGGGAATAGAATACAATAGAATAGAATAGAATAGAATAGAATAGGGAATGGGAATAGAATAGAATAGAATAGAATAGAATAGAATAGAACAGAACAGAACAGAATAGGGAATGGGAACAGTACAGAACAGAACAGAATAGAATAGAATAGAATAGAATAGAATAGAATAGAATAGAATAGAATAGAATAGAATAGAATAGAATAGAATTAGGAATGGGACTAGAATAGAATAGAATAGAATAGGGAATGGGAATGGGAATGGGAATGGGAATAGAATAGAATAGAATAGGGAATGGGAATAGAACAGAACAGAACAGAACAGAACAGAACAGAACAGGGAATCGGAATAGAATAGAATAGAATAGAATAGAATAGAATAGAATAGGGAATGGGAATAGAACAGAACAGAACAGAACAGAATAGAATAGAATAGAATAGAATAGAATAGAATAGAATAGAATAGAATAGAATAATGGGAATGGGAATGGGAATGGGAATGGGAATAGAATAGAATAGAATAGAATAGAATAGAATAGAATAGAATAGGGAATGGGAATAGAACAGAACAGAACGGAACAGTATAATCGGAATGGGAATGGGAATGGGAATGGGAATGGGAATGGGAATGGGAACAGAATAGAATAGAATAGAATCGAATAGAATAGAATAGAATAAGGAATGGGAATAGATTAGAATAGAATAGAATACTAAAGAATAGAATAGAATAGAATAGAATAGGGAATGGGAATGGGAATGGGAAAGGGAAAGGGAATGGGAATGGAAATGGGAATGGGAATAGAATAGAATAGAATAGAATAGAATAGAATAGAATAGGGAATGGGAATAGAACAGAACAGAACAGAATAGAACAGAACAGAACAGGGAATCGGAATAAAATAGAATAGAATAGAATAATGGGAATGGGAATGGGAATGGGAAAGGGAATAGCATAGCATAGCATAGCATAGCATAGCATAGCATAGCATAGCATAGCATAGCATAGAATAGAATAGAATAGAATAGAATAGAATAGAATAGGGAATGGGAATAGAACAGAACAGAACAGAACAGAATAGAATAGAATAGAATAGAATAGAATAGAATAGAATAGAATAGAATAGAATAGAATAATGGGAATGGGAATGGGAATGGGAATAGAATAGAATAGAATAGAATAGAATAGAATAGAATAGAATAGAATAGGGAATGGGAATAGAACAGAACAGAACGGAACAGTATAATCGGAATGGGAATGGGAATGGGAATGGGAATGGGAATGGGAATGGGAATGGGAATGGGAATGGGAACAGAATAGAATAGAATAGAATCGAATAGAATAGAATAGAATAAGGAATGGGAATAGATTAGAATAGAATAGAATACTAAAGAATAGAATAGAATAGAATAGAATAGGGAATGGGAATGGGAATGGGAAAGGGAAAGGGAATGGGAATGGAAATGGGAATGGGAATAGAATAGAATAGAATAGAATAGAATAGAATAGGGAATGGGAATAGAACAGAACAGAACAGAATAGAACAGAACAGAACAGGGAATCGGAATAAAATAGAATAGAATAGAATAATGGGAATGGGAATGGGAATGGGAAAGGGAATAGCATAGCATAGCATAGCATAGCATAGCATAGCATAGCATAGCATAGCATAGCATAGCATAGAATAGATTAGAATAGAATAGAATAGAATAGAATAGAATAGGGAATAGGAATGGGAATGGGAAAGGGAATGGGAATGGGAATGGGAATGGGAATGGGAATAGAATAGAATAGAATAGAATAGAATAGAATAGAATAGAATAGGGAATGGGAATAGAACAGAATAGAACAGAACAGAACAGAACAGAACAGAATAGAATAGAATAGAATAGAATAGAATAGAATAGAGTAGAATAGAATAGAATAATGGGAATGGGAATAGAATATAATAGAATAGAATAGAATAGAATAGAATAGAATAGAATAGGGAATGGGAATAGAATAGAATAGAATATAATATAATAGAATAGAATAGAATAAGGAATGGGAATAGAATAGATTAGAATAGAATAGAATAGAATAGAATAGGGAATAGGAATGGGAATGGGAAAGGGAATGGTAATGGTAATGGGAATGGGAATGGGAATGGGAATGGGAATGGGAATGGGAATAGAATAGAATAGAATAGAATAGAATAGAATAGAATAGAAGATGGAATGAGAACGGAAACGGGAATTTCAATAGAATAGAATAGAACAGAACAGAACAGAACAGAATACAATAGAAAAAGGAATGGGAATAGAATAGAATAGAATAGAATAGAATAATGGGAATGGGAATGGGAATGGGAATGGGAATAGAATAGAATAGAATAGAATAGAATAGAATAGAATAGAATAGAATAGAATAGAATAATGGGAATGGGAATGGGAATGGGAATGGGAATAGAATACAATAGAATAGAATAGAATAGAATAGAATAGGGAATGGGAATAGAATAGAATAGAATAGAATAGAATAGAATAGAATAGAACAGAACAGAACAGAATAGGGAATGGGAACAGTACAGTACAGAACAGAACAGAATAGAATAGAATAGAATAGAATAGAATAGAATAGAATAGAATTAGGAATGGGACTAGAATAGAATAGAATAGAATAGGGAATGGGAATGGGAATGGGAATGGGAATAGAATAGAATAGAATAGGGAATGGGAATAGAACAGAACAGAACAGAACAGAACAGAACAGAACAGGGAATCGGAATAGAATAGAATAGAATAGAATAGAATAGAATAGAATAGGGAATGGGAATAGAACAGAACAGAACAGAACAGAATAGAATAGAATAGAATAGAATAGAATAGAATAGAATAGAATAGAATAGAATAGAATAATGGGAATGGGAATGGGAATGGGAATGGGAATGGGAATAGAATAGAATAGAATAGAATAGAATAGAATAGGGAATGGGAATAGAACAGAACAGAACGGAACAGTATAATCGGAATGGGAATGGGAATGGGAATGGGAATGGGAATGGGAATGGGAACAGAATAGAATAGAATAGAATCGAATAGAATAGAATAGAATAAGGAATGGGAATAGATTAGAATAGAATAGAATACTAAAGAATAGAATAGAATAGAATAGAATAGGGAATGGGAATGGGAATGGGAAAGGGAAAGGGAATGGGAATGGAAATGGGAATGGGAATAGAATAGAATAGAATAGAATAGAATAGAATAGAATAGAATAGGGAATGGGAATAGAACAGAACAGAACAGAATAGAACAGAACAGAACAGGGAATCGGAATAAAATAGAATAGAATAGAATAATGGGAATGGGAATGGGAATGGGAAAGGGAATAGCATAGCATAGCATAGCATAGCATAGCATAGCATAGCATAGCATAGCATAGAATAGAATAGAATAGAATAGAATAGAATAGGGAATGGGAATAGAACAGAACAGAACAGAACAGAATAGAATAGAATAGAATAGAATAGAATAGAATAGAATAGAATAGAATAGAATAATGGGAATGGGAATGGGAATGGGAATAGAAGAGAATAGAATAGAATAGAATAGAATAGAATAGAATAGAATAGAATAGGGAATGGGAATAGAACAGAACAGAACGGAACAGTATAATCGGAATGGGAATGGGAATGGGAATGGGAATGGGAATGGGAATGGGAATGGGAATGGGAATGGGAATGGGAACAGAATAGAATAGAATAGAATCGAATAGAATAGAATAGAATAAGGAATGGGAATAGATTAGAATAGAATAGAATACTAAAGAATAGAATAGAATAGAATAGAATAGAATAGGGAATGGGAATGGGAATGGGAAAGGGAAAGGGAATGGGAATGGAAATGGGAATGGGAATAGAATAGAATAGAATAGAATAGAATAGAATAGGGAATGGGAATAGAACAGAACAGAACAGAATAGAACAGAACAGAACAGGGAATCGGAATAAAATAGAATAGAATAGAATAATGGGAATGGGAATGGGAATGGGAAAGGGAATAGCATAGCATAGCATAGCATAGCATAGCATAGCATAGCATAGCATAGCATAGCATAGCATAGAATAGATTAGAATAGAATAGAATAGAATAGAATAGGGAATAGGAATGGGAATGGGAAAGGGAATGGGAATGGGAATGGGAATGGGAATGGGAATAGAATAGAATAGAATAGAATAGAATAGAATAGAATAGGGAATGGGAATAGAACAGAATAGAACAGAACAGAACAGAACAGAACAGAATAGAATAGAATAGAATAGAATAGAATAGAATAGAATAGAGTAGAATAGAATAGAATAATGGGAATGGGAATAGAATATAATAGAATAGAATAGAATAGAATAGAATAGAATAGGGAATGGGAATAGAATAGAATAGAATATAATATAATAGAATAGAATAGAATAAGGAATGGGAATAGAATAGATTAGAATAGAATAGAATAGAATAGAATAGGGAATAGGAATGGGAATGGGAAAGGGAATGGTAATGGTAATGGGAATGGGAATGGGAATGGGAATGGGAATAGAATAGAATAGAATAGAATAGAATAGAATAGAATAGGGAATGGGAATAGAACAGAACAGAACAGAACAGAACAGAATAGAATAGAATAGAATAGAGTAGAATAGAATAGAATAGAATTAGGAATGGGACTAGAATAGAAAAGAATAGAATAGAATAGAATAGAATAGAATAGAATAGAATAGAATAGAATAGAATAGGGAATGGGAATGGGAATGGGAATGGGAATAGAATAGAATAGAATAGAATAGAATAGAATAGAATAGGGAATGGGAATAGAACAGAACAGAACAGAACAGAACAGAACAGAACAGGGAATCGGAATAAAATAGAATAGAATAGAATAACGGGAATGGGAATGGGAATGGGAATGGGAATAGAATAGAATAGAATAGAATAGAATAGAACAGAATAATGGGAATGGGAATGGGAATGGGAATGGGAATGGGAATGGGAATAGAATAGAATAGAATAGAATAGAATAGAATAGGGAATGGGAATGGGAAAGGGAAAGGGAAAGGGAAAGGGAAAGGGAAAAGGAATAGCATAGCATAGCATAGCATAGCATAGCATAGCATAGCATAGCATAGCATAGAATAGAATAGAATAGAATAGAATAGAATAGAATAGAATAGAATAATGGGCATGGGAATGGGAATGGGAATAGAATAGAATAGAATAGAATAGAATAGAATAGGGAATGGGAATAGAATAGAATAGAATAGAATAGAATAGAATAGAATAGAATAGAATAGAACAGAACAGAACAGAATAGGGAATGGGAACAGTACAGTACAGAACAGAACAGAATAGAATAGAATAGAATAGAATAGAATAGAATAGAATAGAATAGAATTAGGAATGGGACTAGAATAGAATAGAATAGAATAGGGAATGGGAATGGGAATGGGAATGGGAATAGAATAGAATAGAATAGAATAGGGAATGGGAATAGAACAGAACAGAACAGAACAGAACAGAACAGGGAATCGGAATAGAATAGAATAGAATAGAATAGAATAGAATAGGGAATGGGAATAGAACAGAACAGAACAGAATAGAATAGAATAGAATAGAATAGAATAGAATAGAATAGAATAGAATAATGGGAATGGGAATGGGAATGGGAATGGGAATAGAATAGAATAGAATAGAATAGAATAGAATAGAATAGGGAATGGGAATAGAACAGAACAGAACGGAACAGTATAATCGGAATGGGAATGGGAATGGGAATGGGAATGGGAATGGGAATGGGAACAGAATAGAATAGAATAGAATCGAATAGAATAGAATAGAATAAGGAATGGGAATAGATTAGAATAGAATAGAATACTAAAGAATAGAATAGAATAGAATAGAATAGAATAGGGAATGGGAATGGGAATGGGAAAGGGAAAGGGAATGGGAATGGAAATGGGAATGGGAATAGAATAGAATAGAATAGAATAGAATAGAATAGAATAGGGAATGGGAATAGAACAGAACAGAACAGAATAGAACAGAACAGAACAGGGAATCGGAATAAAATAGAATAGAATAGAATAATGGGAATGGGAATGGGAATGGGAAAGGGAATAGCATAGCATAGCATAGCATAGCATAGCATAGCATAGCATAGCATAGCATAGCATAGAATAGAATAGAATAGAATAGAATAGAATAGAATAATGGGAATGGGAATGGGAATTGTAATAGAATAGAATAGAATAGAATAGAATAGAATAGAATAGGGAATGGGAACAGTACAGAACAGAACAGAACAGAACAGAACAGAACAGAACAGAATAGAATAGAATAGAATAGAATAGAATAATGGGAATGGGAATGGGAATGGGAATGGGAATAGAATAGAATAGAATAGAATAGAATAGAATAGAATAGAATAGAATAGAATAATGGGAATGGGAATGGGAATGGGAATGGGAATAGAATACAATAGAATAGAATAGAATAGAATAGAATAGGGAATGGGAATAGAATAGAATAGAATAGAATAGAACAGAACAGAACAGAATAGGGAATGGGAACAGTACAGTACAGAACAGAACAGAATAGAATAGAATAGAATAGAATAGAATAGAATAGAATAGAATAGAATAGAATAGAATTAGGAATGGGACTAGAATAGAATAGAATAGAATAGGGAATGGGAATGGGAATGGGAATGGGAATAGAATAGAATAGAATAGGGAATGGGAATAGAACAGAACAGAACAGAACAGAACAGAACAGAACAGGGAATCGGAATAGAATAGAATAGAATAGAATAGAATAGAATAGGGAATGGGAATAGAACAGAACAGAACAGAACAGAATAGAATAGAATAGAATAGAATAGAATAGAATAGAATAGAATAGAATAGAATAATGGGAATGGGAATGGGAATGGGAATGGGAATAGAATAGAATAGAATAGAATAGAATAGAATAGAATAGGGAATGGGAATAGAACAGAACAGAACGGAACAGTATAATCGGAATGGGAATGGGAATGGGAATGGGAATGGGAATGGGAATGGGAACAGAATAGAATAGAATAGAATCGAATAGAATAGAATAGAATAAGGAATGGGAATAGATTAGAATAGAATAGAATACTAAAGAATAGAATAGAATAGAATAGAATAGGGAATGGGAATGGGAATGGGAAAGGGAAAGGGAATGGGAATGGAAATGGGAATGGGAATAGAATAGAATAGAATAGAATAGAATAGAATAGAATAGGGAATGGGAATAGAACAGAACAGAACAGAATAGAACAGAACAGAACAGGGAATCGGAATAAAATAGAATAGAATAGAATAATGGGAATGGGAATGGGAATGGGAAAGGGAATAGCATAGCATAGCATAGCATAGCATAGCATAGCATAGCATAGCATAGCATAGAATAGAATAGAATAGAATAGAATAGAATAGAATAGGGAATGGGAATAGAACAGAACAGAACAGAACAGAACAGAATAGAATAGAATAGAATAGAATAGAATAGAATAGAATAGAATAGAATAGAATAGAATAGAATAATGGGAATGGGAATGGGAATGGGAATGGGAATAGAATAGAATAGAATAGAATAGAATAGAATAGGGAATGGGAATAGAACAGAACAGAACGGAACAGTATAATCGGAATGGGAATGGGAATGGGAATGGGAATGGGAATGGGAATGGGAATGGGAATGGGAACAGAATAGAATAGAATAGAATCGAATAGAATAGAATAGAATAAGGAATGGGAATAGATTAGAATAGAATAGAATACTAAAGAATAGAATAGAATAGAATAGAATAGGGAATGGGAATGGGAATGGGAAAGGGAAAGGGAATGGGAATGGAAATGGGAATGGGAATAGAATAGAATAGAATAGAATAGAATAGGGAATGGGAATAGAACAGAACAGAACAGAATAGAACAGAACAGAACAGGGAATCGGAATAAAATAGAATAGAATAGAATAATGGGAATGGGAATGGGAATGGGAAAGGGAATAGCATAGCATAGCATAGCATAGCATAGCATAGCATAGCATAGCATAGCATAGAATAGATTAGAATAGAATAGAATAGAATAGAATAGGGAATAGGAATGGGAATGGGAAAGGGAATGGGAATGGGAATGGGAATGGGAATGGGAATGGGAATAGAATAGAATAGAATAGAATAGAATAGAATAGAATAGAATAGAATAGAATAGGGAATGGGAATAGAACAGAATAGAACAGAACAAAACAGAACAGAACAGAATAGAATAGAATAGAATAGAATAGAATAGAATAGAGTAGAATAGAATAGAATAATGGGAATGGGAATAGAATAGAATAGAATAGAATAGAATAGAATAGAATAGAATAGGGAATGGGAATAGAATAGAATAGAATATAATATAATAGAATAGAATAGAATAAGGAATGGGAATAGAATAGATTAGAATAGAATAGAATAGGGAATAGGAATGGGAATGGGAAAGGGAATGGGAATGGTAATGGGAATGGGAATGGGAATGGGAATGGGAATAGAATAGAATAGAATAGAATAGAATAGAATAGAATAGAATAGAATAGGGAATGGGAATAGAACAGAACAGAACAGAACAGAACAGAATAGAATAGAATAGAATAGAATAGAATAGAGTAGAATAGAATAGAATAGAATTAGGAATGGGACTAGAATAGAAAAGAATAGAATAGAATAGAATAGAATAGAATAGAATAGAATAGAATAGAATAGGGAATGGGAATGGGAATGGGAATGGGAATAGAATAGAATAGAATAGAATAGAATAGAATAGAATAGGGAATGGGAATAGAACAGAACAGAACAGAACAGAACAGAACAGAACAGGGAATCGGAATAAAATAGAATAGAATAGAATAACGGGAATGGGAATGGGAATGGGAATGGGAATAGAATAGAATAGAATAGAATAGAATAGAACAGAATAATGGGAATGGGAATGGGAATGGGAATGGGAATGGGAATGGGAATGGGAATAGAATAGAATAGAATAGAATAGAATAGAATAGGGAATGGGAATGGGAAAGGGAAAGGGAAAGGGAAAGGGAAAGGGAAAAGGAATAGCATAGCATAGCATAGCATAGCATAGCATAGCATAGAATAGAATAGAATAGAATAGAATAGAATAGAATAGAATAGAATAGAATAGAATAATGGGCATGGGAATGGGAATGGGAATAGAATAGAATAGAATAGAATAGAATAGAATAGGGAATGGGAATAGAATAGAATAGAATAGAATAGAATAGAATAGAATAGAACAGAACAGAACAGAATAGGGAATGGGAACAGTACAGTACAGAACAGAACAGAATAGAATAGAATAGAATAGAATAGAATAGAATAGAATAGAATAGAATTAGGAATGGGACTAGAATAGAATAGAATAGAATAGGGAATGGGAATGGGAATGGGAATGGGAATAGAATAGAATAGAATAGAATAGGGAATGGGAATAGAACAGAACAGAACAGAACAGAACAGAACAGGGAATCGGAATAGAATAGAATAGAATAGAATAGAATAGAATAGAATAGGGAATGGGAATAGAACAGAACAGAACAGAATAGAATAGAATAGAATAGAATAGAATAGAATAGAATAGAATAGAATAGAATAGAATAATGGGAATGGGAATGGGAATGGGAATGGGAATAGAATAGAATAGAATAGAATAGAATAGAATAGAATAGGGAATGGGAATAGAACAGAACAGAACGGAACAGTATAATCGGAATGGGAATGGGAATGGGAATGGGAATGGGAATGGGAATGGGAACAGAATAGAATAGAATAGAATCGAATAGAATAGAATAGAATAAGGAATGGGAATAGATTAGAATAGAATAGAATACTAAAGAATAGAATAGAATAGAATAGAATAGGGAATGGGAATGGGAATGGGAAAGGGAAAGGGAATGGGAATGGAAATGGGAATGGGAATAGAATAGAATAGAATAGAATAGAATAGGGAATGGGAATAGAACAGAACAGAACAGAATAGAACAGAACAGAACAGGGAATCGGAATAAAATAGAATAGAATAGAATAATGGGAATGGGAATGGGAATGGGAAAGGGAATAGCATAGCATAGCATAGCATAGCATAGCATAGCATAGCATAGCATAGCATAGCATAGCATAGAATAGAATAGAATAGAATAGAATAGAATAATGGGAATGGGAATGGGAATTGTAATAGAATAGAATAGAATAGAATAGAATAGAATAGAATAGAATAGAATAGGGAATGGGAACAGTACAGAACAGAACAGAACAGAACAGAATAGAATAGAATAGAATAGAATAAGGAATGGGAATGGGAATGGGAATGGGAATAGAATAGAATAGAATAGAATAGGGAATGGGAATAGAACAGAACAGAACAGAACAGAACAGAACAGGGAATCGGAATAGAATAGAATAGAATAGAATAGAATAGGGAATGGGAATAGAACAGAACAGAATAGAATAGAATAGAATAGAATAGAATAGAATAGGGAATGGGAATAGAACAGAACAGAACAGAACAGAATAGAATAGAATAGAATAGAATAGAATAGAATAATGGGAATGGGAATGGGAATGGGAATAGAATAGAATAGAATAGAATAGAATAGAATAGAATAGAATAAAATAGAATAAAATAGAATAGAATAGGGAATGGGAATAGAATAGAACAGAATGGAACAGAATAATGGGAATGGGAATGGGAATGGGAATGGGAATGGGAATGGGAATGGAAATAGAATAGAATAGAATAGAATAGAATAGAATAGGGAATGGGAATAGAACAGAACAGAATAGAACAGAACAGAACAGAACAGGGAATCGGAATAAAATAGAATAGAATAGAATAATGGGAATGGGAATGGGAATGGGAATGGGAATAGAATAGAATAGAATAGAATAGAATAGAATAGAATAGAATAGGGAATGGGAATAGAACAGAACAGAACAGAACAGAACAGAACAGAATAGAATAGAATAGAATAGAATAGAATAGAATAGAATAAGGAATGGGACTAGAATAGAATAGAATAGAATAGGGAATGGGAATGGGAATGGGAATGGGAATAGAATAGAATAGAATAGAATAGGGAATGGGAATAGAACAGAACAGAACAGAACAGAACAGAACAGAACAGGGAATCGGAATAGAATAGAATAGAATAGAATAGAATAGGGAATGGGAACAGAATAGAATAGAATAGAATAGAATAGAATAATGGGAATGGGAATGGGAATGGGAATGGGAATAGAATAGAATAGAATAGAATAGAATAGAATAGGGAATGGGAATAGAACAGAACAGAACAGAACGGAACAGTATAATCGGAATGGGAATGGGAATGGGAATGGGAATGGGAATGGGAATGGGAATGGGAATAGAATAGAATAGAATAGAATAGAATAGAATAGAATAGAATAGAATAAGGAATGGGATTAGATTAGAATAGAATAGAATAGAATACTAAAGAATAGAATAGAATAGAATAGGGAATGGGAATGGGAAAGGGAATAGCATAGCATAGAATAGCATAGCATAGCATAGCATAGCATAGCATAGAATAGAATAGAATAGAATAGAATAGAATAGAATAGAATTAGGAATGGGACTAGAATAGAATAGAATAGAATAGAATAGGGAATGGGAATGGGAATGGGAATGGGAATAGAATAGAATAGAATAGAATAGAATAGAATAGGGAATGGGAATAGAACAGAACAGAACAGAACAGAACAGAACAGAATAATGGGAATGGGAATGGGAATGGGAATGGGAATGGGAATGGGAATAGAATAGAATAGAATAGGGAATGGGAATAGAACAGAATAGAATAGAATAGAATAGAATAGAATAGAATAGAATAGAGTAATGAATGGGAATGGGAATAGGAATGGGAATGGGAAAGGGAAAGGGAAAGGGAAAGGGAATATAATAGAATAGAATAGATAAGAATAGAATAGAATAGAATAATGGGAATGGGAATGGGAATGGGAATAGTATAGAATAGAATAGAATAGAATAGAATAGAATAGAATAGAATAGAATAGAATAGGGAATGGGAATGGGAAAGGGAAAGGGAATAGAATAGAATAGAATAGAATAGGGAATGGGAATAGAATAGAATAGAATAGAATAGAATAGAATAGAATAGAATAGAACAGAATAGAATAGGGAATGGGAACAGTACAGAACAGAACAGAACAGAACAGAATAGAATAGAATAGAATAGAATAGAATAGAATAGAATAGAATAGAATTAGGAATGGGACTAGAATAGAATAGAATAGAATAGGGAATGGGAATGGGAATGGGAATGGGACTAGAATAGAATAGAATAGAATAGAATAGGGAATGGGAATAGAACAGAACAGAACAGAACAGAACAGAACAGAACAGAATAGAATAGAATAGAATAGAATAGAATAATGGGAATGGGAATGGGAATGGGAATGGGAATAGAATAGAATAGAATAGAATAGAATAGGGAATGGGAATAGAACAGAACAGAATAGAACAGAACAGAACAGAACAGGGAATCGGAATAAAATAGAATAGAATAGAATAATGGGAATGGGAATGGGAATGGGAATAGAATAGAATAGAATAGAATAGAATAGAATAGAATAGGGAATGGGAATAGAACAGAACAGAACAGAACAGAACAGAACAGAATAATGGGAATGGGAATGGGAATGGGAATAGAATAGAATAGAATAGGGAGTGGGAATAGAATAGAATAGAATAGAATAGAATAGAATAGAATAGAATAGAATAGAATAAGGAATGGGAATGGGAATGGGAATGGGAAAGGGAAAGGGAAAGGGAAAGGGAATATAATAGAATAGAATAGATAAGAATAGAATAGAATAGAATAATGGGAATGGGAATGGGAATGGGAATAGAATAGAATAGAATAGAATAGAATAGAATAGGGAATGGGAATGGGAAAGGGAAAGGGAAAGGGAAAGGGAAATGGAATAGCATAGCATAGCATAGCATAGCATAGCATAGCATAGCATAGCATAGAATAGAATAGAATAGAATAGAATAGAATAGAATAGAATAGAATAGAATAGAATAGAATAATGGGAATGGGAATGGGAATGGGAATAGAATAGAATAGAATAGAATAGAATAGAATAGAATAGGGAATGGGAATAGAATAGAATAGAATAGAATAGAATAGAATAGAATAGAATAGAACAGAATAGAATAGGGAATGGGAACAGTACAGTACAGAACAGAACAGAACAGAACAGAACAGAACAGAATAGAATAGAATAGAATAGAATAGAATAGAATTAGGAATGGGACTAGAATAGAATAGAATAGAATAGGGAATGGGAATAGAACAGAACAGAACAGAACAGAACAGGGAATCGGAATAGAATAAAATATAATAGAATAGAATAGAATAGGGAATGGGAATAGAACAGAACAGAACAGAACAGAATAGAATAGAATAGAATAGAATAGAATAGAATAGAATAGAATAGATTAGAATAATGGGAATGGGAATGGGAATGGGAATGGGAATGGGAATAGAATAGAATAGAATAGAATAGAATAGAATACAATACAATACAATACAATAGAATAGGGAATGGGAATAGAACAGAACAGAACGGAACAGTATAATGGGAATGGGAATGGTAATAGAATAGAATAGAATAGAATAGAATAGAATAGAATAGAATAGAATAGAATAGAATAAGGAATGGGAATAGATTAGAATAGAATAGAATACTAAAGAATAGAATAGAATAGAATAGAATAGAATAGAATAGGGAATGGGAATGGGAATGGGAAAGGGAAAGGGAAAGGGAATGGGAATGGGAATGGGAATGGGAATGGGAATGGGAATGGGAATGGGAATGGGAATAGAATAGAATAGAATAGAATAGAATAGAATAGAATAGGGAATGGGAATAGAACAGAACAGAATAGAACAGAACAGAACAGGGAATCGGAATAAAATAGAATAGAATAGAATAATGGGAATGGGAATGGGAATGGGAATGGGAATGGGAATGGGAATAGAATAGAATAGAATAGAATAGGGAATGGGAATAGAACAGAACAGAACAGAACAGAACAGAACAGAATAATGTGAATGGGAATGGGAATGGGAATGGGAATGGGAATGGGAATGGGAATGGGAATAGAATAGAATAGAATAGGGAATGGGAATAGAATAGAATAGAATAGAATAGAATAGAATAGAATAGAATAGAATAAGGAATGGGAATGGGAATGGGAATGGGAAAGGGAAAGGGAAAGGGAAAGGGAATATAATAGAATAGAATAGATAAGAATAGAATAGAATAGAATAATGGGAATGGGAATGGGAATGGGAATGGGAATAGAATAGAATAGAATAGAATAGAATAGAATAGAATAGGGAATGGGAATGGGAATGGGAAAGGGAAAGGGAAAGGGAAAGGGAAAGGGAATAGCATAGCATAGCATAGCATAGCATAGCATAGCATAGCATAGAATAGAATAGAATACAATAGAATAGAATAGAATAGAATAGAATAGAATAATGGGAATGGGAATGGGAATGGGAATGGGAATAGAATAGAATAGAATAGAACAGAATAGAATAGAATAGAATAGAATAGAATAGAATAGGGAATGGGAATAGAATAGAATAGAATAGAATAGAATAGAATAGAATAGAATAGAACAGAACAGAATAGGGAATGGGAACAGTACAGTACAGAACAGAATAGAATAGAATAGAATAGAATAGAATAGAATAGAATAGAATTAGGAATGGGACTAGAATAGAATAGAATAGAATAGGGAATGGGAATGGGAATGGGAATGGGAATAGAATAGAATAGAATAGAATAGGGAATGGGAATAGAACAGAACAGAACAGAACAGAACAGAACAGGGAATCGGAATAGAATAGAATAGAATAGAATAGAATAGAATAGAATAGGGAATGGGAATAGAACAGAACAGAACAGAATAGAATAGAATAGAATAGAATAGAATAGAATAGAATAGAATAATGGAAATGGGAATGGGAATGGGAATGGGAATAGAATAGAATAGAATAGAATAGAATAGAATAGAATAGAATAGAATAAGGAATGGGAATAGATTAGAATAGAATAGAATACTAAAGAATAGAATAGAATAGAATAGAATAGAATAGAATAGAATAGGGAATGGGAATGGGAATGGGAAAGGGAAAGGGAATGGGAATGGAAATGGGAATGGGAATAGAATAGAATAGAATAGAATAGAATAGAATAGGTAATGGGAATAGAACAGAACAGAACAGAATAGAACAGAACAGAACAGGGAATCGGAATAAAATAGAATAGAATAGAATAATGGGAATGGGAATGGGAATGGGAAAGGGAATAGCATAGCATAGCATAGCATAGCATAGCATAGCATAGCATAGCATAGCATAGCATAGCATAGAATAGAAGAGAATAGAATAGAATAGAATAGAATAGAATAGAATAGAATAATGGGAATGGGAATGGGAATTGTAATAGAATAGAATAGAATAGAATAGAATAGAATAGAATAGGGAATGGGAACAGTACAGAACAGAACAGAACAGAACAGAACAGAACAGAATAGAATAGAATAGAATTGAATAGAATAGAATAGAATAGAATAGAATTAGGAATGGGACTAGAATAGAATAGAATAGAATAGGGAATGGGAATGGGAATGGGAATGGGAATGGGAGTCGGAATAGAATAGAATAGAATAGAATAGAATAGAATAGAATAGAATAGGGAATGGGAATAGAACAGAACAGAACAGAACAGAACAGAACAGAACAGAATAATGGGAATGGGAATGGGAATGGGAATGGGAATGGGAATGGGAATGGGAATGGGAATAGAATAGAATAGAATAGGGAATGGGAATAGAACAGAATAGAATAGAATAGAATAGAATAGAATAGAATAGAATAGAATAATGAATGGGAATGGGAATAGGAATGGGAATGGGAAAGGGAAAGGGAAAAGGAAAGGGAATATAATAGAATAGAATAGATAAGAATAGAATAGAATAGAATAGAATAATGGGAATGGGAATGGGAATGGGAATAGTATAGAATAGAATAGAATAGAATAGAATAGAATAGGGAATGGGAATGGGAAAGGGAAAGGGAAAGGGAAAGGGAATAGCATAGCATAGCATAGCATAGCATAGCATAGCATAGCATAGAATAGAATAGAATAGAATAGAATAATGGGAATGGGAATGGGAATGGGAATAGAATAGAATAGAATAGAATAGAATAGAATAGAATAGGGAATGGGAATAGAATAGAATAGAATAGAATAGAATAGAATAGAATAGAATAGAACAGAATAGAATAGGGAATGGGAACAGTACAGAACAGAGCAGAACAGAACAGAACAGAACAGAACAGAATAGAATAGAATAGAATAGAATAGAATAGAATAGAATAGAATTAGGAATGGGACTAGAATAGAATAGAATAGAATAGGGAATGGGAATGGGAATGGGAATGGGAATGGGAATAGAATAGAATAGAATAGGGAATGGGAATAGAACAGAACAGAACAGAACAGAACAGAACAGAACAGGGAATCGGAATAGAATAGAATAGAATAGAATAGAATAGAATAGAATAGAATAGGGAATGGGAATAGAACAGAACAGAACGGAACAGAATAATGGGAATGGGAATGGGAATGGGAATGGGAATGGGAATGGGAATGGGAATAGAATAGAATAGAATAGAATAGAATAGAATAGAATAGAATAGAATAAGGAATGGGAATAGATTAGAATAGAATAGAATAGAATAGAATAGAATAGGGAATGGGAATGGGAAAGGGAATGGGAATGGGAATGGGAATGGGAATGGGAATGGGAATGGGAATAGAATAGAATAGAATAGGGAATGGGAATAGAATAGAATAGAGTAGAATAGAATAGAATAGAATAGAATAGAATAGAATAGAATAGAATAAGGAATGGGAATGGGAATGGGAATGGGAAAGGGAAAGGGAAAGGGAAAGGGAATATAATAGAATAGAATAGATAAGAATAGAATAGAATAGAATAATGGGAATGGGAATGGGAATGGGAATAGAATAGAATAGAATAGAATAGAATAGAATAGAATAGGGAATGGGAATGGGAATGGGAAAGGGAAAGGGAAAGGGAAAGGGAAAGGGAATAGCATAGCATAGCATAGCATAGCATAGCATAGCATAGCATAGCATAGAATAGAATAGAATACAATAGAATAGAATAGAATAGAATAGAATAGAATAGAATAGAATAGAATAGAATAATGGGAATGGGAATGGGAATGGGAATAGAATAGAATAGAATAGAATAGAATAGAATAGAATAGGGAATGGGAATAGAATAGAATAGAATAGAATAGAATAGAATAGAATAGAACAGAACAGAATAGAATAGGGAATGGGAACAGTACAGAACAGAATAGAATAGAATAGAATAGAATAGAATAGAATAGAATAGAATAGAATTAGGAATGGGACTAGAATAGAATAGAATAGAATAGGGAATGGGAATGGGAATGGGAATGGGAATAGAATAGAATAGAATAGAATAGGGAATGGGAATAGAACAGAACAGAACAGAACAGAACAGAACAGGGAATCGGAATAGAATAGAATAGAATAGAATAGAATAGAATAGAATAGGGAATGGGAATAGAACAGAACAGAACAGAACAGAATAGAATAGAATAGAATAGAATAGAATAGAATAGAATAGAATAGAATAGAATAATGGAAATGGGAATGGGAATGGGAATGGGAATAGAATAGAATAGAATAGAATAGAATAGAATAGAATAAGGAATGGGAATAGATTAGAATAGAATAGAATACTAAAGAATAGAATAGAATAGAATAGAATAGAATAGGGAATGGGAATGGGAATGGGAAAGGGAAAGGGAATGGGAATGGAAATGGGAATGGGAATAGAATAGAATAGAATAGAATAGAATAGAATACAATAGGGAATGGGAATAGAACAGAACAGAACAGAATAGAACAGAACAGAACAGGGAATCGGAATAAAATAGAATAGAATATAATAATGGGAATGGGAATTGGAATGGGAAAGGGAATAGCATAGCATAGCATAGCATAGCATAGCATAGCATAGCATAGAATAGAATAGAATAGAATAGAATAGAATAGAATAGAATAGAATAGAATAATGGGAATGGGAATGGGAATTGTAATAGAATAGAATAGAATAGAATAGAATAGAATAGGGAATGGGAACAGTACAGAACAGAACAGAACAGAACAGAACAGAACAGAATAGAATAGAATAGAATAGAATAGAATTAGGAATGGGACTAGAATAGAATAGAATAGAATAGGGAATGGGAATGGGAATGGGAATGGGAATAGAATAGAATAGAATAGAATAGAATAGAATAGAATAGAATAGGGAATGAGAATAGAACAGAACAGAACAGAACAGAACAGAACAGAACAGAATAATGGGAATGGGAATGGGAATGGGAATGGGAATGGGAATGGGAATGGGAATGGGAATGGGAATGGGAATGGGAATAGAATAGAACAGAATAGGGAATGGGAATAGAACAGAATAGAATAGAATAGAATAGAATAGAATAGAATAGAATAGAATAATGAATGGGAATGGGAATAGGAATGGGAATGGGAAAGGGAAAGGGAAAAGGAAAGGGAATATAATAGAATAGAATAGATAAGAATAGAATAGAATAGAATAGAATAATGGGAATGGGAATGGGAATGGGAATAGTATAGAATAGAATAGAATAGAATAGAATAGAATAGAATAGAATAGAATAGGGAATGGGAATGGGAAAGGGAAAGGGAAAGGGAAAGGGAAAGGGAATAGCATAGCATAGCATAGCATAGCATAGCATAGCATAGAATAGAATAGAATAGAATAGAATAATGGGAATGGGAATGGGAATGGGAATAGAATAGAATAGAATAGAATAGAATAGAATAGGGAATGGGAATAGAATAGAATAGAATAGAATAGAATAGAATAGAATAGAATAGAATAGAACAGAATAGAATAGGGAATGGGAACAGTACAGAACAGAGCAGAACAGAACAGAACAGAACAGAACAGAACAGAACAGAATAGAATAGAATAGAATAGAATAGAATAGAATAGAATAGAATTAGGAATGGGACTAGAATAGAATAGAATAGAATAGGGAATGGGAATGGGAATGGGAATGGGAATGGGAATGGGAATAGAATAGAATAGAATAGAATAGGGAATGGGAATAGAAAAGAACAGAACAGAACAGAACAGAACAGAACAGAACAGGGAATCGGAATAGAGTAGAATAGAATAGAATAGAATAGAATAGAATAGAATAGAATAGAATAGAATAGAATAGAATAGAATAGAATAGGGAATGGGAATAGAACAGAACAGAACGGAACAAAATAATGGGAATGGGAATGGGAATGGGAATGGGAATGGGAATGGGAATGGGAATAGAATAGAATAGAATAGAATAGAATAGAATAGAATAAGGAATGGGAATAGATTAGAATAGAATAGAATAGAATAGAATAGAATAGAATAGAATAGGGAATGGGAATGGGAAAGGTAATGGGAATGGGAATGGGAATGGGAATGGGAATAGAATAGAATAGAATAGAATAGAATAGAATAGAATAGAACAGAATAGAATAGAATAAGAAATGGGAATAGAATAGAATAGAATAGAATAGAATAGAATAGAATAGGTTATGGGAATAGAACAGAATAGAATAGAATAGAATAGAATAGAATAGAATAGAATAGAATAGAATAGAATAGAACAGAATAGAATAGAATAAGGAATGGGAATAGATTAGAGTAGAATAGAATAGAATAGAATAGAATAGAATAGAATAGGGAATGGGAATGGGAAAGGGAAAGGGAATGGGAATGGGAATGGAAATGGGAATGGGAATAGAATAGAATAGAATAGAATAGAATAGAATAGGGAATGGGAATAGAACAGAACAGAACAGGGAATCGGAATAAAATAGAATAGAATAGAATAATGGGAATGGGAATGGGAATGGGAATGGGAAAGGGAATAGCATAGCATAGCATAGCATAGCATAGCATAGCATAGCATAGCATAGAATAGAATAGAATAGAATAGAATAGAATAGAATAGGGAATGGGAATAGAACAGAACAGAACAGAACAGAACAGAACAGAACAGAATAGAATAGAATAGAATAGAATAGAATAGAATAGAATAGAATAATGGGAATGGGAATGGGAATGGGAATGGGAATGGGAATAGAATAGAATAGAATAGAATAGAATAGAATAGAATAGGGAATGGGAATGGAACAGAACAGAACGGAACAGTATAATGGGAATGGGAAAGGGAATGGGAATAGAATAGAATAGAATAGAATAGAATAGAATAGAATAGATAAGAATAAGGAATGGGAATAGAATAGAATAGAATAGAATAGAATAGAATAGAATAGAATAGAATAGAATAGAATAGAATAGAATTAGGAATGGGACTAGAATAGAAGAGAATAGAATAGGGCATGGGAATGGGAATAGAATAGAATAGAATAGGGAATGGGAATAGAACAGAACAGAACAGAACAGAACAGAACAGACTAGAATAGAATAGAATAGAATAGAATAGGGAATGGGAATGGGAATGGGAAAGGGAAAAGGAAAGGGAAAGGGAATAGCATAGCATAGCATAGCATAGAAGAGAAGAGAAGAGAAGAGAAGAGAAGAGAAGAGAAGAGAAGAGAAGAGAATAATGGGAATGGGAATGGGAATGGGAATGGGAAGAGAATAGAATAGAATAGAATAGAATAGAATAGAATAGAATAGAATAGAATAGAATAGGGAATGGGAATGGGAAAGGGAAAGGGAAAGGGAATAGCATAGCATAGCATAGCATAGCATAGCATAGCATAGCATAGCATAGAATAGAATACAATACAATACAATACAATACAATACAATACAATAGAATAGGGAATGGGAATAGAACAGAACAGAGGGGAACAGTATAATGGGAATGGGAATGGGAATGGGAATAGAATAGAATAGAATAGAACAGAATAGAATAGAATAGGGAATGGGAATGGGAAAGGGAATGGGAATGGGAATGGGAATGGGAATGGGAATAGAATAGAATAGAATAGAATAGAATAGAATAGAATAGGGAATGGGAATAGAACAGAACAGAACACAATAGAACAGAACAGAACAGGGAATCGGAATAAAATAGAATAGAATAGAATAATGGGAATGGGAATGGGAATGGGAAAGGGAATAGCATAACATAGCATAGCATAGCATAGCATAGCATAGCATAGCATAGCATAGCATAGCATAGAATAGAATAGAATAGAATAGAATAGAATAGAATAATGGGAATGGGAATGGGAATAGAATAGAATAGAACAGAATAGAATAGAATAGAATAGAATAGGGAATGGGAACAGTACAGAACAGAACAGAACAGAACAGAATAGAATAGAATAGAATAGAATAGAATTAGGAATGGGACTAGAATAGAATAGAATAGAATAGAATAGGGAATGGGAATGGGAATGGGAATAGAATAGAATAGAATAGGGAATGGGAATAGAACAGAACAGAACAGAACAGACTAGAATAGAATAGAATAGAATAGAATAGAATAGAATAGGGAATGGGAATGGGAATGGGAATGGGAATGGGAATAGAATAGAATAGAATAGAATAGAATAGAATAGAATAGAATAGAATAGAATAGAATAGAATAGGGAATGGGAATAGAATAGAATAGAGTAGAATAGAATAGAATAGAATAGAATAGAATAGAATAGAATAGAATAAGGAATGGGAATGGGAATGGGAATGGGAAAGGGAAAGGGAAAGGGAAAGGGAATATAATAGAATAGAATAGATAAGAATAGAATAGAATAGAATAATGGGAATGGGAATGGGAATGGGAATAGAATAGAATAGAATAGAATAGAATAGAATAGAATAGGGAATGGGAATGGGAATGGGAAAGGGAAAGGGAAAGGGAAAGGGAAAGGGAATAGCATAGCATAGCATAGCATAGCATAGCATAGCATAGCATAGCATAGAATACAATAGAATAGAATAGAATAGAATAGAATAGAATAGAATAGAATAGAATAGAATAGAATAATGGGAATGGGAATGGGAATGGGAATAGAATAGAATAGAATAGAATAGAATAGAATAGAATAGGGAATGGGAATAGAATAGAATAGAATAGAATAGAATAGAATAGAATAGAACAGAACAGAATAGAATAGGGAATGGGAACAGTACAGAACAGAATAGAATAGAATAGAATAGAATAGAATAGAATAGAATAGAATAGAATAGAATTAGGAATGGGACTAGAATAGAATAGAATAGAATAGGGAATGGGAATGGGAATGGGAATGGGAATAGAATAGAATAGAATAGAATAGGGAATGGGAATAGAACAGAACAGAACAGAACAGAACAGAACAGGGAATCGGAATAGAATAGAATAGAATAGAATAGAATAGAATAGAATAGGGAATGGGAATAGAACAGAACAGAACAGAACAGAATAGAATAGAATAGAATAGAATAGAATAGAATAGAATAGAATAGAATAGAATAATGGAAATGGGAATGGGAATGGGAATGGGAATAGAATAGAATAGAATAGAATAGAATAGAATAGAATAAGGAATGGGAATAGATTAGAATAGAATAGAATACTAAAGAATAGAATAGAATAGAATAGAATAGAATAGGGAATGGGAATGGGAATGGGAAAGGGAAAGGGAATGGGAATGGAAATGGGAATGGGAATAGAATAGAATAGAATAGAATAGAATAGAATACAATAGGGAATGGGAATAGAACAGAACAGAACAGAATAGAACAGAACAGAACAGGGAATCGGAATAAAATAGAATAGAATATAATAATGGGAATGGGAATTGGAATGGGAAAGGGAATAGCATAGCATAGCATAGCATAGCATAGCATAGCATAGCATAGAATAGAATAGAATAGAATAGAATAGAATAGAATAGAATAGAATAGAATAATGGGAATGGGAATGGGAATTGTAATAGAATAGAATAGAATAGAATAGAATAGAATAGGGAATGGGAACAGTACAGAACAGAACAGAACAGAACAGAACAGAACAGAATAGAATAGAATAGAATAGAATAGAATTAGGAATGGGACTAGAATAGAATAGAATAGAATAGGGAATGGGAATGGGAATGGGAATGGGAATAGAATAGAATAGAATAGAATAGAATAGAATAGAATAGAATAGGGAATGAGAATAGAACAGAACAGAACAGAACAGAACAGAACAGAACAGAATAATGGGAATGGGAATGGGAATGGGAATGGGAATGGGAATGGGAATGGGAATGGGAATGGGAATGGGAATGGGAATAGAATAGAACAGAATAGGGAATGGGAATAGAACAGAATAGAATAGAATAGAATAGAATAGAATAGAATAGAATAGAATAATGAATGGGAATGGGAATAGGAATGGGAATGGGAAAGGGAAAGGGAAAAGGAAAGGGAATATAATAGAATAGAATAGATAAGAATAGAATAGAATAGAATAGAATAATGGGAATGGGAATGGGAATGGGAATAGTATAGAATAGAATAGAATAGAATAGAATAGAATAGAATAGAATAGAATAGGGAATGGGAATGGGAAAGGGAAAGGGAAAGGGAAAGGGAAAGGGAATAGCATAGCATAGCATAGCATAGCATAGCATAGCATAGAATAGAATAGAATAGAATAGAATAATGGGAATGGGAATGGGAATGGGAATAGAATAGAATAGAATAGAATAGAATAGAATAGGGAATGGGAATAGAATAGAATAGAATAGAATAGAATAGAATAGAATAGAATAGAATAGAACAGAATAGAATAGGGAATGGGAACAGTACAGAACAGAGCAGAACAGAACAGAACAGAACAGAACAGAACAGAACAGAATAGAATAGAATAGAATAGAATAGAATAGAATAGAATAGAATTAGGAATGGGACTAGAATAGAATAGAATAGAATAGGGAATGGGAATGGGAATGGGAATGGGAATGGGAATGGGAATAGAATAGAATAGAATAGAATAGGGAATGGGAATAGAAAAGAACAGAACAGAACAGAACAGAACAGAACAGAACAGGGAATCGGAATAGAGTAGAATAGAATAGAATAGAATAGAATAGAATAGAATAGAATAGAATAGAATAGAATAGAATAGAATAGGGAATGGGAATAGAACAGAACAGAACGGAACAAAATAATGGGAATGGGAATGGGAATGGGAATGGGAATGGGAATGGGAATGGGAATAGAATAGAATAGAATAGAATAGAATAGAATAGAATAAGGAATGGGAATAGATTAGAATAGAATAGAATAGAATAGAATAGAATAGAATAGAATAGGGAATGGGAATGGGAAAGGTAATGGGAATGGGAATGGGAATGGGAATGGGAATAGAATAGAATAGAATAGAATAGAATAGAATAGAATAGAACAGAATAGAATAGAATAAGAAATGGGAATAGAATAGAATAGAATAGAATAGAATAGAATAGGTTATGGGAATAGAACAGAATAGAATAGAATAGAATAGAATAGAATAGAATAGAATAGAATAGAATAGAATAGAACAGAATAGAATAGAATAAGGAATGGGAATAGATTAGAGTAGAATAGAATAGAATAGAATAGAATAGAATAGAATAGGGAATGGGAATGGGAAAGGGAAAGGGAATGGGAATGGGAATGGAAATGGGAATGGGAATAGAATAGAATAGAATAGAATAGAATAGAATAGGGAATGGGAATAGAACAGAACAGAACAGGGAATCGGAATAAAATAGAATAGAATAGAATAATGGGAATGGGAATGGGAATGGGAATGGGAAAGGGAATAGCATAGCATAGCATAGCATAGCATAGCATAGCATAGCATAGCATAGAATAGAATAGAATAGAATAGAATAGAATAGAATAGGGAATGGGAATAGAACAGAACAGAACAGAACAGAACAGAACAGAACAGAATAGAATAGAATAGAATAGAATAGAATAGAATAGAATAGAATAATGGGAATGGGAATGGGAATGGGAATGGGAATGGGAATAGAATAGAATAGAATAGAATAGAATAGAATAGGGAATGGGAATGGAACAGAACAGAACGGAACAGTATAATGGGAATGGGAAAGGGAATGGGAATAGAATAGAATAGAATAGAATAGAATAGAATAGAATAGATAAGAATAAGGAATGGGAATAGAATAGAATAGAATAGAATAGAATAGAATAGAATAGAATAGAATAGAATAGAATAGAATTAGGAATGGGACTAGAATAGAAGAGAATAGAATAGGGCATGGGAATGGGAATAGAATAGAATAGAATAGGGAATGGGAATAGAACAGAACAGAACAGAACAGAACAGAACAGACTAGAATAGAATAGAATAGAATAGAATAGGGAATGGGAATGGGAATGGGAAAGGGAAAAGGAAAGGGAAAGGGAATAGCATAGCATAGCATAGCATAGAAGAGAAGAGAAGAGAAGAGAAGAGAAGAGAAGAGAAGAGAAGAGAAGAGAATAATGGGAATGGGAATGGGAATGGGAATGGGAAGAGAATAGAATAGAATAGAATAGAATAGAATAGAATAGAATAGAATAGAATAGAATAGAATAGGGAATGGGAATGGGAAAGGGAAAGGGAAAGGGAATAGCATAGCATAGCATAGCATAGCATAGCATAGCATAGCATAGCATAGAATAGAATACAATACAATACAATACAATACAATACAATACAATAGAATAGGGAATGGGAATAGAACAGAACAGAGGGGAACAGTATAATGGGAATGGGAATGGGAATGGGAATAGAATAGAATAGAATAGAACAGAATAGAATAGAATAGGGAATGGGAATGGGAAAGGGAATGGGAATGGGAATGGGAATGGGAATGGGAATAGAATAGAATAGAATAGAATAGAATAGAATAGAATAGGGAATGGGAATAGAACAGAACAGAACACAATAGAACAGAACAGAACAGGGAATCGGAATAAAATAGAATAGAATAGAATAATGGGAATGGGAATGGGAATGGGAAAGGGAATAGCATAACATAGCATAGCATAGCATAGCATAGCATAGCATAGCATAGCATAGCATAGCATAGAATAGAATAGAATAGAATAGAATAGAATAGAATAATGGGAATGGGAATGGGAATAGAATAGAATAGAACAGAATAGAATAGAATAGAATAGAATAGGGAATGGGAACAGTACAGAACAGAACAGAACAGAACAGAATAGAATAGAATAGAATAGAATAGAATTAGGAATGGGACTAGAATAGAATAGAATAGAATAGAATAGGGAATGGGAATGGGAATGGGAATAGAATAGAATAGAATAGGGAATGGGAATAGAACAGAACAGAACAGAACAGACTAGAATAGAATAGAATAGAATAGAATAGAATAGAATAGGGAATGGGAATGGGAATGGGAATGGGAATGGGAATAGAATAGAATAGAATAGAATAGAATAGAATAGAATAGAATAGAATAGAATAGAATAGAATTGAATAGGGAATGGGAATGGGAAAGGGAAAGGGAAAGGGAATAGAATAGAATAGCATAGCATAGCATAGCATAGCATAGCATAGCATAGAATAGAATAGAATAGGGAATGGGAATAGAATAGAATAGAATAGAATAGAATAGAATAGAATAGAATAGAATAGAATAGAATAGGGAATGGGAATAGAATAGAATAGAATAGAATAGAATAGAATAGAATAGAATAGAGTAGAATAGAATAGAATAGAATAAGGAATGGGAATAGAATAGATTTGAATAGAATAGAATAGAATAGAATAGAATAGAATAGGGAATGGGAATGGGAAAGGGAATGGGAATGGGAATGGGAATGGGAATGGGAATAGAATAGAACAGAACAGAACAGAACAGAACAGAATAGAATAGAATAGAATAGAATAGAATAGAATAGAATTAGGAATGGGACTAGAATAGAATAGAATAGAATAGAATAGAATAGAATAGAATAGGGAATGGGAATGGGAATGGGAATGGGAATGGGAATGGGAATGGGAATGGGAATGGGAATAGAATAGAATAGAATAGAATAGAATAGAATAGGGAATGGGAATAGAACAGAACAGAACAGAATAGAACAGAACAGAACAGGGAATCGGAATAAAATAGAATAGAATAGAATAATGGGAATGGGAATGGGAATGGGAAAGGGAATAGCATAACATAGCATAGCATAGCATAGCATAGCATAGCATAGCATAGCATAGCATAGCATAGCATAGAATAGAATAGAATAGAATAGAATAGAATAGAATAGAATAGAATAATGGGAATGGGAATGGGAATAGAATAGAATAGAACAGAACAGAACAGAATAGAATAGAATAGAATAGGGAATGGGAACAGTACAGAACAGAACAGAACAGAATACAATAGAATAGAATAGAATAGAATAGAATTAGGAATGGGACTAGAATAGAATAGAATAGAATAGAATAGGGAATGGGAATGGGAATAGAATAGAATAGAATAGGGAATGGGAATAGAACAGAACAGAACAGAACAGACTAGAATAGAATAGAATAGAATAGAATAGAATAGAATAGAATAGAATAGAATAGGGATTGGGAATGGGAATGGGAAAGGGAAAGGGAAAGGGAAAGGGAATAGCATAGCATAGCATAGCTTAGCATAGCATAGCATAGCATAGCATAGCATAGCATAGCATAGCATAGCATAGCATAGCATAGAAGAGAAGAGAAGAGAAGAGAAGAGAATAATCGGAATGGGAATGGGAATGGGAATGGGAATGGGAATGGGAATAGAATAGAATAGAATAGAATAGAATAGAATAGAATAGAATAGAATAGAATAGGGAATGGGAATGGGAAAGGGAAAGGGAAAGGGAATAGAATAGCATAGCATAGCATAGCATAGCATAGCATAGCATAGAATAGAATAGAATAGAATAGAATAGGGAATGGGAATAGAATAGAATAGAATAGAATAGAATAGAATAGAATAGAATAGAATAGAATAGAATAGGGAATGGGAATAGAATAGAATAGAATAGAATAGAATAGAATAGAATAGAATAGAATAAGGAATGGGAATAGAATAGATTTGAATAGAATAGAATAGAATAGAATAGAATAGGGAATGGGAATGGGAAAGGGAATGGGAATGGGAATGGGAATGGGAATGGGAATGGGAATGGGAATAGAATAGAACAGAACAGAACAGAACAGAACAGAATAGAATAGAATAGAATAGAATAGAATTAGGAATGGGACTAGAATAGAATAGAATAGAATAGAATAGGGAATGGGAATGGGAATGGGAATGGGAATGGGAATAGAATAGAATAGAATAGAATAGAATAGAATAGAATAGAATAGGGAATGGGAATAGAACAGAACAGAACAGAATAGAACAGAACAGAACAGGACTTCCGGTCGGCGAGCTGCAGCGACATGGTGCTGAGTGAGTGATCTCCACTCCTCAACACTGCTTGTCACCACGTCTTGGGGATCCCTTCGGGGGCGCGGGTCCTGGAGAGTCCCACGGACAATAGAGAGAGTCAGGCGAGCGAGAAAGTGAAGTGCAAACACTTCTCGCAAAACCTGGCGGCTCTGTCAAACCGACGCGTGTGAAGCCAGCCTTTCAATGGCTGACTCGAAGCTGTGGTAGCTGACAATCAGACGGGAAGCAAGGGAGATCGGAGACTGCAGTGTCGAGATTGAACCGTGTCCTCCCTGCCCAAGTGAAAGTGAACATCAGTAAGGGGCCGGCGGAGTCGGGCGGAAAGGTTTTAAACGGGAAAGAGCGGCGACGGAGAGTGGAAAATAGCCTGAAAGATTACGGAGCTCGACAAGCCGGCGCGAAGATAAGAAACCGAGGACGCTAATTTGCCTGCACAAGAAGAGGATCGGTGGGTACAGGGAGTAAGGAAGCCAAAAGAATCCAGAAGAAATTTTGTTTTTATTTGCTGGTCAAAGCAGAGAGACGAATTAAATCGGAGATTGGACTCTTTCTAATTGTTCTAGAGAACAGGAAGTGCATCCATTGAAGAAATCTGACAGTGCAAATTGAAAAGGACAGGCACAGAGACGATCTAGCTCCGAGGCCTACCATGGAGTTTTGACTGTGGCAGAGTAAACGGGGAAAGAAGAAAGGACTAGAGGAAACCGGCGGCAGTGTGAGAAAGGATACCACCCCCTTACTGGTGGAAATATTTGTTTGCTCCCAATCAAAACTTGGAAAATTTCCTCCCCTTTTTCCTCTTTTTTCTGAAAAAAAAAAAAAAACTTTTTTGTTACTTTGATCTTCTGCATATTAACACTGTGATTAACAAGAAGCATAAATCTGGGCTTCCGGGTTTGACTGCCTCCGGCGAAGACGGTCGCTTTTGAACGGCCGCCAGCCCCACCGCCTGTAGAGCCGCCCCGAGTGAGGGAAGCGGCTTGAAAACTCCAGAATCCTGAGGATTTGAGGAGAAGAGTAAAGCAAGAAGCGGGTTGAGCCCCCGTGAGCCCCCAGAAGTTTGCTACTGGGGAGGAAACGGGTGTGGCTCCCTTTTAACTTGCGGAGACTCCGGACGGCGTGGGACGACTCTGCTTGTCAGAGCAAGCCGGCTGCAGCAAACATTTAAACTGATGGGAAGATAACTTAGTCATAAAACAACCTCAACCCCCAAACCAAGAAACTGCAAGTATTTCTTCTCCTTTGAACTTTTGATTTGGTGAAAAGCCAGAGCGAGTGGAAACGGCTTGAAAAATGGCGCCGTTCCAGCGTTAATGAGCTGAAAGGGAGAGTGATTGTGCAGAACTATTTTAACAAGCTACATTGTAGCAGTGCCTGTTGCAAGCGAACGGAGAAGTGTGGAAAGAAAAGAAAAATAAATTTGAGCTTGCCTCAATTTATTTAAATCTGGGGGACTTTTCCAAAGGATATTGTGGAGGTGCAAAGGAAAGGAAAAAAAAAAAAAGATTTTCTTCTTTTAGAAAAGTTAATTTACGTGGCAAAATGGCTTCAAAGAAACAGGAAGGAAAGGTGGCAGGGGAGGGATCTCCCACCCACAAACCAGAACAGCAGCCCCCTCCCAGTCAGCAGAGGGAGGGAAAGGACTTTGATGTGCAAAGTTTAAAAGATTTTATTACCCAGGCCTTGGATGAAAAATTTCAAAAATCACAACAGGAAATGAAGAGGGAAATTAATGAATTTAAAGAGGCAATGAAAGAAAATTATGATAAGGTGTCAGATAAATTGTCAAATGTGGTTTCTGACTTGGCAGAATCCATTACTAAAGTGGACTCCAAACTGGAAGAATTTAAATCAGAAGTTAATGTCAAAATGAAGGATGCTGATATTAAAATTGCAGATGTGGATAACAAAGTGGAGAGAGTCGAAAACGAAATTACAATGATACAGTTCCGATCCATGGAATTTGCTATTAGGCTTCGAGGAATTAAAGAGAATGATAGGCAAGATTTGAGACAGATTTGTTCTGATGCCTTGGCTGTATTGTTAAAAATTGATCCAGCAGATGTGGTCTATAAAATAGATAAAATTTACAGAGTGAATTCATGGGTTGCTAGACAAAGAAAATTGCCCAGAGATGTGGTGATATACTTTACTGATAGAAGAATAAGAAATGATATTCTGCAAAGATCCTTTCTTTCCTCTGTGCAAGTGGAGGGAGCTCAAATTGGAATCTATAAGCAATTACCACCTAAGATGTTAAAAGATCGAAAAGAGTACAGGTTCTTAGTGAATGAATTGCAAAAACAAGAAATACCATTTCGGTGGGATGCCCCAACTGGTATAATTTTGAAATATAATGGAGAGAGACATCGATTGAATACTTTTCAGAAGGCGGAATATTTTTATTATAATATCCTTAAAGAAAGATCATCATCCCCACGTACATCTACATTGTTGGAGATAAAAAGTGATAAAGAAAAGCAATCTCAGCACGAGAGGGCACAACAGTCTAAGCAGATGGAACCAGTGGAAATGCAGGGTGCTGCACGGGGAGGAGGCCTTTTGGAGGAATCATTGTCAGAACCCTCCCCAATTCTGTCAACTGGTGCTGTTTTGGATGTAGCTGGGATACCTGAAGTTAAAGACCAGCGTATAACTCGTGCAATTTCCAAGCAGATAAAAGAAAAACGTGAAGCCATGGGAGCTAGGCCGAAGACTTCAGAAGAAGTTAGGCAAAGCAGCTCATCGCTTCAGAAAGGTCAAGATGACAATTAGGCTCTTATCTTGGAATGTTAATGGACTAAATTCACCACAAAAAAGGAAGAAATTATTTACATATTTGAGACAATTTAATAATGATATAATTTGTTTACAAGAAACTCATATTCGAACTCAAGATCATAAATATTTGATAAATTCTAAATTAGGAACACACTTTATAGCTTCAACCTCGGAAAAAAAGAATGGTGTGGTTATTTATGTGAATAAAAGACTGTCCGCTAAAATTATAGAAGCAGATGAAGATGGTAGGTTTGTTGCAATTGAACTGCACACAGTAAATGGCCAAATTCTTTTGATTGGAATTTATGCTCCGAACCAACAACAGGATCATTTTTATAAGACTCTACATAATAAAATATTGCAATGGGACTATAGATCTATTCTAATAATGGGAGACTGGAATGGAGTAATTGATTCTAAATTAGATAAAAAATGTTTGGCGAAATCAAGGATCAGACTGCCACAGACTTTTTTTGATATGAAAGAAGATTTGGAATTAAAGGATATCTGGAGAATATATAACCCAAAAGAACTGGACTATACTTTTTTCTCTGATAGACACAGATCTTTCTCCAGGATTGACTTTATTTTGTTATCAGATGATTTACTTATTAAAACAAAAAGAACAAAGATATTTCCAAGAACTTTAACTGATCATAGCTCTGTATGGATAGAAATTGAGATGGGAAAGTCTGAGAGAAGGTCATGGAGACTAAATGAAAATTTGTTCAGATATGAAAAAAATATAATAGAACTTAAAAAACAGATGAAAGAATTTTTTGAAATGAATTTGAATAAGGGTACCCCAATTGAAATAGTATGGGACGCGAGCAAAGCTTATATGAGAGGGGTACTTATTCATATGAACTTCAAACATAAACAGAATCGACAAAGGAAAAGACTCGAACTGGAAGCAGAAATAAAGAATATGGAACAGTTACTTATTAAAAACCCAACAGATGAAAGAATACGTGGTGCTATAAAACTTTTGAAAGATCAGTTTCAAATGCTTTTGGCGGAACAAGCTGCAACAAATCTACAATATGTGAAGCATAATACGTTTTGTAATGCCAACAAACCGGGGAGATGGTTGGCTTATACTTTAAGGAAAAAGCAGAGTATACGGACTATTGAGAGTATTGACACTGGGGGGAAAGAAATTTTCCAACAAAAACTGATTAAAGAAGCCTTTGTAGATTACTACGTTAAATTATATGCTAAAGATGACATACAGAATGGACTTATAGAAAAATATCTAGAAGAGAAAAGAGTCCCAAAAATTACTAGCCAACAAAAAGAAAGAATGAATTATCCTATAACAGTTGAGGAAATAATTGCAGCAATTAAACAATGGAAAACAGCTAAAGCTCCTGGAACAGATGGATTGACAGCAGTGTATTATAAAACTTTACAAGCAGAAATGGTGGAACAACTTAGAGACTTATTTTGTAATATACAACAAGGGGGTAAAATACCCCCATCATGGAAATCAGCATATATTACTTTGATACCAAAAGAACAAGCAGGTCCCAAAAAACCGGAAAATTATAGACCAATATCTCTTCTAAATAATGACTATAAAATTTATGCAAAAGTATTAGCCAACAGACTGATGCCAGTAATTCAAGAGGTGATTAATGACGACCAAGCTGGGTTTATAGAGGGTAGATACACGAAGGACAATGTAAGGCAAGTTATAGATTTACTGGAATATCTTGAGAAGAATAAACAGATCTCTGCAGTGCTGGTCTTTTTGGATGCAGAGAAGGCCTTTGATAGAGTGGATTGGAATTTTCTATTAAAGACATTAAAAAAGATGGACTTTGGAGATCAATTTATACAGGCGGTTTCAGCAATCTATCAAGAGCAAAAGGCACAGATTATTATTAATGGAAGTCTGACATCAGAGTTTAAAATCGAAAAAGGAACAAGACAGGGATGCCCGTTGTCCCCATTGTTGTTTATTTTAACACTAGAAGTCTTGCTAAATACAATAAGGGACTCTAATATCTTGAAAGGTATAACGATAAGGCAAGAGGATTACAGAATAAAGGCATTTGCAGATGATCTGGTTGTTACCCTAACACAGCCAATGGAATCAATAATCCAGATGAAGGACATTATACAAGACTATGGTAAAGTTTCAGGTTTTAATCTGAACCAGAAAAAAACTAAGATGATAGTCAAAAATATGACACAAGATCATAAACACCAGCTTGAAAGGAGGGCAGGTTTTGAGATTGTACCAAAGGTAAAATATCTAGGAGTTCAGGTTGCAGAATCAAATATGAAATTGTTTCAAAATAATTATGAGGTGTTGTGGCGAGAGGTGCAAAAAGACATGGAGACTTGGAAAAAACTGCAGCTGTCTTTACTTGGAAGAATAGCAGCAGTTAAGATGAACATTTTGCCAAGATTTCTTTTTTTGTTTCAAATGATTCCGGTGCTTAAAAGTGATAAACAACTAAAAGTATGGCAAACTGGAGTGAACAAGTTTGTCTGGAACGAGAAAAAACCAAGAGTAAAATTGAAAATTATGCAAGATGTTCCAGAAAGGGGAGGTCTTAAACTTCCAAACCTACAGTTATATTATGATGCAGCAGCTTTGACTTTAAAAAGTGATTGGTTTGGAGGAAAAAAGACTGGAATACTAAATGCAGAAAGTTTTGATTTGGAATTTGGATGGCATGCTTATTTATTTTATGATAGCAAAGTGGATAAAGTATTTAAAAGCCATATACTTAGAGACTCTTTGCTGAGAGTTTGGAAGAAGCACCGACTCAAATGGGATTATAAAATACCGTTATGGCTGGATCTTGGTCATACTTTGTGGAATACAAATATAATGTCACTCGGGGGGTTTTTATACAAAGAGGTTCTTTTTACAGATGCGGGCAGATGGCAGCTGAAGACATTACAGACACTGTTGGCTGAAGGGATTAATTTAACTTGGTTACAATACAATCAATTGCAATTGAGATGGAAAGAGGACCAAAGAACTGGTATTATGGTGCATGAGGAAGAATTGGTTAGACATATAAAAGAGAAAGGTCCAATGCATATTAAAAGGCTTTATAATGTTTTGTTAGAAAGGGATTCGGAAACTGAATTAGTTAAAGATTGTATGATTAAGTGGGTACAAAATTTTGAAGAACCAGTGATGTTGGAAACATGGGAAAAAATTTGGGTTCAGAATGTTAAATTTACACAGTCACAGAATTTGAGGGAAAATTTTTACAAAATGTTTTATAGATGGCATTTAGATCCTAAGAAATTGTCGTGTATGTACCCTAATGTTCAGCCAAAATGTTGGAGGTGTGATTGTTTAGATGCTACATATTATCATATTTGGTGGACTTGTAAGAAAGTTAAGGCTTTTTGGATAAAAATTTGGTGGGTCATGCAGAATGTTTTAAAGAAAAAAATCCAATTTTCTCCACAATTGCTTTTATTGGGTATAGTTGAGGGTTTTACAGTGGATGAAACAAAGTTGATTTTGTATATGATTACAGCAGCGAGATTGTTGATAGGTAAATATTGGAAAAATGAAGCTCTGCCCACCGTAGAAGAACGGATTTTGAAGATGGCTAGCTTTGCGGAGATGGCGAAGATTTCAGCATACTTAAAAGATCGCTCACAAGAGACTTATGAATGTGGATGGGAAAAGTGGCTAGATTATGTGCAGAACAAATACCAAACCAAGAAGTATCAAATAGCTTTTCATTGATAGTATTATATTATATTAAATAGAAATAGTCGAACTATGTGAAGATGAAAAATGACATGGGGGTTGGGGGGGTTTAAGGTTTTTGTATAGGGGATAATGATATTCTATGGAAGTCTGGGGGGGAGGGGAGGGTCAGGGGGGGTTTGGGAGGGTGGGTTGGGGAGTTTGGGGAGGGTTAGGGGGGTGAAAATGGGGTGAAAATGTAATTGTAAAACTTTTACAATAAAAAAAAAGAAGCATAAATCTTTATAGTAATTAATTGTTTATATATAAGATATATCTTTATAGAGCCTATTAGATTTTTACATACTTATTTAACTATTTAAGTGCACTTAATTACATTTATTTATATTTACCTGTATAAATACTATTTTCATATATTTTATATACTGATATATTGCTATACTAGAATTATAATACTTACATATATTAACTTATTGGTAACTAGAAGTATAGAAACTTGAATTAATAATTTTTTTTAAGCAGTAATTTAGATATGAATTTCAGCTACTGATTATAGATTTACCTAGGAGCAATTGGATTATTGTGTCTTGAACTATTAGGTCTTGAATTAATCACTAATAAGTAGAAGTAGAAATAAGTAGCAATAAGTAGAAATAAGCCTCTATCAATTAATTACTATTTATTACACAAATTAATTATTATTACAATTACATAATTATAAGTCATAAATTAACTTTTGCTATCCACGTAAGATATTGACTGGAAGTGAGGCAGATTGATAAATTGATATTGATTGTTAATTCTATTCAAGATAGAGACTGGAAGTGATATAGATTGATAAATAGATAGACATTGTTCGATTAAAAAAAAAACAAAAAAAAACTGCCTCTTATACGCTGAAGAAACAAAAAGAAGTGATAGTTAGTGTATGAAAATTTGGAGAAATATCGAGAAAATAATTAGAGAACAAAAAAAAATCCTGGAAGAAATGACGAGCATATCATCGACGATCCTGAAAACAGGGAAGAAGACCCCCTCAAATCCCACCATATCTATGACCTCCCCGGCTACCCAAAAATCAATGGAAGGAGCACAAAAAACGGACAAGGCCATAGCAACACCAACATTACTAACAGTACAGTCAACATTGACATTAATTCAAGAAACGATGGTGGCCATGCAGGAGAAAATGTCTAACAATCACACCGAATTAAAAACAGATATCCACCAACTGGACCAGAAGATGAATGAGATTCAAGTCTTAATCTCGAACAATGAAGAAAGGATCCAGAAGGCAGAACAAAAAATAGAACAAAATGAGAAGAAGCTGGATATGGTAGACCAGACGTTGACGATGCAAAATAAGGAATTAGAAGACTCATTAATACAATTAGAGATGGACAGGGCGTCGTTCTACTTGCGCTTTCAAAATGTGGAAGAAGATAAAGATGAGGATTTAGGAGAGAAGATGGCGGAATTAATTGCAGAAATACTCCAACAAGACAAACGCGAGATTATCAGAGAACTGGACGACGTCTATAGAGTGCAAACAAACTATGCGAGGAGAAATAGGCTCCCCAGAGAAGTTCATATTAGATTCGCAAGAAAGAAAGTAAAGGACATCTTATACAATATGGCGAGGGACGGTCAAATAACATACAGAGGAAAGGAAGTGATAATACTGAAACAGATTCCGAGAAGAGTGAGGGAGGTGAGAAAAGGCTATAGATTTTTGGCGGCGCAATTGAACAAAAGAAATATATTATTTAGATGGCTCCTGCCAGAGGGGATGCTAATCACCTGGCAGGGGAGAAAAATAAAAATAGACAGCTTGAGCACAGCACAAGATTTTCTCGACCAGTTAAGGGGTGCAGAAGAAGAACAAAGTAGTAAGGAGGAAATAGAGGCGACAAATCTAGACGAGGAAGAAACCGCGGAGGAGAAGAAGACCGAAGGAGAAGCCAAGGAGAAAAAAACAAGACCAGTAAGAGCCGTAAGACTAAACAAGAACTAAAACCGAGCAAGGAAATCAGGAATGAAGGATCTAAAATTAATTTCAGTTAATGTTAATGGTTTAAATGACAGCAAAAAAAGGAAATTAACACTCACAAAGCTAGCAAAACAAAATATGGATATAATCTGTCTACAGGAGGTCCATATAAAAAAGGATGAGGGTAAATGTCTGGAGTACAGAAAATTTGGTAAACTATTCACCTCATTAGCAGAAAAAAGAAAGAGAGGGGTAGCAATTTATGTTAAAAAAGGTATTGAAGCAGAATTGAAATATAATGATACAAAAGGTAGAATACTTATGGTTGAAATCACGATAGAAAACTCTAAAATGTTACTAGTGGGCATTTATGCTCCAAATAAAAAACAAGGAGAATTCTTTCAAAAGCTACGTGAACAATTAGGGAATATGGAGCACAATGAAATTTGCATGATAGGTGATTTCAATGGAATTATAGACCCACTTAATGATTATAAAAGCAATAAAATGAACAAAAATAAAAGGACGACCTTGCCAAAAGCCTTTTTTGATTTGGTGGAGGAGGTGAATCTAATTGATATATGGCGAACTTTGCACCCAACTGAAAGAAATTTTACATTCTATTCCAACTCACAACAGTCATGGTCGAGGTTAGATATGGTTTGGGTCACTAGGACGCTAGGTTTAGAAATTGAGACGGTGGAAATTAGCCCAAACATCTGGGCAGATCATAACCCTCTGGAAATAAAATGGAGAAGTATAAAGAGAAAGAAACAACAAAGATGGAGGCTAAATACAAAACTATTATGTGACAAAGAGTTCGTAGAAAAATTAAAAGGAGAAATCAAGACCTTTTTTGGAGAAAATGAGAACCAAGGGACACCCAGCGAAATAGTATGGGATACATTGAAGGCATACCTGAGAGGGGTAATAATATCCTACTCCGCATACAAAAACAAACTAAAAAGAAAATCCAGGGAAGATCTCATCAAGCAGCTAGATGAAGCAGAAAGGAAACTCCAAAAAATGCCTGGTGACACTGTAGCAAAGGAAAATTGGATGGTGTGGAGACATAAATTAAATATTCTAGACCAAGAAGAGCTAGCCCAAAAAATAAAAAGAACAAAACAGCACTATTTTGAGAACACTAATAAATCGGGCAGGTGGCTGGCCTATAAATTAAAAAAGGAAAATGAAAAAGGGACAATCCAGACATTAGAAGATGCGGAGGGAAATCTCTTAAATAAAGAAGAAGATAAATTAGAAAGAGCGAGAGAGTACTATGAATCCCTATATAAAGAAGAGGAGACCTCGGAGGGAAAAATAGATCAATATTTGGCAGAGGCGGAGCTCCCGCAAATAACAGAGGAAGAGAAGGAGATGCTCAATGCTAAGATAACAACCGAAGAGTTCAAAAAAGCCCTGTCCAAACTTAAAAACAACAAATCACCTGGCCCAGACGGATTCCCAGGAGAAATATATAAAAAACTGGAAGAAATTCTACAACCAAAATTAATGGAAATTTTTAACGAGGTTTTGACAGGCTCCAAAATTCCTGATTCATGGAGGGAAGCCCATGTTACACTGCTGCCGAAAGAAGGTGCCGACCCCAAAAAAATTCAAAACTACAGACCAATCTCACTTCTAAACACCGACTATAAATTATTTATGTGTATAATGGCAGAAAGAACTAAAAAAATATTAAATAATTGGATTCACAAAGATCAAAATGGCTTTCTCCCGGGACGACAAATTAGGGATAATTTGAGAATTGTACTAGACACTCTAGAATACTATGAAGAACACCCAGAAAAGCAGTTGGCCTTAGTCTTTTTGGATGCCCAAAAGGCATTCGACAACCTAAATTGGAATTTTATGACCAAACAAATTAAAATAATAGGATTTGGGCAAAACTTCGAAAAAATGATAAAAACTATCTATGACAATCAGAGGGTGAGCATTTTAGTAAATGGAGACAGGACAAGAACCTTCCAAATTAAGAAAGGAGTAAGGCAAGGCTGTCCCTTGTCACCGCTACTATTCATTTTGGCCCTGGAAGTTTTGCTACGAAACATTAGAAACAACGAGGAAATCAAAGGCCTGAGAATTAGAAAAGAGACTTATAAAACACAAGCCTTCGCGGATGACGTGGCGCTAATATTAGAAGATCCATTGATATCTGGACAAAAAGTACTAGAGGAACTGGGTAAGTATGGAGAGGTGGCAGGCCTTAAATTGAATAAATCTAAAACCAAAATACTTACTAAAAATGTAACTGAGTCACAGAAGAAAGAGATAGAAGAAACTTTGGGCCTACAAGTAGTCCCAAAAATAAAATACCTAGGAATTTGGTTAACCAAAAGGTGTTCCTCCCTAAAAGAAGATAACTATTCCCCACTAATTAATAAATTAAAACAAGATTTGGATAGATGGAAAAAGATTAAACTATCACTTATAGGCAAAATTGCGGCAATCAAGATGAACATTCTCCCCAAGATCTTATTTTTATACCAAAACCTACCAGTAAATTTAGAGAAAAAAATTTTTTTAGAATTAAATAAGACCATTAGGGAATTTGTTTGGGAAGGGAAAAAATCAAGGATCTCACTTAAAATTCTACAGGAAAAAAGGAACGTGGGAGGATTTGGACTCCCAAATTGGGAAACGTATTATAGAGCGGCAAAGTTGATATGGATAAAGGATTGGATCACCTTGGAGAATAAGAGAATTTTAGTGTTAGAAGGTCATGACCTACAGAAAGGGTGGCATGCATATCTATGGGACAAAGACAATAAAAAGAAAACTTATTTCCATAGGCATAAAATCAGGGACTCCCTAATACAAACGTGGGTGGGGATCAGGCAGAGATATTATACCAAGGTCCCAATTTGGCTTTCCACGGTAGAGGCAATGATTTACCCCAATAGGTGGGGAATGGAGAAACTGTACAGATACAAAGACATTGTCGATGGAGGGGGAAACATTAAATCAAATGAAGTTCTGAGAGATCAAGGTATAACCTTAGACTGGTGGACCTACCTACAAATAAAATCAAGATACCAGAAAGATAAAGATGAGTATGGCTTAGAATTAGGATATAATGGATTAGACAAAATTTTGATGGGACAAGGGAATAAAGCGTTGGCCAAGCTGTATAACTATCTATCGGATGAAGATAGAGATGAGGATATAATTAGAAACCAATTGAGAGCATGGGAGAGAAATATTGGACACAGTTTGGACCTTAACGAATGGGAAGAAGCCTGGAACAAAAATTATAAATTAACTAGAGCAGCCACGTATAAGGAAAACCATTACAAAATGCTTCACAGGTGGTATTTAGCACCTGCAAGATTAGCAAAGATGTTCCCCAATGCACAGCCAAATTGTTGGAAATGTGGCCATGGTCATGGCACCTTCTTTCATATGTGGTGGACATGCCCCGAAGCAAAAAGGTATTGGAGCAAAATCTGAAGATGGTTGAAAGATATACTCAAAGAAGAAATTGATTTGAATCCAGAAATATTTCTCCTGGGAATGGTAAAGAAAGGGCATGGAAAGGAAAAGGTCCATCTCCTAATACACATAGCTACAGCTGCCAGACTAGCATACGCTCAATATTGGAAAAAGAAAGACCTACCACCAGATGACCTTATAATTAATAAAATATTAGAGTGTGCAGAGATAAGTAAATTAACACACGAGATAAATGATGACGAAAACTCTGATTATGATACTGTGTGGGGAAGATGGTACGAATGGATAAATGATAGAATTAAGAAAGGAATAAACGGTGCAGAGATTAATTTGAAATGAGCAGTATAAATGACACCAGATACTTACTTATGTATATATGTAAAAACACTGAGAATCCGATGTTAAATAGAATCGTGACTATATTTTATTTGTGTAAAAAAAACAAAAACAAATAAAAATTGTATTATTAAAAAAAAAAGAAAAGAACAGAATAGAATAAGGAATGGGAATAGAATAGAATAATGGGAATGGGAATGGGAATGGGAATGGGAATGGGAATAGAATAGAATAGGGAATGGGAATAGAATAGAACAGAACAGAACAGAATAGAACAGAACGGAACAGAATAGAATAGAATAGAATAGAATAGAATAGGGAATGGAAATAGAATAGAATAGAATAGAATAGAATAGAATAGAATAGAATAGAATAGGATAGGGAATGGGAATAGAACAGAACACAATAGAATAGAAAACAATAAGGAATGGGAATAGTATAATACAGTATAGAATAGAAAAGAATAGAATAGAATAGAATAGAATAGAATAGAATAGAATAGAATAGGGAATGGAAATAGAATAGAATAGAATAGAATAGAATAGAATAGAATAGAATAGAATAAGGAATAGAATGGAATAAGGAATGGGAATAGAATAGAATAATGGGAATGGGATAGGGAATGGGAATGGGAATAGAATAGAATAGAATATGGAATGGATATAGAATAGAATAGAATAGAATAGAATAGAAAAGAATAGAAAAGAATAGAATAGAATAAGGAATGGGAATAGAATAGAATAATGGGAATGGGAATGGGAATGGGAATGGGAATGGGAGTGGGAATAGAATAGAATAGAATAGAATAGAATAGAGTAGAATAGAATAGGGAATGGGAATAGAATAGAACAGAACAGAACAGAACAGAACAGAATAGAATAGAATAGAATAGTGAATGGAAATAGAATAGAATAGAATAGAATAGAATAGAATAGGGAATGGGAATAGAACAGAACACAATAGAATAGAAAACAATAAGGAATGGGAATAGTATAGTACAGTATAGAATAGAAAAGAATAGAATAGAATAGAATAGAATAGAATAGGGAATGGAAATAGAATAGAATAGAATAGAATAGAATAGAATAGAATAGAATAGAATAGAATAGAACAGAACAGAATAGAATAGAATACAATAAGGAATGGGAATAGAATAGAATAGAATAATGGGAATGGGAATGGGAATGGGAAAGGGAAAGGGAAAGGGAAAGGGAAAGGGAAAGGGAATAGAATAGAATAGAATAGAATAGAATAGAATAGAATAGAATAGAATAGTGGGAATGGGAATGGGAATGGGAATGGGAATAGAATAGAATAGAATAGGGAATGGACATAGAATAGAATAGAATAGAATAGAATAGAATAGAATAGAATAGAATAAGGAATGGGAATAGAATAGAATAAAGGGAATGGGAATGGGAATGGGAATGGGAATAGAATAGAATAGAGTAGAATAGAATAGAATAGGGAATGGGAATAGAATAGAACAGAACAGAACAGAATACAATACAATACAATACAATACAATACAATACAATACAATACAATACAATACAATACAATAGAATACAATACAATACGGAATGGGAATGGGAATGGGAATGGGAATGGGAATGGGAATGGGAATGGGAATGGGAATGGGAATGGGAATGGGAAAAGAATAGAATAAAATACAATATGGAATGGGAACGGGAACGGGAATGACAATAGAATAGAATAGAATAGAATAGAATAGAATAGAATAGAATAGAATAGAACAGAAGAGAACAGAACAGAACAGAACAGAACAGAACAGAATAGAATAGAATAGAACAGAACAGAACAGAACAGAACATAATAGAATAGAATAGAATAGAATAGAATAGTGAATGGAAATAGAATAGAATAGAATAGAATAGAATAGAATAGAATAGAATAGAATAGAATAGGGAATGGAAATAGAATAGAATAGAATAGAATAGAATAGGGAATGGGAAAGGTAATGGGAATCTGAAAGGTAAAGGGAAATGGAAAGGTAATGGGAATGGGAACTCAATAGAATAGAATAGAATAGAATAGAATAGAATAGAATAGAATAAGGAATGGGAATAGAATAGAATAGAATAATGGGAATGGGAATGGGAATGGGAATGGGAATGGGAATGGGAAAAGAATAGAATAAAATACAATATGGAATGGGAACGGGAACGGGAATGACAATAGAATAGAATAGAATAGAATAGAATAGAATAGAATAGAACAGAATAGAATAGAATACAATAAGGAATGGGAATAGAATAGAATAGAATAATGGGAATGGGAATGGGAATGGGAATGGGAATAGATTAGAATACAGTAGAATAGAATAGGCAATGGGAATGGGAAAGGGAAAGGGAAAGGGAAAGGGAAAGGGAATAGAATAGAATAGAATAGAATAGAATAGAATAGAATAGAATAGAATAGAATAGAATAGAATAGAATAATGGGAATGGGAATGGGAATGGGAATGGGAATGGGAATGGGAATGGGAATAGAATAGAATAGGGAATGGACATAGAATAGAATAGAATAGAATAGAATAGAATAGAATAGAATAGAATAGAATAAGGAATGGGAATAGAATAGAATAAAGGGAATGGGAATGGGAATGGGAATGGGAATAGAATAGAATAGAGTAGAATAGAATAGAATAGGGAATGGGAATAGAATAGAACAGAACAGAACAGAACAGAATAGAATAGAATACAATACAATACAATACAATACAATACAATAGAATAGGTAATGGGAATAGAATAGAATAGAATAGAATAGAATAGAATAGAATAGAATAGAATAGAATACAATACAATACAATAGAATACAATACAATACAATACAATACAATACAATACGGAATGGGAATGGGAATGGGAATGGGAATGGGAATGGGAATGGGAATGGGAAAAGAATAGAATAAAATACAATATGGAATGGGAACGGGAACGGGAATGACAATAGAACAGAATAGAATAGAATAGAATAGAATAGAATAGGGAATGGGAATAGAACAGAACACAATAGAATAGAAAACAATAAGGAATGGGACTAGTATAATACAGTATAGAATAGAATAGAATAGAATAGAATAGAATAGAATAGAATAGAATAGAATAGAATAGAATAGAATAGAATTAGGAATGGGACTAGAATAGAATAGAATAGAATAGGGAATGGGAATGGGAATGGGAATGGGAATAGAATAGAATAGAATAGAATAGAATAGAATAGAATAGAATAGGGAATGGGAATAGAACAGAACAGAACAGAACAGAACAGAATAGAATAGAATAGAATAGAATAGAATAGAACAGAACAGAACAGAACAGACCAGAACAGAATAGAATAATGGGAATGGGAATGGGAATGGGAATGGGAATGGGAATAGAATAGAATAGAATAGAATAGAATAGAATAGAATAGAATAGGGAATGGGAATAGAACAGAACAGAACGGAACAGAATAATGGGAATGGGAATGGGAATGGGAATGGGAATGGGAATGGGAATGGGAATAGAATAGAATAGAATAGAATAGAATAGAATAGGGAATGGGAATGGGAAAGGGAATGGGAATGGGAATGGGAATGGGAATGGATATGGGAATGGGAATAGAATAGAATAGAATAGAATAGGGAATGGGAATAGAACAGAACAGTACAGTACAGAACAGAACAGAACAGAACAGAACAGAACAAAATAGAATAGAATAGAATAGAATAGAATAGAATAGAATAGAATTAGGAATGGGACTAGAATAGAATAGAATAGAATAGGGAATGGGAATGGGAATGGGAATAGAATAGAATAGAATAGAATAGAATAAGGAATGGGAATAGAATAGATTCGAATAGAATAGAATAGAATAGAATAGAATAGGGAATGGGAATGGGAAAGGGAATGGGAATGGGAATGGGAATGGGAATAGAATAGAATAGAATAGAATAGAATAGAATAGAATAGGGAATGGGAATAGAACAGAATAGAACAGAACAGAACAGAACAGAACAGAACAGAATAGAATAGAATAGAGTAGAATAGAATAGAATAGAATTAGGAATGGGAGTAGAATAGAATAGAATAGAATAGAATAGAATAGAATAGGGAATGGGAATGGGAATGGGAATGGGAATGGGAATAGAATAGAATAGAATAGAATAAGGAATGGGAATGGGAATGGGAAAGGGAAAGGGAAAGGGAATAGCATAGCATAGCATAGCATAGCATAGCATAGCATAGCATAGCATAGAATAGAAGAGAATAGAAGAGAATAGAAGAGAATAGAAGAGAATAATGGAAATGGGAATGGGAATTGGAATAGAATAGAATAGAATAGAATAGAATAGAATAGAATAGAATAGAATAGAATAGAATAGAACAGAATAGGGAATGGGAATGGGAATGGGAAAGGGAAAGGGAAAGGGAAAGGGAATAGAATAGAATAGAATAGATAAGAATAGAATAGAATAGAATAGAATAGAATAGAATAGAATAGAATAATGGGAATGGGAATAGAATAGAATAGAATAGAATAGAATAGAATAGAATAGGGAATGGGAATGGGAAAGGGAAAGGGAAAGGGAAAGGGAAAGGGAAAGGGAATAGCATAGCATAGCATAGCATAGCATAACATAGCATAGCATAGCATAGCATAGCATAGAATAGAATAGAATAGAATAGAATAATGGGAATGGGAATAGAATAGAATAGAATAGAATAGAATAGAATAGGGAATGGGAAAAGAATAGAATAGAATAGAATAGGGAATGGAAACAGTATAGAACAGAACAGAATAGAATAGAATAGAATAGGGAATGGGAATAGAATAGAATAGAATAGAATAGAATAGAATAGAATAGAATAGAACAGAACAGAATAGGGAATGGGAATGGGAATGGGAAAGGGAAAGGGAATAGCATAGCATAGCATAGCATAGCATAGCATAGCATAGCATAGAATAGAATAGAATAGAATAGGGAATGGGAATAGAATAGAATAGAATAGAATAGAATAGAATAGAATAGAATAGAATAAGTAATGGGAATAGAATAGATTAGAATAGAATAGAATAGAATAGAATAGAATAGAATAGAATAGGGAATGGGAATGGGAAAGGGAATGGGAATGGGAATGGGAATGGGAATGGGAATAGAATAGAATAGAATAGAATAGAATAGAATAGAATAGAATAGAATAGAATAGGGAATGGGAATAGAACAGAATAGAACAGAACAGAACAGAACAAACCAGAATAGAATAGAATAGAATAGAATAGAATAGAATAGAATAGAATAGAATAGGGAATGGGAATGGGAATGGGAATGGGAATGGGAATAGAATAGAATAGAATAGAATAGAATAGGGAATGGGAATAGAACAGAACAGAACAGAACAGAACAGAACAGAATAGAATAGAATAGAATAGAATAGAGTAGAATAGAATAGAATAATGGGAATGGGAATAGAATATAATAGAATAGAATAGAATAGAATTAGGAATGGGACTAGAATAGAATAGAATAGAATAGAATAATGGGAATGGGAATGGGAATGGGAAAGGGAATAGCATAGCATAGCATAGCATAGCATAGCATAGCATAGCATAGCATAGAATAGAATAGAATAGAATAGAATAGAATAATGGGAATGGGAATGGGAATGGGAATGGGAATAGAATAGAATAGAATAGAATAGAATAGGGAATGGGAACAGTACAGAACAGAACAGAACAGAACAGAACAGAACAGAATAGAATAGAATAGAATAGGATATGGGAATGGGAATGGGAAAGGGAATAGAATAGAATAGAATAGAATAGAATAGAATAAGGAATGGGAATGGGAATGGGAATGGGAATGGGAAAGGGAAAGGGAATAGAATAGAATAGAATAGAATAGAATAGAATAGAATAGAATAGAATAGAATAAGGAATGGGAATGGGAATGGGAATGGGAATGGGAAAGGGAAAGGGAAAGGGAATAGAATAGAATAGAATAGATAAGAATAGAATAGAATAGAATAATGGGAATGGGAATAGAATAGAATAGAATAGAATAGAATAGAATAGAATAGAATAGAATAGAATAGGATATGGGAATGGGAATGGGAAAGGGAAAGGGAAAGGGAATAGCATAGCATAGCATAGCATAGCTTAGCATAGCATCGCATAGCATAGCATAGCATAGCATAGCATAGAATAGAATAGAATAGAATAGAATAGAATAGAATAGAAGAGAATAATGGGAATGGGAATGGGAATGGGAATGGGAATAGAATAGAATAGAATAGAATAGAATAGAATAGAATAGAATAGAATAGAATAGAATATTGGAATGGGAATGGGAAAGGGAAAGGGAAAGGGAAAGGGAATATAATAGCATAGCATAGCATAGCATAGCATAGCATAGCATAGCATAGCAAAGCATAGCATAGCATAGAATAGAATAGATTAGAATAGGGAATGGGAATAGAATAGAATAGAATAGAATAGAATAGAATAGAATAGAATAGAATAGAATAGAATAGAATAGAATAAGGAATGGGAATAGAATAGATTAGAATACAATAGAATAGAATAGAATAGGGAATGGGAATGCGAATGCGAAAGGGAATGGGAATGGGAATGGGAATGGGAATGGGAATGGGAATAGAATAGAATAGAATTAATAGAATAGAATAGAATAGGGAATGGGAATAGAACAGAATAGAACAGAACAGAACAGAACAGAACAGAACAGAACAGAATAGAATAGAATAGAGTAGAATAGAAAAGAATAGAATTAGGAATGGGACTAGAATAGAATAGAATAGAATAGAATAGAATAGGGAATGGGAATGGGAATGGGAATGGGAATGGGAATGGGAATAGAATAGAATAGAATAGAATAGAATAGAATAGGGAATGGGAATAGAACAGAACAGAACGGAATGGAACGCAACGGAACAGAAGAGAACAAAACAGAACAGAACATAGTAGAATAGAATAGAATAGAATAGAATAGAATAGAATAGAATAGAATAGAATGGAATGGAATGGAATGGAATGGAATGGAATGGAATGGAATGGAATGGAATGGAATAGGGAATGAGAATGGGAATGGGAATGGGAATGGGAAAGGGAAAGGGAATAGAATAGAATAGAATAGAATAGAATAGAATAGAATAGAATAGAATAGAATAAGGAATGGGAATGGGAATGGGAATGGGAAAGGTAAAGGGAAAGGGAATAGAATAGAATAGAATAGATAAGAATAGAATAGAATAGAATAATGGGAATGGGAATAGAATAGAATAGAATAGAATAGAATAGAATAGAATAGGGAATGGGAATGGGAATGGGAAAGGGAAAGGGAAAGGGAAAGGGAATAGCATAGCATAGCATAGCATAGCATAGCATAGCATAGCATAGCATAGAATAGAATAGAATAGAATAGAAGAGAAGAGAATAGAATAGAATAGAATAGAATAGAATAGAATAGAATAGAATAAGGAATGGGAATAGAATAGATTAGAATAGAATAGAATAGAATAGAATAGAATAGAATAGGGAATGGGAATGGGAATGGGAATGGGAATGGGAATGGGAATGGGAATGGGAATGGGAATAGAATAGAATAGAATAGAATAGAATAGAATAGAATAGAATAGGGAATGGGAATAGAACAGAATAGAACAGAACAGAACAGAACAGAACAGAATAGAATAGAATAGAATAGAGTAGAATAGAATAGAATAGAATTAGGAATGGGACTAGAATAGAATAGAATAGAATAGAATAGAATAGAATAGGGAATGGGAATGGGAATGGGAATGGGAATGGGAATGGGAATAGAATAGAGTAGAATAGAATAGAATAGGGAATGGGAATTGAACAGAATAGAATAGAATAGAATAGAATAGAATAGAATAGAATAGAATAGAATAAGGAATGGGAATGGGAATGGCAATGGGAAAGGGAAAGGGAAAGGGAATATAATAGAATAGAATAGATAAGAATAGAATAGAATAGAATAATGGGAATGGGAATGGGAATGGGAATGGGAATAGAATAGAATAGAATAGAATAGAATAGAATAGAATAGGGAATGGGAATAGAACAGAACAGAACAGAACAGAACAGAATAATGGGAATGGGAATGGGAATGGGAATGGGAATGGGAATGGGAATGGGAATAGAATAGAATAGGGAATGGGAATTGAACAGAATAGAATAGAATAGAATAGAATAGAATAGAATAGAATAGAATAGAATAGAATAGAATAGAATAGAATAAGGAATGGGAATGGCAATGGCAATGGGAAAGGGAAAGGGAAAGGGAATATCATAGAATAGAATAGATAAGAATAGAATAGAATAGAATAATGGGAATGGGAATGGGAATGGGAATGGGAATAGAATAGAATAGAATAGAATAGAATAGAATAGAATAGAATAGAATAGGGAATGGGAATGGGAAAGGGAAAGGGAAAGGGAAAGGGAAAGGGAAAGGGAATAGCATAGCATAGCATAGCATAGCATAGCATAGCATAGCATAGAATAGAATAGAATAATGGGAATGGGAATAGAATAGAATAGAATAGAATAGAATAGAATAGAATAGAATAGAAAAGGGAATGGGAATAGAATAGAATAGAATAGAATAGAATAGGGAATGGGAATAGAACAGAACAGAACAGAACAGAACAGAACAGAATAATGGGAATGGGAATGGGAATGGGAATGGGAATGGGAATAGAATAGAATAGAATAGAATAGAATAGAATAGAATAGAATAGAATAGAATAGAATAGAATATTGGAATGGGAATGGGAAAGGGAAAGGGAAAGGGAAAGGGAATATAATAGCATAGCATAGCATAGCATAGCATAGCAAAGCATAGCATAGCATAGAATAGAATAGATTAGAATAGGGAATGGGAATAGAATAGAATAGAATAGAATAGAATAGAATAGAATAGAATAGAATAGAATAAGGAATGGGAATAGAATAGATTAGAATAGAATAGAATAGAATAGGGAATGGGAATGCGAATGCGAAAGGGAATGGGAATGGGAATGGGAATGGGAATGGGAATAGAATAGAATAGAATTAATAGAATAGAATAGAAGAGGGAATGGGAATAGAACAGAATAGAACAGAACAGAACAGAACAGAACAGAACAGAATAGAATAGAATAGAGTAGAATAGAAAAGAATAGAATAGAATTAGGAATGGGACTAGAATAGAATAGAATAGAATAGAATAGAATAGAATAGAATAGAATAGGGAATGGGAATGGGAATGGGAATGGGAATGGGAATGGGAATAGAATAGAATAGAATAGAATAGAATAGAATAGGGAATGGGAATAGAACAGAACAGAACGGAATGGAACGCAACGGAACAGAACAGAACAAAACAGAACAGAACATAGTAGAATAGAATAGAATAGAATAGAATAGAATGGAATGGAATGGAATGGAATGGAATGGAATGGAATGGAATGGAATGGAATGGAATAGGGAATGAGAATGGGAATGGGAATGGGAATGGGAAAGGGAAAGGGAATAGAATAGAATAGAATAGAATAGAATAGAATAGAATAGAATAAGGAATGGGAATGGGAATGGGAATGGGAAAGGTAAAGGGAAAGGGAATAGAATAGAATAGAATAGATAAGAATAGAATAGAATAATGGGAATGGGAATAGAATAGAATAGAATAGAATAGAATAGAATAGAATAGGGAATGGGAATGGGAATGGGAAAGGGAAAGGGAAAGGGAAAGGGAATAGCATAGCATAGCATAGCATAGCATAGCATAGCATAGCATAGCATAGAATAGAATAGAATAGAATAGAATAGAAGAGAATAGAATAGAATAGAATAGAATAGAATAGAATAGAATAGAATAAGGAATGGGAATAGAATAGATTAGAATAGAATAGAATAGAATAGAATAGAATAGGGAATGGGAATGGGAATGGGAATGGGAATGGGAAAGGGAATGGGAATGGGAATGGGAATGGGAATAGAATAGAATAGAATAGAATAGAATAGAATAGAATAGAATAGAATAGAATAGGGAATGGGAATAGAACAGAATAGAACAGAACAGAACAGAACAGAACAGAACAGAATAGAATAGAATAGAGTAGAATAGAATAGAATAGAATTAGGAATGGGACTAGAATAGAATAGAATAGAATAGAATAGAATAGAATAGAATAGGGAATGGGAATGGGAATGGGAATGGGAATGGGAATAGAATAGAATAGAATAGAATAGAATAGGGAATGGGAATTGAACAGAATAGAATAGAATAGAATAGAATAGAATAGAATAAGGAATGGGAATGGGAATGGCAAAGGGAAAGGGAAAGGGAAAGGGAATATAATAGAATAGAATAGATAAGAATAGAATAGAATAGAATAATGGGAATGGGAATGGGAATGGGAATAGAATAGAATAGAATAGAATAGAATAGAATAGAATAGAATAGGGAATGGGAATAGAACAGAACAGAACAGAACAGAATAATGGGAATGGGAATGGGAATGGGAATGGGAATGGGAATGGGAATAGAATAGAATAGAATAGGGAATGGGAATTGAATAGAATAGAATAGAATAGAATAGAATAGAATAGAATAGAATAGAATAAGGAATGGGAATGGCAATGGCAATGGGAAAGGGAAAGGGAAAGGGAATATAATAGAATAGAATAGATAAGAATAGAATAGAATAGAATAATGGGAATGGGAATGGGAATGGGAATGGGAATAGAATAGAATAGAATAGAATAGAATAGAATAGAATAGGGAATGGGAATGGGAAAGGGAAAGGGAAAGGGAAAGGGAAAGGGAAAGGGAATAGCATAGCATAGCATAGCATAGCATAGCATAGCATAGCATAGAATAGAATAATGGGAATGGGAATGGGAATGGGAATAGAATAGAATAGAATAGAATAGAATAGAATAGAATAGAATAGGGAATGGGAATAGAATAGAATAGAATAGAATAGAATAGGGAATGGGAATAGAACAGAACAGAACAGAACAGAACAGAACAGAACAGAATAATGGGAATGGGAATGGGAATGGGAATGGGAATGGGAATGGGAATAGAATAGAATAGAATAGGGAATGGGAATTGAACAGAATAGAATAGAATAGAATAGAATAGAATAAGGAATGGGAATGGGAATGGCAATGGGAAAGGGAAAGGGAATATAATAGAATAGAATAGATAAGAATAGAATAGAATAGAATAATGGGAATGGGAATGGGAATGGGAATAGAATAGAATAGAATAGAATAGAATAGAATAGGGAATGGGAATGGGAAAGGGAAAGGGAAAGGGAAAGGGAAAGGGAAAGGGAAAGGGAAAGGGAATAGCATAGCATAGCATAGCATAGCATAGCATAGCATAGCATAGCATAGCATAGAATAATGGGAATGGGAATGGGAATAGAATAGAATAGAATAGAATAGAATAGAATAGGGAATGGGAATAGAATAGAATAGAATAGAATAGAATAGAATAGAATAGAATAGAATAGAACAGAATAGAATAGGGAATGGGAACAGTACAGTACAGAACAGAACAGAACAGAAGAGAACAGAACAGAACAGAATAGAATAGAGTAGAATAGAATAGAATAGAATAGAATTAGGAATGGGACTAGAATAGAATAGAATAGAATAGAATAGAATAGGGAATGGGAATGGGAATGGGAATGGGAATGGGAATAGAATAGAATAGAATAGAATAGGGAATGGGAATAGAACAGAACAGAATAGAACAGAACAGAACAGGGAATCGGAATAAAATAGAATAGAATAGAATAATGGGAATGGGAATGGGAATGGGAATGGGAATGGGAATAGAATAGAATAGAATAGAATAGAATAGAATAGAATAGAATAGGGAATGGGAATAGAACAGAACAGAACAGAACAGAACAGAACAGAACAGAATAATGGGAATGGGAATGGGAATGGGAATGGGAATGGGAATGGGAATGGGAATAGAATAGAATAGAATAGGGAATGGGAATAGAACAGAATAGAATAGAATAGAATAGAATAGAATAGGGAATGGGAATAGAATAGAATAGAATAGAATAGAATAGAATAGAATAGAATAGAATAGAATAGAACAGAATAGAATAGGGAATGGGAACAGTACAGAACAGAACAGAACAGAACAGAACAGAACAGAATAGAATAGAATAGAATAGAATAGAATAGAATAGAATAGAATAGAATAGAATTAGGAATGGGACTAGAATAGAATAGAATAGAATAGGGAATGGGAATGGGAATGGGAATAGAATAGAATAGAATAGAATAGAATAGAATAGAATAAGGAATGGGAATAGAATAGATTCGAATAGAATAGAATAGAATAGAATAGGGAATGGGAATGGGAAAGGGAATGGGAATGGGAATGGGAATGGGAATGGGAATGGGAATAGAATAGAATAGAATAGAATAGAATAGAATAGAATAGGGAATGGGAATAGAACAGAATAGAACAGAACAGAACAGAACAGAATAGAATAGAATAGAGTAGAATAGAATAGAATAGAATTAGGAATGGGAGTAGAATAGAATAGAATAGAATAGAATAGAATAGGGAATGGGAATGGGAATGGGAATGGGAATGGGAATGGGAATAGAATAGAATAGAATAGAATAGAATAGAATAGGGAATGGGAATAGAACAAAACAGAATAGAACAGAACAGAACAGGGAATCGGAATAAAATAGAATAGAATAGAATAATGGGAATGGGAATGGGAATGGGAATGGGAATGGGAATAGAATAGAATAGAATAGAATAGGGAATGGGAATAGAAAAGAACAGAACAAAACAGAACAGAACAGAATAATGGGAATGGGAATGGGAATGGGAATTGGAATGGGAATGGGAATGGGAATGGGAATGGGAATGGGAATAGAATAGAATAGAATAGGGAATGGGAATAGAACAGAACAGAACAGAATAGAATAGAATAGAATAGAATAGAATAAGGAATGGGAATGGGAATGGGAATGGGAATGGGAAAGGGAAAGGGAAAGGGAAAGGGAATAGAATAGAATAGAATAGAATAGAATAGAATAGAATAGAATAGGGAATGGGAATAGAATAGAATAGAATAGAATAGAATAGAATAGAATAGAATAGAACAGAATAGAATAGGGAATGGGAACAGTACAGAACAGAACAGAATAGAATAGAATAGAATAGAATAGAATAGAATAGAATAGAATAGAATAGAATTAGGAATGGGACTAGAATAGAATAGAATAGAATAGGGAATGGGAATGGGAATGGGAATGGGAATGGGAATAGAATAGAATAGAATAGAATAGAATAGAATAGGGAATGGGAATAGAACAGAACAGAACAGAACAGAACAGAATAGAATAGAATAGAATAGAATAGAATAGAATAGAACAGAACAGAACAGAACAGACCAGAACAGAATAGAATAATGGGAATGGGAATAGAATAGAACAGAATAGAATAGAATAGAATAGAATAGAATAGAATAGGGAATGGGAATAGAACAGAACAGAACGGAACAGAATAATGGGAATGGGAATGGGAATGGGAATGGGAATGGGAATGGGAATGGGAATAGAATAGAATAGAATAGAATAGAATAGAATAGAATAGAATAGAATAGAATAGGGAATGGGAATGGGAAAGGGAATGGGAATGGGAATGGGAATGGGAATGGATATGGGAATGGGAATAGAATAGAATAGAATAGAATAGGGAATGGGAATAGAACAGAACAGTACAGTACAGAACAGAACAGAACAGAACAGAACAGAACAAAATAGAATAGAATAGAATAGAATAGAATAGAATAGAATTAGGAATGGGACTAGAATAGAATAGAATAGAATAGGGAATGGGAATGGGAATAGAATAGAATAGAATAGAATAGAATAGAATAAGGAATGGGAATAGAATAGATTCGAATAGAATAGAATAGAATAGAATAGGGAATGGGAATGGGAAAGGGAATGGGAATGGGAATGGGAATGGGAATGGGAATAGAATAGAATAGAATAGAATAGAATAGAATAGAATAGAATAGGGAATGGGAATAGAACAGAATAGAACAGAACAGAACAGAACAGAACAGAACAGAATAGAATAGAATAGAGTAGAATAGAATAGAATAGAATTAGGAATGGGAGTAGAATAGAATAGAATAGAATAGAATAGAATAGAATAGAATAGGGAATGGGAATGGGAATGGGAATGGGAATGGGAATAGAATAGAATAGAATAGAATAGAATAGAATAGAATAGGGAATGGGAATAGAACAGAACAGAATAGAACAGAACAGAACAGGGAATCGGAATAAAATAGAATAGAATAGAATAATGGGAATGGGAATGGGAATGGGAATGGGAATGGGAATGGGAATGGGAATAGAATAGAATAGAATAGAATAGAATAGAATAGAATAGGGAATGGGAATGGGAAAAGGAAAGGGAAAGGGAAAGGGAATAGAATAGAATAGAATAGAATAGAATAGAATAGAATAGGGAATGGGAATAGAATAGAATAGAATAGAATAGAATAGAATAGAATAGAATAGAATAGAATAGAACAGAATAGAATAGGGAATGGGAACAGTACAGAACAGAATAGAATAGAATAGAATAGAATAGAATAGAATAGAATAGAATAGAATTAGGAATGGGACTAGAATAGAATAGAATAGAATAGGGAATGGGAATGGGAATGGGAATGGGAATGGGAATAGAATAGAATAGAATAGAATAGAATAGAATAGGGAATGGGAATAGAACAGAACAGAACAGAACAGAATAGAATAGAATAGAATAGAATAGAATAGAATAAATAGAATAGAACAGAACAGAACAGAACAGAACAGAACAGAATAGAATAATGGGAATGGGAATGGGAATGGGAATAGAATAGAATAGAATAGGGAATGGGAATTGAACAGAATAGAATAGAATAGAATAGAATAGAATAGAATAGAATAGAATAAGGAATGGGAATGGGAATGGCAATGGGAAAGGGAAAGGGAAAGGGAATATAATAGAATAGAATAGATAAGAATAGAATAGAATAGAATAATGGGAATGGGAATGGGAATGGGAATAGAATAGAATAGAATAGAATAGAATAGAATAGAATAGGGAATGGGAATGGGAAAGGGAAAGGGAAAGGGAAAGGGAAAGGGAAAGGGAATAGCATAGCATAGCATAGCATAGCATAGCATAGCATAGCATAGCATAGCATAGCATAGCATAGAATAGAATAGAATAGAATAATGGGAATGGGAATGGGAATGGGAATAGAATAGAATAGAATAGAATAGAATAGAATAGAATAGAATAGAATAGAATAGAATAGGGAATGGGAATAGAATAGAATAGAATAGAATAGAATAGGGAATGGGAATAGAACAGAACAGAACAGAACAGAACAGAACAGAACAGAATAATGGGAATGGGAATGGGAATGGGAATGGGAATGGGAATGGGAATAGAATAGAATAGAATAGGGAATGGGAATTGAACAGAATAGAATAGAATAGAATAGAATAGAATAGAATAGAATAAGGAATGGGAATGGGAATGGCAATGGGAAAGGGAAAGGGAATATAATAGAATAGAATAGATAAGAATAGAATAGAATAGAATAATGGGAATGGGAATGGGAATGGGAATGGGAATGGGAATGGGAATAGAATAGAATAGAATAGAATAGAATAGGGAATGGGAATGGGAATGGGAAAGGGAAAGGGAAAGGGAAAGGGAAAGGGAAAGGGAAAGGGAAAGGGAAAGGGAAAGGGAAAGGGAATAGCATAGCATAGCATAGCATAGCATAGCATAGCATAGCATAGCATAGCATAGCATAGAATAATGGGAATGGGAATGGGAATAGAATAGAATAGAATAGAATAGAATAGAATAGAATAGAATAGAACAGAATAGAATAGGGAATGGGAACAGTACAGTACAGAACAGAACAGAACAGAACAGAACAGAACAGAATAGAATAGAGTAGAATAGAATAGAATAGAATAGAATTAGGAATGGGACTAGAATAGAATAGAATAGAATAGAATAGGGAATGGGAATGGGAATGGGAATGGGAATGGGAATAGAATAGAATAGAATAGAATAGAATAGGGAATGGGAATAGAACAGAACAGAATAGAACAGAACAGAACAGGGAATCGGAATAAAATAGAATAGAATAGAATAATGGGAATGGGAATGGGAATGGGAATGGGAATGGGAATGGGAATGGGAATAGAATAGAATAGAATAGAATAGAATAGAATAGAATAGGGAATGGGAATAGAAGAGAACAGAACAGAACAGAACAGAACAGAATAATGGGAATGGGAATGGGAATGGGAATGGGAATGGGAATGGGAATGGGAATAGAATAGAATAGAATAGGGAATGGGAATAGAACAGAATAGAATAGAATAGAATAGAATAGAATAGAATAGAATAGAATAGAATAAGGAATGGGAATGGGAATGGGAATGGGAAAGGGAAAGGGAAAGGGAATATAATAGAATAGAATAGATAAGAATAGAATAGAATAGAATAATGGGAATGGGAATGGGAATGGGAATGGGAATAGAATAGAATAGAATAGAATAGAATAGAATAGAATAGGGAATGGGAATGGGAAAGGGAAAGGGAAAGGGAAAGGGAATAGAATAGAATAGAATAGAATAGAATATAGCATAGCATAGCATAGCATAGCATAGCATAGCATAGCATAGAATAGAATAATGGGAATGGGAATGGGAATGGGAATAGAATAGAATAGAATAGAATAGAATAGAATAGGGAATGGGAATAGAATAGAATAGAATAGAATAGAATAGAATAGAATAGAACAGAATAGAATAGGGAATGGGAACAGTACAGTACAGAACAGAACAGAACAGAACAGAATAGAATAGAATAGAATAGAATAGAATAGAATAGAATTAGGAATGGGACTAGAATAGAATAGAATAGAATAGGGAATGGGAATGGGAATGGGAATAGAATAGAATAGAATAGAATAAGGAATGGGAATAGAATAGATTCGAATAGAATAGAATAGAATAGAATAGAATAGAATAGGGAATGGGAATGGGAAAGGGAATGGTAATGGGAATGGGAATGGGAATGGGAATGGGAATGGGAATAGAATAGAATAGAATAGAATAGAATAGAATAGAATAGGGAATGGGAATAGAACAGAATAGAACAGAACAGAACAGAACAGAACAGAATAGAATAGAATAGAGTAGAATAGAATAGAATAGAATTAGGAATGGGAGTAGAATAGAATAGAATAGAATAGAATAGAATAGGGAATGGGAATGGGAATGGGAATGGGAATGGGAATGGGAATGGGAATGGGAATGGGAATAGAATAGAATAGAATAGAATAGAATAGGGAATGGGAATAGAACAGAACAGAATAGAACAGAACAGAACAGGGAATCGGAATAAAATAGAATAGAATAGAATAATGGGAATGGGAATGGGAATGGGAATGGGAATGGGAATAGAATAGAATAGAATAGAATAGGGAATGGGAATAGAAAAGAACAGAACAAAACAGAACAGAACAGAATAATGGGAATGGGAATGGGAATTGGAATGGGAATGGGAATGGGAATGGGAATGGGAATAGAATAGAATAGAATAGGGAATGGGAATAGAACAGAACAGAACAGAACAGAATAGAATAGAATAGAATAGAATAGAATAGAATAGAATAGAATAAGGAATGGGAATTGGAATGGGAATGGGAATGGGAAAGGGAAAGGGAAAGGGAAAGGGAAAGGGAATAGAATAGAATAGAATAGATAAGAATAGAATAGAATAGAATAATGGGAATGGGAATGGGAATGGGAATCGGAATAGAATAGAATAGAATAGAATAGAATAGAATAGGGAATGGGAATGGGAAAAGGAAAGGGAAAGGGAATAGAATAGAATAGAATAGAATAGAATAGGGAATGGGAATAGAATAGAATAGAATAGAATAGAATAGAATAGAATAGAACAGAATAGAATAGGGAATGGGAACAGTACAGAACAGAACAGAACAGAATAGAATAGAATAGAATAGAATAGAATAGAATAGAATAGAATAGAATAGAATTAGGAATGGGAATGGGAATGGGAATGGGAATAGAATAGAATAGAATAGAATAGAATAGAATAGAATAGAATAGAACAGAATAGAATAGGGAATGGGAATGGGAAAGGGAAAGGGAAAGGGAATAGCAAAGCATAGCATAGCATAGCATAGCATAGCATAGCATAGCATAGCATAGCATAGCATAGCATAGCATAGAATAGAATAGAATAGAATAGAGTAGAATAGGGAATGGGAATAGAATAGAATAGAATAGAATAGAATAGAATAGAATAGAATAGAATAAGTAATGGGAATAGAATAGATTAGAATAGAATAGAATAGAATAGAATAGGGAATGAGAATGGGAATGGGAAAGGGAATGGGAATGGGAATAGAATAGAATAGAATAGAATAGAATAGGGAATGGGAATAGAACAGAACAGAACAGAACAGAACAGAATAGAATAGAATAGAATAGAATAGAATAGAACAGAACAGAACAGAACAGACCAGAACAGAATAGAATAATGGGAATGGGAATGGGAATGGGAATGGGAATGGGAATGGGAATAGAATAGAATAGAATAGAATAGAATAGAATAGAATAGGGAATGGGAATAGAACAGAACAGAACGGAACAGAATAATGGGAATGGGAATGGGAATGGGAATGGGAATGGGAATGGGAATAGAATAGAATAGAATAGAATAGAATAGAATAGGGAATGGGAATGGGAAAGGGAATGGGAATGGGAATGGGAATGGGAATGGATATGGGAATGGGAATAGAATAGAATAGAATAGAATAGGGAATGGGAATAGAACAGAACAGAACAGTACAGTACAGAACAGAACAGAACAGAACAGAACAGAACAAAATAGAATAGAATAGAATAGAATAGAATAGAATAGAATTAGGAATGGGACTAGAATAGAATAGAATAGAATAGGGAATGGGAATGGGAATGGGAATAGAATAGAATAGAATAGAATAGAATAGAATAAGGAATGGGAATAGAATAGATTCGAATAGAATAGAATAGAATAGAATACAATAGAATAGGGAATGGGAAAGGGAATGGGAATGGGAATGGGAATGGGAATGGGAATAGAATAGAATAGAATAGAATAGAATAGAATAGGGAATGGGAATAGAACAGAATAGAACAGAACAGAACAGAACAGAACAGAACAGAATAGAATAGAATAGAGTAGAATAGAATAGAATAGAATTAGGAATGGGAGTAGAATAGAATAGAATAGAATAGAATAGAAGAGAATAGGGAATGGGAATGGGAATGGGAATGGGAATGGGAATGGGAATAGAATAGAATAGAATAGAATAGAATAGAATAGAATAGGGAATGGGAATAGAACAGAACAGAATAGAACAGAACAGAACAGGGAATCGGAATAAAATAGAATAGAATAGAATAGAATAATGGGAATGGGAATGGGAATGGGAATGGGAATGGGAATAGAATAGAATAGAATAGAATAGGGAATGGGAATAGAAAAGAACAGAACAGAACAGAACAGAACAGAATAATGGGAATGGGAATGGGAATGGGAATTAGAATGGGAATGGGAATGGGAATGGGAATGGGAATAGAATAGAATAGAATAGGGAATGGGAACAGAACAGAACAGAATAGAATAGAATAGAATAGAATAGAATAGAATAGAATAGAATAGAATAGAATAAGGAATGGGAATGGGAATGGGAATAGAATAGAATAGAATAGAATAGAATAGAATAGAATAGAATAGAATAGAATAGAATAGAATAGAATAGAATAGAACAGATTAGAATAGGGAATGGGAACAGTACAGAACAGAACAGAATAGAATAGAATAGAATAGAATAGAATAGAATAGAATAGAATAGAATAGAATAGAATTAGGAATGGGACTAGAATAGAATAGAATAGAATAGGGAATGGGAATGGGAATGGGAATGGGAATGGGAATAGAATAGAATAGAATAGAATAGAATAGGGAATGGGAATAGAACAGAACAGAACAGAACAGAATAGAATAGAATAGAATAGAATAGAATAGAACAGAACAGAACAGAACAGAACAGAACAGAATAGAATAATGGGAATGGGAATGGGAATGGGAATTGGAATGGGAATGGGAATGGGAATGGGAATGGGAATAGAATAGAATAGAATAGGGAATGGGAATAGAACAGAACAGAACAGAACAGAATAGAATAGAATAGAATAGAATAGAATAGAATAGGGAATGGGAATGGGAAAGGGAAAGGGAAAGGGAAAGGGAATAGAATAGAATAGAATAGAATAGAATATAGCATAGCATAGCATAGCATAGCATAGCATAGCATAGCATAGAATAGAATAATGGGAATGGGAATGGGAATGGGAATAGAATAGAATAGAATAGAATAGAATAGAATAGAATAGGGAATGGGAATAGAATAGAATAGAATAGAATAGAATAGAATAGAATAGAACAGAATAGAATAGGGAATGGGAACAGTACAGTACAGAACAGAACAGAACAGAACAGAACAGAATAGAATAGAATAGAATAGAATAGAATAGAATAGAATTAGGAATGGGACTAGAATAGAATAGAATAGAATAGGGAATGGGAATGGGAATGGGAATAGAATAGAATAGAATAGAATAAGGAATGGGAATAGAATAGATTCGAATAGAATAGAATAGAATAGAATAGAATAGAATAGGGAATGGGAATGGGAAAGGGAATGGTAATGGGAATGGGAATGGGAATGGGAATGGGAATGGGAATGGGAATAGAATAGAATAGAATAGAATAGAATAGAATAGAATAGAATAGAATAGGGAATGGGAATAGAACAGAATAGAACAGAACAGAACAGAACAGAACAGAATAGAATAGAATAGAGTAGAATAGAATAGAATAGAATTAGGAATGGGAGTAGAATAGAATAGAATAGAATAGAATAGAATAGGGAATGGGAATGGGAATGGGAATGGGAATGGGAATGGGAATGGGAATGGGAATAGAATAGAATAGAATAGAATAGAATAGGGAATGGGAATAGAACAGAACAGAATAGAACAGAACAGAACAGGGAATCGGAATAAAATAGAATAGAATAGAATAATGGGAATGGGAATGGGAATGGGAATGGGAATGGGAATAGAATAGAATAGAATAGAATAGGGAATGGGAATAGAAAAGAACAGAACAAAACAGAACAGAACAGAATAATGGGAATGGGAATGGGAATGGGAATTGGAATGGGAATGGGAATGGGAATGGGAATGGGAATAGAATAGAATAGAATAGGGAATGGGAATAGAACAGAACAGAACAGAACAGAATAGAATAGAATAGAATAGAATAGAATAGAATAGAATAGAATAGAATAAGGAATGGGAATTGGAATGGGAATGGGAATGGGAAAGGGAAAGGGAAAGGGAAAGGGAAAGGGAATAGAATAGAATAGAATAGATAAGAATAGAATAGAATAGAATAATGGGAATGGGAATGGGAATGGGAATCGGAATAGAATAGAATAGAATAGAATAGAATAGAATAGGGAATGGGAATGGGAAAAGGAAAGGGAAAGGGAATAGAATAGAATAGAATAGAATAGAATAGGGAATGGGAATAGAATAGAATAGAATAGAATAGAATAGAATAGAACAGAATAGAATAGGGAATGGGAACAGTACAGAACAGAACAGAATAGAATAGAATAGAATAGAATAGAATAGAATAGAATAGAATAGAATAGAATTAGGAATGGGAATGGGAATGGGAATGGGAATAGAATAGAATAGAATAGAATAGAATAGAATAGAATAGAATAGAATAGAATAGAACAGAATAGAATAGGGAATGGGAATGGGAAAGGGAAAGGGAAAGGGAATAGCAAAGCATAGCATAGCATAGCATAGCATAGCATAGCATAGCATAGCATAGCATAGCATAGCATAGCATAGCATAGAATAGAATAGAATAGAATAGAATAGAGTAGAATAGGGAATGGGAATAGAATAGAATAGAATAGAATAGAATAGAATAGAATAGAATAGAATAGAATAGAATAGAATAGAATAGAATAGAATAAGTAATGGGAATAGAATAGATTAGAATAGAATAGAATAGAATAGAATAGGGAATGAGAATGGGAATGGGAAAGGGAATGGGAATGGGAATAGAATAGAATAGAATAGAATAGAATAGGGAATGGGAATAGAACAGAACAGAACAGAACAGAACAGAACAGAATAGAATAGAATAGAATAGAATAGAATAGAACAGAACAGAACAGAACAGACCAGAACAGAATAGAATAATGGGAATGGGAATGGGAATGGGAATGGGAATGGGAATAGAATAGAATAGAATAGAATAGAATAGAATAGAATAGGGAATGGGAATAGAACAGAACAGAACGGAACAGAATAATGGGAATGGGAATGGGAATGGGAATGGGAATGGGAATGGGAATAGAATAGAATAGAATAGAATAGAATAGAATAGAATAGGGAATGGGAATGGGAAAGGGAATGGGAATGGGAATGGGAATGGGAATGGATATGGGAATGGGAATAGAATAGAATAGAATAGAATAGGGAATGGGAATAGAACAGAACAGAACAGTACAGTACAGAACAGAACAGAACAGAACAGAACAGAACAAAATAGAATAGAATAGAATAGAATAGAATAGAATAGAATTAGGAATGGGACTAGAATAGAATAGAATAGAATAGGGAATGGGAATGGGAATGGGAATAGAATAGAATAGAATAGAATAGAATAGAATAAGGAATGGGAATAGAATAGATTCGAATAGAATAGAATAGAATAGAATAGAATAGAATAGGGAATGGGAAAGGGAATGGGAATGGGAATGGGAATGGGAATGGGAATAGAATAGAATAGAATAGAATAGAATAGAATAGAATAGGGAATGGGAATAGAACAGAATAGAACAGAACAGAACAGAACAGAACAGAACAGAACAGAACAGAATAGAATAGAATAGAGTAGAATAGAATAGAATAGAATTAGGAATGGGAGTAGAATAGAATAGAATAGAATAGAATAGGGAATGGGAATGGGAATGGGAATGGGAATGGGAATAGAATAGAATAGAATAGAATAGAATAGAATAGAATAGGGAATGGGAATAGAACAGAACAGAATAGAACAGAACAGAACAGGGAATCGGAATAAAATAGAATAGAATAGAATAATGGGAATGGGAATGGGAATGGGAATGGGAATGGGAATAGAATAGAATAGAATAGAATAGGGAATGGGAATAGAAAAGAACAGAACAGAACAGAACAGAACAGAATAATGGGAATGGGAATGGGAATGGGAATTAGAATGGGAATGGGAATGGGAATGGGAATGGGAATAGAATAGAATAGAATAGGGAATGGGAACAGAACAGAACAGAACAGAATAGAATAGAATAGAATAGAATAGAATAGAATAGAATAGAATAGAATAAGGAATGGGAATGGGAATGGGAATAGAATAGAATAGAATAGAATAGAATAGAATAGAATAGAATAGAATAGAATAGAACAGAATAGAATAGGGAATGGGAACAGTACAGAACAGAACAGAATAGAATAGAATAGAATAGAATAGAATAGAATAGAATAGAATAGAATAGAATAGAATAGAATTAGGAATGGGACTAGAATAGAATAGAATAGAATAGGGAATGGGAATGGGAATGGGAATGGGAATGGGAATAGAATAGAATAGAATAGAATAGAATAGAATAGAATAGGGAATGGGAATAGAACAGAACAGAACAGAACAGAATAGAATAGAATAGAATAGAATAGAATAGAACAGAACAGAACAGAACAGAACAGAACAGAATAGAATAATGGGAATGGGAATGGGAATGGGAATGGGAATAGAATAGAATAGAATAGAATAGAATAGAATAGAATAGGGAATGGGAATAGAACAGAACAGAACGGAACAGAATAATGGGAATGGGAATGGGAATGGGAATGGGAATGGGAATAGAATAGAATAGAATAGAATAGAATAGAATAGAATAGAATTAGGAATGGGAATGGGAATGGGAATGGGAATAGAATAGAATAGAATAGAATAGAATAGAATAGAATAGAATAGAATAGAACAGAATAGAATAGGGAATGGGAATGGGAAAGGGAAAGGGAAAGGGAATAGCAAAGCATAGCATAGCATAGCATAGCATAGCATAGCATAGCATAGCATAGCATAGCATAGCATAGCATAGAATAGAATAGAATAGAATAGAGTAGAATAGGGAATGGGAATAGAATAGAATAGAATAGAATAGAATAGAATAGAATAGAATAGAATAGAATAGAATAGAATAAGTAATGGGAATAGAATAGATTAGAATAGAATAGAATAGAATAGAATAGGGAATGAGAATGGGAATGGGAAAGGGAATGGGAATGGGAATAGAATAGAATAGAATAGAATAGAATAGGGAATGGGAATAGAACAGAACAGAACAGAACAGAACAGAACAGAATAGAATAGAATAGAATAGAATAGAACAGAACAGAACAGAACAGACCAGAACAGAATAGAATAATGGGAATGGGAATGGGAATGGGAATGGGAATGGGAATAGAATAGAATAGAATAGAATAGAATAGAATAGAATAGGGAATGGGAATAGAACAGAACAGAACGGAACAGAATAATGGGAATGGGAATGGGAATGGGAATGGGAATGGGAATGGGAATAGAATAGAATAGAATAGAATAGAATAGGGAATGGGAATGGGAAAGGGAATGGGAATGGGAATGGGAATGGGAATGGGAATGGATATGGGAATGGGAATAGAATAGAATAGAATAGAATAGGGAATGGGAATAGAACAGAACAGAACAGTACAGTACAGAACAGAACAGAACAGAACAGAACAGAACAAAATAGAATAGAATAGAATAGAATAGAATAGAATGGAATTAGGAATGGGACTAGAATAGAATAGAATAGAATAGGGAATGGGAATGGGAATGGGAATAGAATAGAATAGAATAGAATAGAATAAGGAATGGGAATAGAATAGATTCGAATAGAATAGAATAGAATAGAATAGAATAGAATAGGGAATGGGAAAGGGAATGGGAATGGGAATGGGAATGGGAATGGGAATAGAATAGAATAGAATAGAATAGAATAGAATAGGGAATGGGAATAGAACAGAATAGAACAGAACAGAACAGAACAGAACAGAACAGAACAGAACAGAACAGAATAGAATAGAATAGAGTAGAATAGAATAGAATAGAATTAGGAATGGGAGTAGAATAGAATAGAATAGAATAGAATAGAATAGAATAGGGAATGGGAATGGGAATGGGAATGGGAATGGGAATAGAATAGAATAGAATAGAATAGAATAGAATAGAATAGGGAATGGGAATAGAACAGAACAGAATAGAACAGAACAGAACAGGGAATCGGAATAAAATAGAATAGAATAGAATAATGGGAATGGGAATGGGAATGGGAATGGGAATGGGAATAGAATAGAATAGAATAGAATAGGGAATGGGAATAGAAAAGAACAGAACAGAACAGAACAGAACAGAATAATGGGAATGGGAATGGGAATGGGAATTAGAATGGGAATGGGAATGGGAATGGGAATGGGAATAGAATAGAATAGAATAGGGAATGGGAACAGAACAGAACAGAACAGAATAGAATAGAATAGAATAGAATAGAATAGAATAGAATAGAATAGAATAGAATAAGGAATGGGAATGGGAATGGGAATGGGAATAGAATAGAATAGAATAGAATAGAATAGAATAGAATAGAATAGAATAGAATAGAATAGAATAGAACAGAATAGAATAGGGAATGGGAACAGTACAGAACAGAACAGAATAGAATAGAATAGAATAGAATAGAATAGAATAGAATAGAATAGAATAGAATAGAATTAGGAATGGGACTAGAATAGAATAGAATAGAATAGGGAATGGGAATGGGAATGGGAATGGGAATGGGAATAGAATAGAATAGAATAGAATAGAATAGAATAGAATAGGGAATGGGAATAGAACAGAACAGAACAGAACAGAATAGAATAGAATAGAATAGAATAGAATAGAACAGAACAGAACAGAACAGAACAGAACAGAATAGAATAATGGGAATGGGAATGGGAATGGGAATGGGAATGGGAATAGAATAGAATAGAATAGAATAGAATAGAATAGAATAGAATAGAATAGGGAATGGGAATAGAACAGAACAGAACGGAACAGAATAATGGGAATGGGAATGGGAATGGGAATGGGAATGGGAATAGAATAGAATAGAATAGAATAGAATAGAATAGAATAGGGAATGGGAATGGGAAAGGGAATGGGAATGGGAATGGGAATGGGAATGGATATGGGAATGGGAATAGAATAGAATAGAATAGAATAGGGAATGGGAATAGAACAGAACAGAACAGAACAGAATAGAATAGAATAGAATAGAATAGAATAGAATAGAATAGAATAGAATAGAATAGAATTAGGAATGGGACAAGACTAGACTAGACTAGACTAGACTAGACTAGAATAGAATAGAATAGGGAATGGGAATGGGAATGGGAATGGGAATGGGAATGGGAATGGGAATGGGAATGGGAATAGAATAGAATAGAATAGAATAGGGAATGGGAATAGAACAGAACAGAATAGAACAGAACAGAACAGGGAATCGGAATAAAATAGAATAGAATAGAATAATGGGAATGGGAATGGGAATGGGAATGGGAATGGGAATGGGAATGGGAATAGAATAGAATAGAATAGAATAGGGAATGGGAATAGAAAACAACAGAACAGAACAGAACAGAACAGAATAATGGGAATGGGAATGGGAATGGGAATTGGAATGGGAATGGGAATGGGAATGGGAATAGAATAGAATAGAATAGGGAATGGGAATAGAACAGAACAGAACAGAACAGAATAGAATAGAATAGAATAGAATAGAATAAGGAATGGGAATGGGAATGGGAATGGGAATGGGAAAGGGAAAGGGAAAGGGAAAGGGAAAGGGAATAGAATAGAATAGAATAGATAAGAATAGAATAGAATAGAATAATGGGAATGGGAATGGGAATGGGAATGGGAATGGGAATGGGAATAGAATAGAATAGAATAGAATAGAATAGAATAGAATAGGGAATGGGAATGGGAAAAGGAAAGGGAAAGGGAAAAGGAATAGCATAGCATAGCATAGCATAGCATAGCATAGCATAGCATAGCATAGCATAGAATAGAATAGAATAGAATAGAATAGAATAGAATAGAATAGAATAATGGGAATGGGAATGGGAATGGGAATGGGAATGGGAATAGAATAGAATAGAATAGAATAGAATAGAATAGAATAGAATAGAATAATGGGAATGGGAATGGGAATAGAATAGAATAGAATACAATACAATAGAATACAATAGAATACAATAGAATACAATAGAATAGGGAATGGGAATAGAACAGAACAGAACGGAACAGAATAATGGGAATGGGAATGGGAATGGAAATGGGAATAGAATTGAATAGAATAGAATAGAATAGAATAGAATAGAATAGGGAATGGGAATGGGAAAGGGAATGGGAATGGGAATGGGAATGGGAATGGGAATGTGAATAGAATAGAATAGAATAGGGAATGGGAACAGTACAGAACAGAATAGAATAGAATAGAATAGAATAGAATAGAATAGAATAGAATAGAATTAGGAATGGGACTAGAATAGAATAGAATAGAATAGGGAATGGGAATGGGAATGGGAATAGAATAGAATAGAATAGAATAGAATAGAATAGAATAGAATAGAATAGGGAATGGGAATAGAACAGAACAGAACAGAACAGAACAGAATAGAATAGAATAGAATAGAATAGAACAGAACAGAACAGAACAGAACAGAACAGAATAGAATAGGGAATGGGAATGGGAAAGGGAAAGGGAAAGGGAATAGCAAAGCATAGCATAGCATAGCATAGCATAGCATAGCATAGCATAGCATAGCATAGCATAGAATAGAATAGAATAGAGTAGAATAGGGAATGGGAATAGAATAGAATAGAATAGAATAGAATAGAATAGAATAGAATATAATAGAATAAGTAATGGGAATAGAATAGATTAGAATAGAATAGAATAGAATAGAATAGGGAATGAGAATGAGAATGGGAAAGGGAATGGGAATGGGAATAGAATAGAATAGAATAGAATAGAATAGGGAATGGGAATAGAACAGAACAGAACAGAACAGAACAGAACAGAACAGAATAGAATAGAATAGAATAGAATAGAACAGAACAGAACAGAACAGACCAGAACAGAATAGAATAATGGGAATGGGAATGGGAATGGGAATGGGAATGGGAATAGAATAGAATAGAATAGAATAGAATAGAATAGAATAGAATAGGGAATGGGAATAGAACAGAACAGAACGGAACAGAATAATGGGAATGGGAATGGGAATGGGAATGGGAATGGGAATGGGAATAGAATAGAATAGAATAGAATAGAATAGAATAGGGAATGGGAATGGGAAAGGGAATGGGAATGGGAATGGGAATGGGAATGGATATGGGAATGGGAATAGAATAGAATAGAATAGAATAGGGAATGGGAATAGAACAGAACAGAACAGTACAGTACAGAACAGAACAGAACAGAACAGAACAGAACAGAACAAAATAGAATAGAATAGAATAGAATAGAATAGAATAGAATTAGGAATGGGACTAGAATAGAATAGAATAGAATAGGGAATGGGAATGGGAATGGGAATAGAATAGAATAGAATAGAATAGAATAGAATAAGGAATGGGAATAGAATAGATTCGAATAGAATAGAATAGAATAGAATAGAATAGAATAGAATAGGGAATGGGAATGGGAATGGGAAAGGGAATGGGAATGGGAATGGGAATGGGAATGGGAATAGAATAGAATAGAATAGAATAGAATAGAATAGAATAGGGAATGGGAATAGAACAGAATAGAACAGAACAGAACAGAACAGAACAGAACAGAATAGAATAGAATAGAGTAGAATAGAATAGAATAGAATTAGGAATGGGAGTAGAATAGAATAGAATAGAATAGAATAGAATAGGGAATGGGAATGGGAATGGGAATGGGAATGGGAATAGAATACAATAGAATAGAATAGAATAGAATAGAATAGGGAATGGGAATAGAACAGAACAGAATAGAACAGAACAGAACAGGGAATCGGAATAAAATAGAATAGAATAGAATAATGGGAATGGGAATGGGAATGGGAATGGGAATGGGAATAGAATAGAATAGAATAGAATAGGGAATGGGAATAGAAAAGAACAGAACAGAACAGAACAGAACAGAATAATGGGAATGGGAATGGGAATGGGAATTAGAATGGGAATGGGAATGGGAATGGGAATGGGAATAGAATAGAATAGAATAGGGAATGGGAATAGAACAGAACAGAACAGAACAGAACAGAATAGAATAGAATAGAATAGAATAGAATAGAATAGAATAGAATAGAATAAGGAATGGGAATGGGAATGGGAATAGAATAGAATAGAATAGAATAGAATAGAATAGAATAGAATAGGGAATGGGAATAGAATAGAATAGAATAGAATAGAATAGAATAGAATAGAATAGAACAGAATAGAATAGGGAATGGGAACAGTACAGAACAGAACAGAATAGAATAGAATAGAATAGAATAGAATAGAATAGAATAGAATAGAATAGAATTAGGAATGGGACTAGAATAGAATAGAATAGAATAGGGAATGGGAATGGGAATGGGAATGGGAATGGGAATAGAATAGAATAGAATAGAATAGAATAGAATAGAATAGGGAATGGGAATAGAACAGAACAGAACAGAACAGAATAGAATAGAATAGAATAGAATAGAATAGAATAGAATAGAACAGAACAGAACAGAACAGAACAGAACAGAATAGAATAATGGGAATGGGAATGGGAATGGGAATGGGAATGGGAATGGGAATAGAATAGAATAGAATAGAATAGAATAGAATAGAATAGAATAGGGAATGGGAATAGAACAGAACAGAACGGAACAGAATAATGGGAATGGGAATGGGAATGGGAATGGGAATAGAATAGAATAGAATAGAATAGAATAGAATAGGGAATGGGAATGGGAAAGGGAATGGGAATGGGAATGGGAATGGGAATGGATATGGGAATGGGAATAGAATAGAATAGAATAGAATAGGGAATGGGAATAGAACAGAACAGAACAGAACAGAACAGAACAGAACAGAATAGAATAGAATAGAATAGAATAGAATAGAATAGAATAGAATAGAATTAGGAATGGGACTAGACTAGACTAGACTAGACTAGACTAGACTAGAATAGAATAGAATAGGGAATGGGAATGGGAATGGGAATGGGAATAGGAATGGGAATGGGAATGGGAATGGGAATAGAATAGAATAGAATAGAATAGGGAATGGGAATAGAACAGAACAGAATAGAACAGAACAGAACAGGGAATCGGAATAAAATAGAATAGAATAGAATAATGGGAATGGGAATGGGAATGGGAATGGGAATGGGAATAGAATAGAATAGAATAGAATAGGGAATGGGAATAGAAAACAACAGAACAGAACAGAACAGAACAGAATAATGGGAATGGGAATGGGAATGGGAATTGGAATGGGAATGGGAATGGGAATGGGAATGGGAATAGAATAGAATAGAATAGGGAATGGGAATAGAACAGAACAGAACAGAATAGAATAGAATAGAATAGAATAGAATAGAATAAGGAATGGGAATGGGAATGGGAATGGGAATGGGAATGGGAAAGGGAAAGGGAAAGGGAAAGGGAATAGAATAGAATAGAATAGAATAGATAAGAATAGAATAGAATAGAATAATGGGAATGGGAATGGGAATGGGAATGGGAATGGGGATGGGAATGGGAATAGAATAGAATAGAATAGAATAGAATAGAATAGGGAATGGGAATGGGAAAAGGAAAGGGAAAGGGAAAAGGAATAGCATAGCATAGCATAGCATAGCATAGCATAGCATAGCATAGCATAGCATAGCATAGCATAGCATAGCATAGAATAGAATAGAATAGAATAGAATAGAATAGAATAGAATAGAATAATGGGAATGGGAATGGGAATGGGAATGGGAATGGGAATAGAATAGAATAGAATAGAATAGAATAGAATAGAATAGAATAGAATAGAATAATGGGAATGGGAATGGGAATAGAATAGAATAGAATACAATACAATAGAATACAATAGAATACAATAGAATACAATAGAATAGGGAATGTGAATAGAACAGAACAGAACGGAACAGAGTAATGGGAATGGGAATGGGAATGGAAATGGGAATAGAATTGAATAGAATAGAATAGAATAGAATAGAATAGGGAATGGGAATGGGAAAGGGAATGGGAATGGGAATGGGAATGGGAATGGGAATGTGAATAGAATAGAATAGAATAGGGAATGGGAATGGGAATGGGAATAGAATAGAATAGAATAGAATAGAATAGAATAGAATAGAATAGGGAATGGGAATAGAACAGAACAGAACAGAACAGAATAGAATAGAATAGAATAGAATAGAACAGAACAGAACAGAACAGAACAGAATAGAATAATGGGAATGGGAATGGGAATGGGAATGGGAATGGGAATAGAATAGAATAGAATAGAATAGAATAGAATAGAATAGAATAGAATACAATAGAATAGGGAATGGGAATAGAACAGAACAGAACGGAACAGAATAATGGGAATGGGAATGGGAATGGGAATGGGAATGGGAATGGGAATGGGAATAGAATAGAATAGAATAGAATAGAATAGAATAGAATAGAGAATGGGAATGGGAAAGGGAATGGGAATGGGAATGGGAATGGGAATGGGAATGGGAATGGGAATGGGAATAGAATAGAATAGAATAGAGTAGAATAGAATAGAATAGGGAATGGGAATAGAACAGAACAGAACAGAACAGAACAGAACAGAATAGAATAGAATAGAATAGAATAGGGAATGGGAATGGGAATGGGAATGGGAATGGGAATGGGAATAGAATAGAATAGAATAGAATAGGGAATGGGAATAGAACAGAACAGAATAGCACAGAACAGAACAGGGAATCGGAATAAAATAGAATAGAATAGAATAATGGGAATGGGAATGGGAATGGGAATGGGAATAGAATAGAATAGAATAGAATAGGGAATGGGAATAGAAAACAACAGAACAGAACAGAACAGAACAGAATAATGGGAATGGGAATTGGAATGGGAATGGGAATGGGAATAGAATAGAATAGAATAGGGAATGGGAATAGAACAGAACAGAACAGAATAGAATAGAATAGAATAGAATAGAATAGAATAGAATAGAATAGAATAGAATAAGGAATGGGAATGGGAATGGGAATGGGAATGGGAAAGGGAAAGGGAAAGGGAAAGGGAATAGAATAGAATAGAATAGATAAGAATAGAATAGAATAGAATAATGGGAATGGGAATGGGAATGGGAATGGGAATAGAATAGAATACAATAGAATAGAATAGAATAGAATAGGGAATGGGAATGGGAAAGGGAATGGGAATGGGAATGGGAATGGGAATGGATATGGGAATGGGAATAGAATAGAATAGAATAGAATAGGGAATGGGAATAGAACAGAACAGAACAGAACAGAACAGAACAGAATAGAATAGAATAGAATAGAATAGAATTAGGAATGGGACTAGACTAGACTAGACTAGAATAGAATAGAATAGAATAGAATAGGGAATGGGAATGGGAATGGGAATGGGAATGGGAATGGGAATGGGAATGGGAATGGGAATGGGAATAGAATAGAATAGAATAGAATGGGGAATGGGAATAGAACAGAACAGAATAGAACAGAAAAGAACAGGGAATCGGAATAAAATAGAATAGAATAGAATAATGGGAATGGGAATGGGAATGGGAATGGGAATGGGAATAGAATAGAATAGAATAGAATAGGGAATGGGAATAGAAAACAACAGAACAGAACAGAACAGAACAGAATAATGGGAATGGGAATGGGAATGGGAATTGGAATGGGAATGGGAATGGGAATGGGAATAGAATAGAATAGAATAGGGAATGGGAATAGAACAGAACAGAACAGAACAGAATAGAATAGAATAGAATAGAATAGAATAAGGAATGGGAATGGGAATGGGAATGGGAATGGGAAAGGGAAAGGGAAAGGGAAAGGGAAAGGGAATAGAAGAGAACAGAACAGAACAGAACAGAACAGAATAATGGGAATGGGAATGGGAATGGGAATGGGAATGGGAATGGGAATGGGAATGGGAATAGAATAGAATAGAATAGGGAATGGGAATAGAACAGAATAGAATAGAATAGAATAGAATAGAATAGAATAGAATAGAATAGAATAAGGAATGGGAATGGGAATGGGAATGGGAAAGGGAAAGGGAAAGGGAATATAATAGAATAGAATAGATAAGAATAGAATAGAATAGAATAATGGGAATGGGAATGGGAATGGGAATGGGAATAGAATAGAATAGAATAGAATAGAATAGAATAGAATAGGGAATGGGAATGGGAAAGGGAAAGGGAAAGGGAAAGGGAATAGAATAGAATAGAATAGAATAGAATATAGCATAGCATAGCATAGCATAGCATAGCATAGCATAGCATAGAATAGAATAATGGGAATGGGAATGGGAATGGGAATAGAATAGAATAGAATAGAATAGAATAGAATAGAATAGGGAATGGGAATAGAATAGAATAGAATAGAATAGAATAGAATAGAATAGAATAGAACAGAATAGAATAGGGAATGGGAACAGTACAGTACAGAACAGAACAGAACAGAACAGAATAGAATAGAATAGAATAGAATAGAATAGAATAGAATAGAATAGAATTAGGAATGGGACTAGAATAGAATAGAATAGAATAGGGAATGGGAATGGGAATGGGAATAGAATAGAATAGAATAGAATAGAATAAGGAATGGGAATAGAATAGATTCGAATAGAATAGAATAGAATAGAATAGAATAGAATAGAATAGGGAATGGGAATGGGAAAGGGAATGGTAATGGGAATGGGAATGGGAATGGGAATGGGAATGGGAATGGGAATAGAATAGAATAGAATAGAATAGAATAGAATAGAATAGGGAATGGGAATAGAACAGAATAGAACAGAACAGAACAGAACAGAACAGAATAGAATAGAATAGAGTAGAATAGAATAGAATAGAATTAGGAATGGGAGTAGAATAGAATAGAATAGAATAGAATAGAATAGGGAATGGGAATGGGAATGGGAATGGGAATGGGAATGGGAATGGGAATGGGAATAGAATAGAATAGAATAGAATAGAATAGAATAGGGAATGGGAATAGAACAGAACAGAATAGAACAGAACAGAACAGGGAATCGGAATAAAATAGAATAGAATAGAATAATGGGAATGGGAATGGGAATGGGAATGGGAATGGGAATAGAATAGAATAGAATAGAATAGGGAATGGGAATAGAAAAGAACAGAACAAAACAGAACAGAACAGAATAATGGGAATGGGAATGGGAATGGGAATTGGAATGGGAATGGGAATGGGAATGGGAATGGGAATAGAATAGAATAGAATAGGGAATGGGAATAGAACAGAACAGAACAGAACAGAATAGAATAGAATAGAATAGAATAGAATAGAATAGAATAGAATAGAATAGAATAAGGAATGGGAATTGGAATGGGAATGGGAATGGGAAAGGGAAAGGGAAAGGGAAAGGGAAAGGGAAAGGGAATAGAATAGAATAGAATAGATAAGAATAGAATAGAATAGAATAATGGGAATGGGAATGGGAATGGGAATCGGAATAGAATAGAATAGAATAGAATAGAATAGAATAGAATAGGGAATGGGAATGGGAAAAGGAAAGGGAAAGGGAATAGAATAGAATAGAATAGAATAGAATAGGGAATGGGAATAGAATAGAATAGAATAGAATAGAATAGAATAGAACAGAATAGAATAGGGAATGGGAACAGTACAGAACAGAACAGAACAGAATAGAATAGAATAGAATAGAATAGAATAGAATAGAATAGAATAGAATTAGGAATGGGAATGGGAATGGGAATGGGAATAGAATAGAATAGAATAGAATAGAATAGAATAGAACAGAATAGAATAGGGAATGGGAATGGGAAAGGGAAAGGGAAAGGGAATAGCAAAGCATAGCATAGCATAGCATAGCATAGCATAGCATAGCATAGCATAGCATAGCATAGAATAGAATAGAATAGAATAGAGTAGAATAGGGAATGGGAATAGAATAGAATAGAATAGAATAGAATAGAATAGAATAGAATAGAATAGAATAAGTAATGGGAATAGAATAGATTAGAATAGAATAGAATAGAATAGAATAGGGAATGAGAATGGGAATGGGAAAGGGAATGGGAATGGGAATAGAATAGAATAGAATAGAATAGAATAGAATAGGGAATGGGAATAGAACAGAACAGAACAGAACAGAACAGAACAGAATAGAATAGAATAGAATAGAATAGAATAGAACAGAACAGAACAGAACAGACCAGAACAGAATAGAATAATGGGAATGGGAATGGGAATGGGAATGGGAATGGGAATAGAATAGAATAGAATAGAATAGAATAGAATAGAATAGGGAATGGGAATAGAACAGAACAGAACGGAACAGAATAATGGGAATGGGAATGGGAATGGGAATGGGAATGGGAATGGGAATAGAATAGAATAGAATAGAATAGAATAGAATAGAATAGGGAATGGGAATGGGAAAGGGAATGGGAATGGGAATGGGAATGGGAATGGATATGGGAATGGGAATAGAATAGAATAGAATAGAATAGGGAATGGGAATAGAACAGAACAGAACAGTACAGTACAGAACAGAACAGAACAGAACAGAACAGAACAAAATAGAATAGAATAGAATAGAATAGAATAGAATAGAATTAGGAATGGGACTAGAATAGAATAGAATAGAATAGGGAATGGGAATGGGAATGGGAATAGAATAGAATAGAATAGAATAGAATAAGGAATGGGAATAGAATAGATTCGAATAGAATAGAATAGAATAGAATAGAATAGAATAGGGAATGGGAAAGGGAATGGGAATGGGAATGGGAATGGGAATGGGAATGGGAATAGAATAGAATAGAATAGAATAGAATAGAATAGAATAGAATAGGGAATGGGAATAGAACAGAATAGAACAGAACAGAACAGAACAGAACAGAACAGAACAGAATAGAATAGAATAGAGTAGAATAGAATAGAATAGAATTAGGAATGGGAGTAGAATAGAATAGAATAGAATAGAATAGAATAGAATAGGGAATGGGAATGGGAATGGGAATGGGAATGGGAATAGAATAGAATAGAATAGAATAGAATAGAATAGAATAGAATAGAATAGGGAATGGGAATAGAACAGAACAGAATAGAACAGAACAGAACAGGGAATTGGAATAAAATAGAATAGAATAGAATAATGGGAATGGGAATGGGAATGGGAATGGGAATGGGAATAGAATAGAATAGAATAGAATAGGGAATGGGAATAGAAAAGAACAGAACAGAACAGAACAGAACAGAATAATGGGAATGGGAATGGGAATGGGAATTAGAATGGGAATGGGAATGGGAATGGGAATGGGAATAGAATAGAATAGAATAGGGAATGGGAACAGAACAGAACAGAACAGAATAGAATAGAATAGAATAGAATAGAATAGAATAGAATAGAATAGAATAAGGAATGGGAATGGGAATGGGAATAGAATAGAATAGAATAGAATAGAATAGAATAGAATAGAATAGAATAGAATAGAATAGAATAGAACAGAATAGAATAGGGAATGGGAACAGTACAGAACAGAACAGAATAGAATAGAATAGAATAGAATAGAATAGAATAGAATAGAATAGAATAGAATAGAATTAGGAATGGGACTAGAATAGAATAGAATAGAATAGGGAATGGGAATGGGAATGGGAATGGGAATGGGAATAGAATAGAATAGAATAGAATAGAATAGAATAGAATAGAATAGGGAATGGGAATAGAACAGAACAGAACAGAACAGAATAGAATAGAATAGAATAGAATAGAATAGAACAGAACAGAACAGAACAGAACAGAACAGAATAGAATAATGGGAATGGGAATGGGAATGGGAATTGGAATGGGAATGGGAATGGGAATGGGAATGGGAATAGAATAGAATAGAATAGGGAATGGGAATAGAACAGAACAGAACAGAACAGAATAGAATAGAATAGAATAGAATAGAATAGAATAGGGAATGGGAATGGGAAAGGGAAAGGGAAAGGGAAAGGGAATAGAATAGAATAGAATAGAATAGAATATAGCATAGCATAGCATAGCATAGCATAGCATAGCATAGCATAGAATAGAATAATGGGAATGGGAATGGGAATGGGAATAGAATAGAATAGAATAGAATAGAATAGAATAGGGAATGGGAATAGAATAGAATAGAATAGAATAGAATAGAATAGAATAGAACAGAATAGAATAGGGAATGGGAACAGTACAGTACAGAACAGAACAGAACAGAACAGAACAGAACAGAATAGAATAGAATAGAATAGAATAGAATAGAATAGAATAGAATTAGGAATGGGACTAGAATAGAATAGAATAGAATAGGGAATGGGAATGGGAATGGGAATAGAATAGAATAGAATAGAATAAGGAATGGGAATAGAATAGATTCGAATAGAATAGAATAGAATAGAATAGAATAGGGAATGGGAATGGGAAAGGGAATGGTAATGGGAATGGGAATGGGAATGGGAATGGGAATGGGAATGGGAATAGAATAGAATAGAATAGAATAGAATAGAATAGAATAGGGAATGGGAATAGAACAGAATAGAACAGAACAGAACAGAACAGAACAGAATAGAATAGAATAGAGTAGAATAGAATAGAATAGAATTAGGAATGGGAGTAGAATAGAATAGAATAGAATAGAATAGAATAGGGAATGGGAATGGGAATGGGAATGGGAATGGGAATGGGAATGGGAATGGGAATGGGAATGGGAATAGAATAGAATAGAATAGAATAGAATAGGGAATGGGAATAGAACAGAACAGAATAGAACAGAACAGAACAGGGAATCGGAATAAAATAGAATAGAATAGAATAATGGGAATGGGAATGGGAATGGGAATGGGAATGGGAATAGAATAGAATAGAATAGAATAGGGAATGGGAATAGAAAAGAACAGAACAAAACAGAACAGAACAGAATAATGGGAATGGGAATGGGAATGGGAATTGGAATGGGAATGGGAATGGGAATGGGAATAGAATAGAATAGAATAGGGAATGGGAATAGAACAGAACAGAACAGAACAGAATAGAATAGAATAGAATAGAATAGAATAGAATAGAATAGAATAGAATAGAATAGAATAAGGAATGGGAATTGGAATGGGAATGGGAATGGGAAAGGGAAAGGGAAAGGGAAAGGGAAAGGGAATAGAATAGAATAGAATAGATAAGAATAGAATAGAATAGAATAATGGGAATGGGAATGGGAATGGGAATCGGAATAGAATAGAATAGAATAGAATAGAATAGAATAGGGAATGGGAATGGGAAAAGGAAAGGGAAAGGGAATAGAATAGAATAGAATAGAATAGAATAGGGAATGGGAATAGAATAGAATAGAATAGAATAGAATAGAATAGAATAGAACAGAATAGAATAGGGAATGGGAACAGTACAGAACAGAACAGAACAGAATAGAATAGAATAGAATAGAATAGAATAGAATAGAATAGAATAGAATTAGGAATGGGAATGGGAATGGGAATGGGAATAGAATAGAATAGAATAGAATAGAATAGAATAGAATAGAATAGAACAGAATAGAATAGGGAATGGGAATGGGAAAGGGAAAGGGAAAGGGAATAGCAAAGCATAGCATAGCATAGCATAGCATAGCATAGCATAGCATAGCATAGCATAGCATAGCATAGCATAGAATAGAATAGAATAGAATAGAATAAGTAATGGGAATAGAATAGATTAGAATAGAATAGAATAGAATAGAATAGGGAATGAGAATGGGAATGGGAAAGGGAATGGGAATGGGAATAGAATAGAATAGAATAGAATAGAATAGGGAATGGGAATAGAACAGAACAGAACAGAACAGAACAGAACAGAATAGAATAGAATAGAATAGAATAGAATAGAACAGAACAGAACAGAACAGACCAGAACAGAATAGAATAATGGGAATGGGAATGGGAATGGGAATGGGAATGGGAATAGAATAGAATAGAATAGAATAGAATAGAATAGAATAGGGAATGGGAATAGAACAGAACAGAACGGAACAGAATAATGGGAATGGGAATGGGAATGGGAATGGGAATGGGAATGGGAATAGAATAGAATAGAATAGAATAGAATAGAATAGGGAATGGGAATGGGAAAGGGAATGGGAATGGGAATGGGAATGGGAATGGATATGGGAATGGGAATAGAATAGAATAGAATAGAATAGGGAATGGGAATAGAACAGAACAGAACAGTACAGTACAGAACAGAACAGAACAGAACAGAACAGAACAAAATAGAATAGAATAGAATAGAATAGAATAGAATAGAATTAGGAATGGGACTAGAATAGAATAGAATAGAATAGGGAATGGGAATGGGAATGGGAATAGAATAGAATAGAATAGAATAGAATAAGGAATGGGAATAGAATAGATTCGAATAGAATAGAATAGAATAGAATAGAATAGAATAGGGAATGGGAAAGGGAATGGGAATGGGAATGGGAATGGGAATGGGAATAGAATAGAATAGAATAGAATAGAATAGAATAGAATAGAATAGAATAGGGAATGGGAATAGAACAGAATAGAACAGAACAGAACAGAACAGAACAGAACAGAATAGAATAGAGTAGAATAGAATAGAATAGAATTAGGAATGGGAGTAGAATAGAATAGAATAGAATAGAATAGAATAGGGAATGGGAATGGGAATGGGAATGGGAATGGGAATAGAATAGAATAGAATAGAATAGAATAGAATAGAATAGGGAATGGGAATAGAACAGAACAGAATAGAACAGAACAGAACAGGGAATCGGAATAAAATAGAATAGAATAGAATAATGGGAATGGGAATGGGAATGGGAATGGGAATGGGAATAGAATAGAATAGAATAGAATAGGGAATGGGAATAGAAAAGAACAGAACAGAACAGAACAGAACAGAATAATGGGAATGGGAATGGGAATGGGAATTAGAATGGGAATGGGAATGGGAATGGGAATGGGAATAGAATAGAATAGAATAGGGAATGGGAACAGAACAGAACAGAACAGAATAGAATAGAATAGAATAGAATAGAATAGAATAGAATAGAATAGAATAGAATAGAATAAGGAATGGGAATGGGAATGGGAATAGAATAGAATAGAATAGAATAGAATAGAATAGAATAGAATAGAATAGAATAGAATAGAATAGGGAATGGGAACAGTACAGAACAGAACAGAATAGAATAGAATAGAATAGAATAGAATAGAATAGAATAGAATAGAATAGAATAGAATAGAATAGAATTAGGAATGGGACTAGAATAGAATAGAATAGAATAGGGAATGGGAATGGGAATGGGAATGGGAATGGGAATAGAATAGAATAGAATAGAATAGAATAGAATAGAATAGAATAGGGAATGGGAATAGAACAGAACAGAACAGAACAGAATAGAATAGAATAGAATAGAATAGAATAGAACAGAACAGAACAGAACAGAACAGAACAGAATAGAATAATGGGAATGGGAATGGGAATGGGAATGGGAATGGGAATAGAATAGAATAGAATAGAATAGAATAGAATAGAATAGGGAATGGGAATAGAACAGAACAGAACGGAACAGAATAATGGGAATGGGAATGGGAATGGGAATGGGAATGGGAATGGGAATGGGAATGGATATGGGAATGGGAATAGAATAGAATAGAATAGAATAGGGAATGGGAACAGAACAGAACAGAACAGAACAGAATAGAATAGAATAGAATAGAATAGAATAGAATAGAATAGAATAGAATAGAATAGAATTAGGAATGGGACAAGACTAGACTAGACTAGACTAGACTAGACTAGACTAGAATAGAATAGGGAATGGGAATGGGAATGGGAATGGGAATGGGAATGGGAATGGGAATGGGAATGGGAATAGAATAGAATAGAATAGAATAGGGAATGGGAATAGAACAGAACAGAATAGAACAGAACAGAACAGGGAATCGGAATAAAATAGAATAGAATAGAATAATGGGAATGGGAATGGGAATGGGAATGGGAATGGGAATGGGAATAGAATAGAATAGAATAGAATAGGGAATGGGAATAGAAAACAACAGAACAGAACAGAACAGAACAGAATAATGGGAATGGGAATGGGAATGGGAATTGGAATGGGAATGGGAATGGGAATGGGAATGGGAATAGAATAGAATAGAATAGGGAATGGGAACAGAACAGAACAGAATAGAATAGAATAGAATAGAATAGAATAGAATAGAATAGAATAGGGAATGGGAATAGAACAGAACAGAACAGAACAGAATAGAATAGAATAGAATAGAATAAGGAATGGGAATGGGAATGGGAATGGGAATGGGAAAGGGAAAGGGAAAGGGAAAGGGAAAGGGAATAGAATAGAATAGAATAGATAAGAATAGAATAGAATAGAATAATGGGAATGGGAATGGGAATGGGAATGGGAATGGGAATGGGAATGGGAATAGAATAGAATAGAATAGAATAGAATAGAATAGAATAGAATAGGGAATGGGAATGGGAAAAGGAAAGGGAAAGGGAAAAGGAATAGCATAGCATAGCATAGCATAGCATAGCATAGCATAGCATAGCATAGAATAGAATAGAATAGAATAGAATAGAATAGAATAGAATAGAATAGAATAATGGGAATGGGAATGGGAATGGGAATGGGAATGGGAATAGAATAGAATAGAATAGAATAGAATAGAATAGAATAGAATAATGGGAATGGGAATGGGAATAGAATAGAATAGAATACAATACAATAGAATACAATAGAATACAATAGAATACAATAGAATAGGGAATGGGAATAGAACAGAACAGAACGGAACAGAATAATGGGAATGGGAATGGGAATGGAAATGGGAATAGAATTGAATAGAATAGAATAGAATAGAATAGAATAGGGAATGGGAATGGGAAAGGGAATGGGAATGGGAATGGGAATGGGAATGGGAATGTGAATAGAATAGAATAGAATAGGGAATGGGAACAGTACAGAACAGAATAGAATAGAATAGAATAGAATAGAATAGAATAGAATAGAATAGAATTAGGAATGGGACTAGAATAGAATAGAATAGAATAGGGAATGGGAATGGGAATGGGAATAGAATAGAATAGAATAGAATAGAATAGAATAGAATAGAATAGAATAGAATAGGGAATGGGAATAGAACAGAACAGAACAGAACAGAACAGAATAGAATAGAATAGAATAGAATAGAACAGAACAGAACAGAACAGAACAGAACAGAATAGAATAGGGAATGGGAATGGGAAAGGGAAAGGGAAAGGGAATAGCAAAGCATAGCATAGCATAGCATAGCATAGCATAGCATAGCATAGCATAGCATAGCATAGCATAGCATAGAATAGAATAGAATAGAGTAGAATAGGGAATGGGAATAGAATAGAATAGAATAGAATAGAATAGAATAGAATAGAATAGAATAGAATATAATAGAATAAGTAATGGGAATAGAATAGATTAGAATAGAATAGAATAGAATAGAATAGGGAATGAGAATGAGAATGGGAAAGGGAATGGAAATGGGAATAGAATAGAATAGAATAGAATAGAATAGGGAATGGGAATAGAACAGAACAGAACAGAACAGAACAGAACAGAATAGAATAGAATAGAATAGAATAGAATAGAACAGAACAGAACAGAACAGACCAGAACAGAATAGAATAATGGGAATGGGAATGGGAATGGGAATGGGAATGGGAATAGAATAGAATAGAATAGAATAGAATAGAATAGAATAGAATAGAATAGAATAGGGAATGGGAATAGAACAGAACAGAACGGAACAGAATAATGGGAATGGGAATGGGAATGGGAATGGGAATGGGAATGGGAATAGAATAGAATAGAATAGAATAGAATAGAATAGGGAATGGGAATGGGAAAGGGAATGGGAATGGGAATGGGAATGGGAATGGATATGGGAATGGGAATAGAATAGAATAGAATAGAATAGGGAATGGGAATAGAACAGAACAGAACAGTACAGTACAGAACAGAACAGAACAGAACAGAACAGAACAGAACAAAATAGAATAGAATAGAATAGAATAGAATAGAATAGAATTAGGAATGGGACTAGAATAGAATAGAATAGAATAGGGAATGGGAATGGGAATGGGAATAGAATAGAATAGAATAGAATAGAATAGAATAAGGAATGGGAATAGAATAGATTCGAATAGAATAGAATAGAATAGAATAGAATAGAATAGAATAGGGAATGGGAATGGGAATGGGAAAGGGAATGGGAATGGGAATGGGAATGGGAATGGGAATAGAATAGAATAGAATAGAATAGAATAGAATAGAATAGGGAATGGGAATAGAACAGAATAGAACAGAACAGAACAGAACAGAACAGAACAGAATAGAATAGAATAGAGTAGAATAGAATAGAATAGAATTAGGAATGGGAGTAGAATAGAATAGAATAGAATAGAATAGAATAGGGAATGGGAATGGGAATGGGAATGGGAATGGGAATAGAATACAATAGAATAGAATAGAATAGAATAGAATAGAATAGAATAGGGAATGGGAATAGAACAGAACAGAATAGAACAGAACAGAACAGGGAATCGGAATAAAATAGAATAGAATAGAATAATGGGAATGGGAATGGGAATGGGAATGGGAATGGGAATAGAATAGAATAGAATAGAATAGGGAATGGGAATAGAAAAGAACAGAACAGAACAGAACAGAACAGAATAATGGGAATGGGAATGGGAATGGGAATTAGAATGGGAATGGGAATGGGAATGGGAATGGGAATAGAATAGAATAGAATAGGGAATGGGAATAGAACAGAACAGAACAGAACAGAACAGAACAGAATAGAATAGAATAGAATAGAATAGAATAGAATAGAATAGAATAAGGAATGGGAATGGGAATGGGAATAGAATAGAATAGAATAGAATAGAATAGAATAGAATAGAATAGGGAATGGGAATAGAATAGAATAGAATAGAATAGAATAGAATAGAATAGAATAGAACAGAATAGAATAGGGAATGGGAACAGTACAGAACAGAACAGAATAGAATAGAATAGAATAGAATAGAATAGAATAGAATAGAATAGAATAGAATAGAATAGAATAGAATTAGGAATGGGACTAGAATAGAATAGAATAGAATAGGGAATGGGAATGGGAATGGGAATGGGAATGGGAATAGAATAGAATAGAATAGAATAGAATAGAATAGGGAATGGGAATAGAACAGAACAGAACAGAACAGAATAGAATAGAATAGAATAGAATAGAACAGAACAGAACAGAACAGAACAGAACAGAATAGAATAATGGGAATGGGAATGGGAATGGGAATGGGAATGGGAATAGAATAGAATAGAATAGAATAGAATAGAATAGAATAGAATAGAATAGGGAATGGGAATAGAACAGAACAGAACGGAACAGAATAATGGGAATGGGAATGGGAATGGGAATGGGAATAGAATAGAATAGAATAGAATAGAATAGAATAGGGAATGGGAATGGGAAAGGGAATGGGAATGGGAATGGGAATGGGAATGGATATGGGAATGGGAATAGAATAGAATAGAATAGAATAGGGAATGGGAATAGAACAGAACAGAACAGAACAGAACAGAACAGAACAGAACAGAACAGAATAGAATAGAATAGAATAGAATAGAATAGAATAGAATAGAATTAGGAATGGGACTAGACTAGACTAGACTAGACTAGACTAGACTAGAATAGAATAGAATAGGGAATGGGAATGGGAATGGGAATGGGAATGGGAATGGGAATGGGAATGGGAATAGAATAGAATAGAATAGAATAGGGAATGGGAATAGAAAAGAACAGAACAGAACAGAACAGAACAGAATAATGGGAATGGGAATGGGAATGGGAATTAGAATGGGAATGGGAATGGGAATGGGAATGGGAATAGAATAGAATAGAATAGGGAATGGGAATAGAACAGAACAGAACAGAACAGAACAGAACAGAATAGAATAGAATAGAATAGAATAGAATAGAATAGAATAGAATAAGGAATGGGAATGGGAATGGGAATAGAATAGAATAGAATAGAATAGAATAGAATAGAATAGAATAGGGAATGGGAATAGAATAGAATAGAATAGAATAGAATAGAATAGAATAGAATAGAATAGAATAGAATAGAACAGAATAGAATAGGGAATGGGAACAGTACAGAACAGAACAGAATAGAATAGAATAGAATAGAATAGAATAGAATAGAATAGAATAGAATAGAATAGAATAGAATAGAATAGAATAGAATTAGGAATGGGACTAGAATAGAATAGAATAGAATAGGGAATGGGAATGGGAATGGGAATGGGAATGGGAATAGAATAGAATAGAATAGAATAGAATAGAATAGGGAATGGGAATAGAACAGAACAGAACAGAACAGAATAGAATAGAATAGAATAGAATAGAACAGAACAGAACAGAACAGAACAGAACAGAATAGAATAATGGGAATGGGAATGGGAATGGGAATGGGAATGGGAATAGAATAGAATAGAATAGAATAGAATAGAATAGAATAGAATAGAATAGGGAATGGGAATAGAACAGAACAGAAAGGAACAGAATAATGGGAATGGGAATGGGAATGGGAATGGGAATAGAATAGAATAGAATAGAATAGAATAGAATAGGGAATGGGAATGGGAAAGGGAATGGGAATGGGAATGGGAATGGGAATGGATATGGGAATGGGAATAGAATAGAATAGAATAGAATAGGGAATGGGAATAGAACAGAACAGAACAGAACAGAACAGAACAGAACAGAACAGAACAGAATAGAATAGAATAGAATAGAATAGAATAGAATAGAATTAGGAATGGGACTAGACTAGACTAGACTAGACTAGACTAGACTAGAATAGAATAGAATAGGGAATGGGAATGGGAATGGGAATGGGAATGGGAATGGGAATGGGAATGGGAATAGAATAGAATAGAATAGAATAGGGAATGGGAATAGAACAGAACAGAATAGAACAGAACAGAACAGGGAATCGGAATAAAATAGAATAGAATAGAATAATGGGAATGGGAATGGGAATGGGAATGGGAATGGGAATAGAATAGAATAGAATAGAATAGGGAATGGGAATAGAAAACAACAGAACAGAACAGAACAGAACAGAATAATGGGAATGGGAATGGGAATGGGAATTGGAATGGGAATGGGAATGGGAATGGGAATGGGAATAGAATAGAATAGAATAGGGAATGGGAATAGAACAGAACAGAACAGAATAGAATAGAATAGAATAGAATAGAATAGAATAAGGAATGGGAATGGGAATGGGAATGGGAATGGGAATGGGAAAGGGAAAGGGAAAGGGAAAGGGAATAGAATAGAATAGAATAGAATAGATAAGAATAGAATAGAATAGAATAATGGGAATGGGAATGGGAATGGGAATGGGAATGGGGATGGGAATGGGAATAGAATAGAATAGAATAGAATAGAATAGAATAGGGAATGGGAATGGGAAAAGGAAAGGGAAAGGGAAAAGGAATAGCATAGCATAGCATAGCATAGCATAGCATAGCATAGCATAGCATAGCATAGCATAGCATAGAATAGAATAGAATAGAATAGAATAGAATAGAATAGAATAGAATAGAATAGAATAATGGGAATGGGAATGGGAATGGGAATGGGAATGGGAATGGGAATAGAATAGAATAGAATAGAATAGAATAGAATAGAATAGAATAATGGGAATGGGAATGGGAATAGAATAGAATAGAATACAATACAATAGAATACAATAGAATACAATAGAATACAATAGAATAGGGAATGTGAATAGAACAGAACAGAACGGAACAGAGTAATGGGAATGGGAATGGGAATGGAAATGGGAATAGAATTGAATAGAATAGAATAGAATAGAATAGAATAGGGAATGGGAATGGGAAAGGGAATGGGAATGGGAATGGGAATGGGAATGGGAATGTGAATAGAATAGAATAGAATAGGGAATGGGAATGGGAATGGGAATAGAATAGAATAGAATAGAATAGAATAGAATAGGGAATGGGAATAGAACAGAACAGAACAGAACAGAATAGAATAGAATAGAATAGAATAGAACAGAACAGAACAGAACAGAATAGAATAATGGGAATGGGAATGGGAATGGGAATGGGAATGGGAATAGAATAGAATAGAATAGAATAGAATAGAATAGAATACAATAGAATAGGGAATGGGAATAGAACAGAACAGAACGGAACAGAATAATGGGAATGGGAATGGGAATGGGAATGGGAATGGGAATGGGAATAGAATAGAATAGAATAGAATAGAATAGAATAGAATAGAGAATGGGAATGGGAAAGGGAATGGGAATGGGAATGGGAATGGGAATGGGAATGGGAATGGGAATAGAATAGAATAGAATAGAATAGAATAGAATAGAATAGGGAATGGGAATAGAACAGAACAGAACAGAACAGAACAGAACAGAATAGAATAGAATAGGGAATGGGAATGGGAATGGGAATGGGAATGGGAATGGGAATGGGAATAGAATAGAATAGAATAGAATAGGGAATGGGAATAGAACAGAACAGAATAGAACAGAACAGAACAGGGAATCGGAATAAAATAGAATAGAATAGAATAATGGGAATGGGAATGGGAATGGGAATGGGAATAGAATAGAATAGAATAGAATAGGGAATGGGAATAGAAAACAACAGAACAGAACAGAACAGAACAGAATAATGGGAATGGGAATTGGAATGGGAATGGGAATGGGAATAGAATAGAATAGAATAGGGAATGGGAATAGAACAGAACAGAACAGAATAGAATAGAATAGAATAGAATAGAATAGAATAGAATAGAATAAGGAATGGGAATGGGAATGGGAATGGGAATGGGAAAGGGAAAGGGAAAGGGAAAGGGAATAGAATAGAATAGAATAGATAAGAATAGAATAGAATAGAATAATGGGAATGGGAATGGGAATGGGAATGGGAATGGGAATGGGAATAGAATAGAATACAATAGAATAGAATAGAATAGAATAGGGAATGGGAATGGGAAAGGGAATGGGAATGGGAATGGGAATGGGAATGGATATGGGAATGGGAATAGAATAGAATAGAATAGAATAGGGAATGGGAATAGAACAGAACAGAACAGAACAGAACAGAACAGAATAGAATAGAATAGAATAGAATAGAATTAGGAATGGGACTAGACTAGACTAGACTAGACTAGACTAGAATAGAATAGAATAGGGAATGGGAATGGGAATGGGAATGGGAATGGGAATGGGAATGGGAATGGGAATGGGAATAGAATAGAATAGAATAGAATGGGGAATGGGAATAGAACAGAACAGAATAGAACAGAAAAGAACAGGGAATCGGAATAAAATAGAATAGAATAGAATAATGGGAATGGGAATGGGAATGGGAATGGGAATGGGAATAGAATAGAATAGAATAGAATAGGGAATGGGAATAGAAAACAACAGAACAGAACAGAACAGAACAGAATAATGGGAATGGGAATGGGAATGGGAATTGGAATGGGAATGGGAATGGGAATGGGAATAGAATAGAATAGAATAGGGAATGGGAATAGAACAGAACAGAACAGAATAGAATAGAATAGAATAGAATAGAATAAGGAATGGGAATGGGAATGGGAATGGGAGTGGGAAAGGGAAAGGGAAAGGGAAAGGGAAAGGGAATAGAATAGAATAGAATAGATAAGAATAGAATAGAATAGAATAATGGGAATGGGAATGGGAATGGGAATGGGAATTGGAATGGGAATGGGAATGGGAATGGGAATGGGAATAGAATAGAATAGAATAGGGAATGGGAATAGAACAGAACAGAATAGAATAGAATAGAATAGAATAGAATAGAATAGAATAGAATAGAATAAGGAATGGGAATGGGAATGGGAATGGGAATGGGAAAGGGAAAGGGAAAGGGAAAGGGAAAGGGAATAGAATAGAATAGAATAGATAAGAATAGAATAGAATAGAATAGAATAGGGAATGGGAATGGGAAAGGGAATGGGAATGGGAATGGGAATGGGAATGGATATGGGAATGGGAATAGAATAGAATAGAATAGAATAGGGAATGGGAATAGAACAGAACAGAACAGAACAGAACAGAACAGAATAGAATAGAATAGAATAGAATAGAATAGAATAGAATAGAATTAGGAATGGGACTAGACTAGACTAGACTAGACTAGACTAGACTAGACTAGAACAGAATAGGGAATGGGAATGGGAATGGGAATGGGAATGGGAATGGGAATGGGAATGGGAATGGGAATAGAATAGAATAGAATAGAATAGGGAATGGGAATAGAACAGAACAGAATAGAACAGAACAGAACAGGGAATCGGAATAAAATAGAATAGAATAGAATAATGGGAATGGGAATGGGAATGGGAATGGGAATGGGAATGGGAATAGAATAGAATAGAATAGAATAGAATAGAATAGAATAGGGAATGGGAATAGAAAACAACAGAACAGAACAGAACAGAACAGAATAATGGGAATGGGAATGGGAATGGGAATTGGAATGGGAATGGGAATGGGAATGGGAATAGAATAGAATAGAATAGAATAGGGAATGGGAATAGAACAGAACAGAACAGAATAGAATAGAATAGAATAGAATAGAATAGAATAGAATAGAATAAGGAATGGGAATGGGAATGGGAATGGGAATGGGAAAGGGAAAGGGAAAGGGAAAGGGAAAGGGAATAGAATAGAATAGAATAGATAAGAATAGAATAGAATAGAATAATGGGAATGGGAATGGGAATGGGAATGGGAATGGGAATGGGAATGGGAATGGGAATAGAATAGAATAGAATAGAATAGAATAGAATAGAATAAGGAATGGTAATGGGAATGGGAATGGGAATGGGAAAGGGAAAGGGAAAGGGCAAGGGAATAGAATAGAATAGAATAGATAAGAATAGAATAGAATAGAATAATGGGAATGGGAATGGGAATGGGAATGGGAATGGGAATGGGAATGGGAATGGGAATAGAATAGAATACAATAGAATAGAATAGAATAGAATAGGGAATGGGAATGGGAAAGGGAATGGGAATGGGAATGGGAATGGGAATGGATATGGGAATGGGAATAGAATAGAATAGAATAGAATAGGGAATGGGAATAGAACAGAACAGAACAGAACAGAACAGAATAGAATAGAATAGAATAGAATAGAATAGAATAGAATTAGGAATGGGACTAGACTAGACTAGACTAGACTAGACTAGAATAGAATAGAATAGGGAATGGGAATGGGAATGGGAATGGGAATGGGAATGGGAATGGGAATGGGAATGGGAATGGGAATGGGAATGGGAATAGAATAGAATAGAATAGAATGGGGAATGGGAATAGAACAGAACAGAATAGAACAGAAAAGAACAGGGAATCGGAATAAAATAGAATAGAATAGAATAATGGGAATGGGAATGGGAATGGGAATGGGAATGGGAATAGAATAGAATAGAATAGAATAGGAAATGGGAATAGAAAACAACAGAACAGAACAGAACAGAACAGAATAATGGGAATGGGAATGGGAATGGGAATTGGAATGGGAATGGGAATGGGAATGGGAATAGAATAGAATAGAATAGGGAATGGGAATAGAACAGAACAGAACAGAACAGAATAGAATAGAATAGAATAGAATAGAATAAGGAATGGGAATGGGAATGGGAATGGGAATGGGAAAGGGAAAGGGAAAGGGAAAGGGAAAGGGAATAGAATAGAATAGAATAGATAAGAATAGAATAGAATAGAATAATGGGAATGGGAATGGGAATGGGAATGGGAATGGGAATTGGAATGGGAATGGGAATGGGAATGGGAATAGAATAGAATAGAATAGGGAATGGGAATAGAACAGAACAGAATAGAATAGAATAGAATAGAATAGAATAGAATAGAATAGAATAAGGAATGGGAATGGGAATGGGAATGGGAATGGGAAAGGGAAAGGGAAAGGGAAAGGGAAAGGGAAAGGGAATAGAATAGAATAGAATAGATAAGAATAGAATAGAATAGAATAGAATAGGGAATGGGAATGGGAAAGGGAATGGGAATGGGAATGGGAATGGGAATGGATATGGGAATGGGAATAGAATAGAATAGAATAGAATAGGGAATGGGAATAGAACAGAACAGAACAGAACAGAACAGAACAGAACAGAACAGAACAGAATAGAATAGAATAGAATAGAATAGAATAGAATAGAATAGAATTAGGAATGGGACTAGACTAGACTAGACTAGACTAGACTAGACTAGACTAGAACAGAATAGGGAATGGGAATGGGAATGGGAATGGGAATGGGAATGGGAATGGGAATGGGAATAGAATAGAATAGAATAGAATAGGGAATGGGAATAGAACAGAACAGAATAGAACAGAACAGAACAGGGAATCGGAATAAAATAGAATAGAATAGAATAATGGGAATGGGAATGGGAATGGGAATGGGAATGGGAATAGAATAGAATAGAATAGAATAGAATAGGGAATGGGAATAGAAAACAACAGAACAGAACAGAACAGAACAGAATAATGGGAATGGGAATGGGAATGGGAATTGGAATGGGAATGGGAATGGGAATGGGAATAGAATAGAATAGAATAGAATAGAATAGGGAATGGGAATAGAACAGAACAGAATAGAATAGAATAGAATAGAATAGAATAGAATAGAATAGAATAGAATAGAATAGAATAGAATAGAATAGAATAGAATAAGGAATGGGAATGGGAATGGGAATGGGAATGGGAATGGGAAACTGAAAGGGAAAGGGAAAGGGAAAGGGAATAGAATAGAATAGAATAGATAAGAATAGAATAGAATAGAATAATGGGAATGGGAATGGGAATGGGAATGGGAATGGGAATGGGAATGGGAATAGAATAGAATAGAATAGAATAGAATAGAATAGAATAGGGAATGGGAATGGGAAAAGGAAAGGGAAAGGGAAAGGGAATAGCATAGCATAGCATAGCATAGCATAGCATAGAATAGAATAGAATAGAATAGAATAGAATAGAATAGAATAGAATAATGGGAATGGGAATGGGAATGGGAATAGAATAGAATAGAATAGAATAGAATAGAATAGAATAGAATAGAATAGGGAATGGGAATAGAATAGAATAGAATAGAATAGAATAGAATAGAATAGAATAGAACAGAATAGAATAGGGAATGGGAACAGTACAGAACAGAACAGAACAGAATAGAATAGAATAGAATAGAATAGAATTAGGAATGGGACTAGAATAGAATAGAATAGAATAGGGAATGGGAATGGGAATGGGAATGGGAATGGGAATAGAATAGAATAGAATAGAATAGAATAGGGAATGGGAATAGAACAGAACAGAACAGAACAGAATAGAATAGAATAATGGGAATGGGAATGGGAATGGGAATGGGAATAGAATAGAATAGAATAGAATAGAATAGAATAGAATACAATACAATAGAATACAATAGAATACAATAGAATACAATAGAATAGGGAATGGGAATAGAACAGAACAGAACGGAACAGAATAATGGGAATGGGAATGGGAATGGAAATGGGAATGGGAATGGGAATAGAATTGAATAGAATAGAATAGAATAGAATAGAATAGAATAGGGAATGGGAATGGGAAAGGGAATGGGAATGGGAATGGGAATGGGAATGGGAATAGAATAGAATAGAATAGGGAATGGGAACAGTACAGAACAGAACAGAACAGAACAGAATAGAATAGAATAGAATAGAATAGAATAGAATAGAATAGAATAGAATAGAATAGAATAGAATAGAATTAGGAATGGGACTAGAATAGAATAGAATAGAATAGGGAATGGGAATGGGAATGGGAATGGGAATGGGAATGGGAATAGAATAGAATAGAATAGAATAGAATAGAATAGAATAGAATAGAATAGAATAGGGAATGGGAATAGAACAGAACAAAACAGAATAGAATAGAATAGAATAGAATAGAATAGAACAGAACAGAACAGAACAGAATAGAATAATGGGAATGGGAATGGGAATGGGAATGGGAATGGGAATGGGAATGGGAATAGAATAGAATAGAATAGAATAGAATAGAATAGAATAGAATAGGGAATGGGAATAGAACAGAACAGAACGGAACAGAATAATGGGAATGGGAATGGGAATGGGAATGGGAATGGGAATGGGAATAGAATAGAATAGAATAGAATAGAATAGAATAGAATAGAATAGAACAGGGAATGGGAATGGGAATGGGAAAGGGAATGGGAATGGGAATGGGAATGGGAATGGGAATGGGAATGGGAATGGGAATAGAATAGAATAGAATAGAATAGGGAATGGGAATAGAACAGAACAGAACAGAACAGAACAGAATAGAATAGAATAGAATAGAATAGAATAGAATTAGGAATTGGACTAGACTAGACTAGACTAGACTAGACTAGACTAGACTAGAATAGAATAGAATAGAATAGGGAATGGGAATGGGAATGGGAATGGGAATGGGAATGGGAATGGGAATGGGAATAGAATAGAATAGAATAGAATAGGGAATGGGAATAGAACAGAACAGAATAGAACAGAACAGAACAGGGAATCGGAATAAAATAGAATAGAATAGAATAATGGGAATGGGAATGGGAATGGGAATGGGAATGGGAATAGAATAGAATAGAATAGAATAGAATAGGGAATGGGAATAGAAAACAACAGAACAGAACAGAACAGAACAGAATAATGGGAATGGGAATGAGAATGGGAATGGGAATTGGAATGGGAATGGGAATGGGAATGGGAATAGAATAGAATAGAATAGGGAATGGGAATAGAACAGAACAGAATAGAATAGAATAGAATAGAATAGAATAGAATAGAATAGAATAGAATAGAATAAGGAATGGGAATGGGAATGGGAATGGGAATGGGAAAGGGAAAGGGAAAGGGAAAGGGAAAGGGAATAGAATAGAATAGAATAGAATAGATAAGAATAGTATAGAATAGAATAATGGGAATGGGAATGGGAATGGGAATGGGAATGGGAATGGGAATAGAATAGAATAGAATAGAATAGAATAGAATAGAATAGGGAATGGGAATGGGAAAAGGAAAGGGAAAGGGAAAGGGAATAGCATAGCATAGCATAGCATAGCATAGCATAGCATAGCATAGCATAGAATAGAATAGAATAGAATAGAATAGAATAGAATAGAATAGAATAGAATAATGGGAATGGGAATGGGAATAGAATAGAATAGAATAGAATAGAATAGGGAATGGGAATAGAATAGAATAGAATAGAATAGAATAGAACAGAATAGAATAGGGAATGGGAACAGTACAGAACAGAACAGAACAGAACAGAACAGAACAGAACAGAACAGAATAGAATAGAATAGAATAGAATAGAATAGAATAGAATAGAATAGAATTAGGAATGGGACTAGAATAGAATAGAATAGAATAGGGAATGGGAATGGGAATGGGAATGGGAATAGAATAGAATAGAATAGAATAGAATAGAATAGAATAGAATAGAATAGAATAGAATAGGGAATGGGAATAGAACAGAACAGAACAGAACAGAATAGAATAGAATAATGGGAATGGGAATGGGAATAGAATAGAATAGAATAGAATAGAATAGAATAGAATAGAATAGAACAGAATAGAATAGAATACAATAGAATACAATAGAAGACAATAGAATAGGGAATGGGAATAGAACAGAACAGAACGGAACAGAATAATGGGAATGGGAATGGGAATGGGAATGGGAATGGGAATAGAATAGAATAGAATAGAATAGAATAGAATAGAATAGAATAGAATAGGGAATGGGAATGGGAAAAGGAAAGGGAAAGGGAAAGGGAATAGCATAGCATAGCATAGCATAGCATAGCATAGCATAGCATAGCATAGCATAGAATAGAATAGAATAGAATAGAATAGAATAGAATAGAATAGAATAGAATAATGGGAATGGGAATGGGAATAGAATAGAATAGAATAGAATAGAATAGGGAATGGGAATAGAATAGAATAGAATAGAATAGAATAGAATAGAACAGAATAGAATAGGGAATGGGAACAGTACAGAACAGAACAGAACAGAACAGAACAGAACAGAATAGAATAGAATAGAATAGAATAGAATAGAATAGAATAGAATTAGGAATGGGACTAGAATAGAATAGAATAGAATAGGGAATGGGAATGGGAATGGGAATGGGAATGGGAATAGAATAGAATAGAATAGAATAGAATAGAATAGAATAGAATAGAATAGAATAGGGAATGGGAATAGAACAGAACAGAACAGAACAGAATAGAATAGAATAATGGGAATGGGAATGGGAATAGAATAGAATAGAATAGAATAGAATAGAATAGAATAGAATAGAACAGAATAGAATAGAATACAATAGAAGACAATAGAAGACAATAGAATAGGGAATGGGAATAGAACAGAACAGAACGGAACAGAATAATGGGAATGGGAATGGGAATGGGAATGGGAATGGGAATAGAATTGAATAGACTAGAATAGAATAGAATAGAATAGAATAGAATAGAATAGGGAATGGGAATGGGAAAGGGAATGGGAATAGAATAGAATAGAATAGGGAATGGGAATAGAACAGAACAGAACAGAACAGAACAGAATAAAATAGAATAGAATAGAATAGAATAGAATAGAATAGAATAGAATAGAATAGAATAGAATAGAATTAGGAATGGGACTAGACTAGACTAGACTAGAATAGAATAGAATAGAATAGAATAGAATAGAATAGAGAATGGGAATGGGAATGGGAATGGGAATGGGAATGGGAATGGGAATGGGAATAGAATAGAATAGAATAGAATAGGGAATGGGAATAGAACAGAACAGAATAGAACAGAACAGAACAGAACAGGGAATCGGAATAAAATAGAATAGAATAGAATAATGGGAATGGGAATGGGAATGGGAATGGGAATGGGAATGGGAATGGGAATAGAATAGAATAGAATAGAATAGAATAGAATAGAATAGGGAATGGGAATAGAACAGAACAGAACAGAACAGAACAGAACAGAATAATGGGAATGGGAATGGGAATGGGAATGGGAATGGGAATGGGAATAAAATAGAATAGAATAGGGAATGGGAATAGAATAGAATAGAATAGAATAGAATAGAATAGAATAGAATAGAATAAGGAATGGGAATGGGAATGGGAAAGGGAAAGGGAAAGGGAAAGGGAATAGCATAGCGTAGCGTAGCGTAGCATAGCGTAGCGTAGCATAGCATAGCATAGCATAGCATAGAATAGAAGAGAAGAGAATAGAATAGAATAGAAGAGAATAGAAGAGAATAATGGGAATGGGAATGGGAATGGGAATGGGAATAGAATAGAATAGAATAGAATAGAATAGAATAGAATAGAATAGAACAGAATAGGGAATGGGAATGGGAATGGGAAAGGGAAAGGGAAAGGGAAAGGGAAAGGGAAAGGGAAAGGGAACAGAATAGAATAGAATAGATAAGAATAGAATAGAATAGAATAATGGGAATGGGAATAGAATAGAATAGAATAGAATAGAATAGAATAGAATAGGGAATGGGAAAGGGAAAGGGAAAGGGAAAGGGAAAGGGAAAGGGAAAGGGAAAGGGAATAGCATAGCATAGCATAGCATAGCATAGCATAGCATAGAATAGAATAGAATAGAATAATGGGAATGGGAATAGAATAGAATAGAGTAGAATAGAATAGAATACGGAATGGGAATAGAATAGAATAGAATAGAATAGAATAGGGAATGGGAACAGTACAGAACAGAACAGAATAGAATAGAATAGAATAGGGAATGGGAATAGAATAGAATAGAATAGAATAGAATAGAATAGAATAGAATAGAATAGAATAGAACAGAACAGAATAGGGAATGGGAATGGGAAAGGGAAAGGGAAAGGGAATAGAATAGCATAGCATAGCATAGCATAGCATAGCATAGCATAGAATAGAATAGAATAGAATAGAATAGAATAGGGAATGGGAATGGGAATAGAACAGAACAGAACAGAACAGAACAGAACAGAATAGAATAGAATAGAATAGAACAGAACAGAACAGAACAGAACAGAATAGAATAATGGGAATGGGAATGGGAATGGGAATGGGAATGGGAATGGGAATAGAATAGAATAGAATAGAATAGAATAGAATAGAATACAATAGAATAGGGAATGGGAATAGAACAGAACAGAACGGAACAGAATAATGGGAATGGGAATGGGAATGGGAATGGGAATGGGAATGGGAATGGGAATAGAATAGAATAGAATAGAATAGAATAGAATAGAGAATGGGAATGGGAATGGGAAAGGGAATGGGAATGGGAATGGGAATGGGAATGGGAATGGGAATGGGAATAGAATAGAATAGAATAGAATAGAATAGAATAGGGAATGGGAATAGAACAGAACAGAACAGAACAGAATAGAATAGAATAGAATAGGGAATGGGAATGGGAATGGGAATGGGAATGGGAATGGGAATAGAATAGAATAGAATAGAATAGGGAATGGGAATAGAACAGAACAGAATAGAACAGAACAGAACAGGGAATCGGAATAAAATAGAATAGAATAGAATAATGGGAATGGGAATGGGAATGGGAATGGGAATAGAATAGAATAGAATAGGGAATGGGAATAGAACAGAACAGAACAGAACAGAACAGAACAGAATAGAATAGAATAGAATAGAACAGAACAGAACAGAACAGAACAGAATAGAATAATGGGAATGGGAATGGGAATGGGAATGGGAATGGGAATGGGAATGGGAATAGAATAGAATAGAATAGAATAGAATAGAATAGAATAGAATAGAATAGAATACAATAGAATAGGGAATGGGAATAGAACAGAACAGAACGGAACAGAATAATGGGAATGGGAATGGGAATGGGAATGGGAAAGGGAAAGGGAAAGGGAAAGGGAATAGAATAGAATAGAATAGATAAGAATAGAATAGAATAGAATAATGGGAATGGGAATGGGAATGGGAATGGGAATGGGAATGGGAATGGGAATAGAATAGAATACAATAGAATAGAATAGAATAGAATAGGGAATGGGAATGGGAAAGGGAATGGGAATGGGAATGGGAATGGGAATGGATATGGGAATGGGAATAGAATAGAATAGAATAGAATAGGGAATGGGAACAGAACAGAACAGAACAGAACAGAACAGAACAGAATAGAATAGAATAGAATAGAATAGAATAGAATAGAATAGAATTAGGTATGGGACTAGACTAGACTAGACTAGACTAGACTAGAATAGAATAGAATAGGGAATGGGAATGGGAATGGGAATGGGAATGGGAATGGGAATGGGAATGGGAATGGGAATAGAATAGAATAGAATAGAATGGGGAATGGGAATAGAACAGAACAGAATAGAACAGAAAAGAACAGGGAATCGGAATAAAATAGAATAGAATAGAATAATGGGAATGGGAATGGGAATGGGAATGGGAATGGGAATAGAATAGAATAGAATAGAATAGGGAATGGGAATAGAAAACAACAGAACAGAACAGAACAGAACAGAATAATGGGAATGGGAATGGGAATGGGAATTGGAATGGGAATGGGAATGGGAATGGGAATAGAATAGAATAGAATAGGGAATGGGAATAGAACAGAACAGAACAGAACAGAATAGAATAGAATAGAATAGAATAGAATAAGGAATGGGAATGGGAATGGGAATGGGAATGGGAATGGGAAAGGGAAAGGGAAAGGGAAAGGGAAAGGGAATAGAATAGAATAGAATAGATAAGAATAGAATAGAATAGAATAATGGGAATGGGAATGGGAATGGGAATGGGAATTGGAATGGGAATGGGAATGGGAATGGGAATGGGAATAGAATAGAATAGAATAGGGAATGGGAATAGAACAGAACAGAATAGAATAGAATAGAATAGAATAGAATAGAATAGAATAGAATAAGGAATGGGAATGGGAATGGGAATGGGAATGGGAAAGGGAAAGGGAAAGGGAAAGGGAAAGGGAATAGAATAGAATAGAATAGATAAGAATAGAATAGAATAGAATAGGGAATGGGAATGGGAAAGGGAATGGGAATGGGAATGGGAATGGGAATGTATATGGGAATGGGAATAGAATAGAATAGAATAGAATAGGGAATGGGAATAGAACAGAACAGAACAGAACAGAACAGAACAGAACAGAACAGAATAGAATAGAATAGAATAGAATAGAATAGAATTAGGAATGGGACTAGACTAGACTAGACTAGACTAGACTAGACTAGACTAGAACAGAATAGGGAATGGGAATGGGAATGGGAATGGGAATGGGAATGGGAATGGGAATGGGAATGGGAATGGGAATAGAATAGAATAGAATAGAATAGGGAATGGGAATAGAACAGAACAGAATAGAACAGAACAGAACAGGGAATCGGAATAAAATAGAATAGAATAGAATAATGGGAATGGGAATGGGAATGGGAATGGGAATGGGAATGGAATAGAATAGAATAGAATAGAATAGGGAATGGGAATAGAAAACAACAGAACAGAACAGAACAGAACAGAATAATGGGAATGGGAATGGGAATGGGAATTGGAATGGGAATGGGAATGGGAATGGGAATAGAATAGAATAGAATAGAATAGGGAATGGGAATAGAACAGAACAGAACAGAATAGAATAGAATAGAATAGAATAGAATAGAATAGAATAGAATAGAATAAGGAATGGGAATGGGAATGGGAATGGGAATGGAAATGGGAAAGGGAAAGGGAAAGGGAAAGGGAAAGGGAATAGAATAGAATAGAATAGATAAGAATAGAATAGAATAGAATAATGGGAATGGGAATGGGAATGGGAATGGGAATTGGAATGGGAATGGGAATGGGAATGGGAATGGGAATAGAATAGAATAGAATAGGGAATGGGAATAGAACAGAACAGAATAGAATAGAATAGAATAGAATAGAATAGAATAGAATAAGGAATGGGAATGGGAATGGGAATGGGAATGGGAAAGGGAAAGGGAAAGGGAAAGGGAAAGGGAATAGAATAGAATAGAATAGATAAGAATAGAATAGAATAGAATAGGGAATGGGAATGGGAAAGGGAATGGGAATGGGAATGGGAATGGGAATGTATATGGGAATGGGAATAGAATAGAATAGAATAGAATAGGGAATGGGAATAGAACAGAACAGAACAGAACAGAACAGAACAGAACAGAACAGAATAGAATAGAATAGAATAGAATAGAATAGAATTAGGAATGGGACTAGACTAGACTAGACTAGACTAGACTAGACTAGACTAGAACAGAATAGGGAATGGGAATGGGAATGGGAATGGGAATGGGAATGGGAATGGGAATGGGAATGGGAATGGGAATAGAATAGAATAGAATAGAATAGGGAATGGGAATAGAACAGAACAGAATAGAACAGAACAGAACAGGGAATCGGAATAAAATAGAATAGAATAGAATAATGGGAATGGGAATGGGAATGGGAATGGGAATGGGAATGGAATAGAATAGAATAGAATAGAATAGGGAATGGGAATAGAAAACAACAGAACAGAACAGAACAGAACAGAATAATGGGAATGGGAATGGGAATGGGAATTGGAATGGGAATGGGAATGGGAATGGGAATAGAATAGAATAGAATAGAATAGGGAATGGGAATAGAACAGAACAGAACAGAATAGAATAGAATAGAATAGAATAGAATAGAATAGAATAGAATAGAATAAGGAATGGGAATGGGAATGGGAATGGGAATGGGAAAGGGAAAGGGAAAGGGAAAGGGAAAGGGAATAGAATAGAATAGAATAGAATAGAATAGAATAGGGAATGGGAATGGGAAAAGGAAAGGGAAAGGGAAAGGGAATAGCATAGCATAGCATAGCATAGCATAGCATAGCATAGAATAGAATAGAATAGAATAGAATAGAATAATGGGAATGGGAATGGGAATGGGAATAGAATAGAATAGAATAGAATAGAATAGAATAGAATAGGGAATGGGAATAGAATAGAATAGAATAGAATAGAATAGAATAGAATAGAATAGAATAGAACAGAATAGAATAGGGAATGGGAACAGTACAGAACAGAACAGAATAGAATAGAATAGAATAGAATAGAATTAGGAATGGGACTAGAATAGAATAGAATAGAATAGGGAATGGGAATGGGAATGGGAATGGGAATAGAATAGAATAGAATAGAATAGAATAGAATAGAATAGGGAATGGGAATAGAACAGAACAGAACAGAACAGAATAGAATAGAATAATGGGAATGGGAATGGGAATGGGAATAGAATAGAATAGAATAGAATAGAATAGAATACAATACAATACAATACAATACAATAGAATACAATAGAATACAATAGAATACAATAGAATAGGGAATGGGAATAGAACAGAACAGAACGGAACAGAATAATGGGAATGGGAATGGGAATGGAAATGGGAATGGGAATGGGAATAGAATTGAATAGAATAGAATAGAATAGAATAGAATAGAATAGGGAATGGGAATGGGAATGGGAATGGGAATGGGAATAGAATAGAATAGAATAGGGAATGGGAACAGTACAGAACAGAACAGAACAGAATAGAATAGAATAGAATAGAATAGAATAGAATAGAATAGAATTAGGAATGGGACTAGAATAGAATAGAATAGAATAGGAAATGGGAATGGGAATGGGAATGGGAATGGGAATGGGAATAGAATAGAATAGAATAGAATAGAATAGAATAGGGAATGGGAATAGAACAGAACAGAACAGAATAGAATAGAATAGAATAGAATAGAATAGAACAGAACAGAACAGAACAGAATAGAATAATGGGAATGGGAATGGGAATGGGAATGGGAATGGGAATGGGAATAGAATAGAATAGAATAGAATAGAATAGAATAGAATAGGGAATGGGAATAGAACAGAACAGAACGGAACAGAATAATGGGAATGGGAATGGGAATGGGAATGGGAATGGGAATGGGAATAGAATAGAATAGAATAGAATAGAATAGAATAGAATAGAATAGGGAATGGGAATGGGAATGGGAAAGGGAATGGGAATGGGAATGGGAATGGGAATGGGAATGGGAATAGAATAGAATAGAATAGAATAGGGAATGGGAATAGAACAGAAGAGAACAGAACAGAACAGAACAGAATAGAATAGAATAGAATAGAATAGAATAGAATAGAATAGAATTAGGAATTGGACTAGACTAGACTAGACTAGACTAGAATAGAATAGAATAGAATAGAATAGAATAGGGAATGGGAATGGGAATGGGAATGGGAATGGGAATGGGAATAGAATAGAATAGAATAGAATAGGGAATGGGAATAGAACAGAACAGAATAGAACAGAACAGAACAGGGAATCGGAATAAAATAGAATAGAATAGAATAATGGGAATGGAAATGGGAATGGGAATGGGAATGGGAATAGAATAGAATAGAATAGAATAGAATAGAATAGGGAATGGGAATGGGAATGGGAATGGGAATGGGAATGGAATAGAATAGAATAGAATAGAATAGGGAATGGGAATAGAAAACAACAGAACAGAACAGAACAGAACAGAATAATGGGAATGGGAATGGGAATGGGAATTGGAATGGGAATGGGAATGGGAATGGGAATAGAATAGAATAGAATAGAATAGGGAATGGGAATAGAACAGAACAGAACAGAATAGAATAGAATAGAATAGAATAGAATAGAATAGAATAGAATAGAATAAGGAATGGGAATGGGAATGGGAATGGGAATGGGAAAGGGAAAGGGAAAGGGAAAGGGAAAGGGAATAGAATAGAATAGAATAGAATAGAATAGAATAGGGAATGGGAATGGGAAAAGGAAAGGGAAAGGGAAAGGGAATAGCATAGCATAGCATAGCATAGCATAGCATAGCATAGAATAGAATAGAATAGAATAGAATAGAATAATGGGAATGGGAATGGGAATGGGAATAGAATAGAATAGAATAGAATAGAATAGAATAGGGAATGGGAATAGAATAGAATAGAATAGAATAGAATAGAATAGAATAGAATAGAACAGAATAGAATAGGGAATGGGAACAGTACAGAACAGAACAGAATAGAATAGAATAGAATAGAATAGAATTAGGAATGGGACTAGAATAGAATAGAATAGAATAGGGAATGGGAATGGGAATGGGAATGGGAATAGAATAGAATAGAATAGAATAGAATAGAATAGAATAGGGAATGGGAATAGAACAGAACAGAACAGAACAGAATAGAATAGAATAATGGGAATGGGAATGGGAATGGGAATAGAATAGAATAGAATAGAATAGAATAGAATACAATACAATACAATACAATACAATAGAATACAATAGAATACAATAGAATACAATAGAATAGGGAATGGGAATAGAACAGAACAGAACGGAACAGAATAATGGGAATGGGAATGGGAATGGAAATGGGAATGGGAATGGGAATAGAATTGAATAGAATAGAATAGAATAGAATAGAATAGAATAGGGAATGGGAATGGGAATGGGAATGGGAATGGGAATAGAATAGAATAGAATAGGGAATGGGAACAGTACAGAACAGAACAGAACAGAATAGAATAGAATAGAATAGAATAGAATAGAATAGAATTAGGAATGGGACTAGAATAGAATAGAATAGAATAGGAAATGGGAATGGGAATGGGAATGGGAATGGGAATGGGAATAGAATAGAATAGAATAGAATAGAATAGAATAGGGAATGGGAATAGAACAGAACAGAACAGAATAGAATAGAATAGAATAGAATAGAATAGAACAGAACAGAACAGAACAGAATAGAATAATGGGAATGGGAATGGGAATGGGAATGGGAATGGGAATGGGAATAGAATAGAATAGAATAGAATAGAATAGAATAGAATAGAATAGGGAATGGGAATAGAACAGAACAGAACGGAACAGAATAATGGGAATGGGAATGGGAATGGGAATGGGAATGGGAATGGGAATAGAATAGAATAGAATAGAATAGAATAGAATAGAATAGGGAATGGGAATGGGAATGGGAAAGGGAATGGGAATGGGAATGGGAATGGGAATGGGAATGGGAATAGAATAGAATAGAATAGAATAGGGAATGGGAATAGAACAGAAGAGAACAGAACAGAACAGAACAGAATAGAATAGAATAGAATAGAATAGAATAGAATAGAATAGAATTAGGAATTGGACTAGACTAGACTAGACTAGAATAGAATAGAATAGAATAGAATAGAATAGAATAGAATAGGGAATGGGAATGGGAATGGGAATGGGAATGGGAATGGGAATAGAATAGAATAGAATAGAATAGGGAATGGGAATAGAACAGAACAGAATAGAACAGAACAGAACAGGGAATCGGAATAAAATAGAATAGAATAGAATAATGGGAATGGAAATGGGAATGGGAATGGGAATGGGAATAGAATAGAATAGAATAGAATAGAATAGGGAATGGGAATAGAAAACAATAGAACAGAACAGAACAGAACAGAATAATGGGAATGGGAATGAGAATGGGAATGGGAATTGGAATGGGAATGGGAATGGGAATGGGAATAGAATAGAATAGAATAGGGAATGGGAATAGAACAGAACAGAACAGAACAGAATAGAATAGAATAGAATAGAATAGAATAGAATAGAATAAGGAATGGGAATGGGAATGGGAATGGGAATGGGAAAGGGAAAGGGAAAGGGAAAGGGAAAGGGAATAGAATAGAATAGAATAGAATAGATAAGAATAGTATAGAATAGAATAATGGGAATGGGAATGGGAATGGGAATGGGAATGGGAATGGGAATGGGAATAGAATAGAATAGAATAGAATAGAATAGAATAGAATAGAATAGGGAATGGGAATGGGAAAAGGAAAGGGAAAGGGAAAGGGAATAGCATAGCATAGCATAGCATAGCATAGCATAGCATAGCATAGCATAGAATAGAATAGAATAGAATAGAATAGAATAGAATAGAATAATGGGAATGGGAATGGGAATAGAATAGAATAGAATAGAATAGAATAGGGAATGGGAATAGAATAGAATAGAATAGAATAGAATAGAACAGAATAGAATAGGGAATGGGAACAGTACAGAACAGAACAGAACAGAACAGAACAGAACAGAACAGAACAGAATAGAATAGAATAGAATAGAATAGAATAGAATAGAATAGAATTAGGAATGGGACTAGAATAGAATAGAATAGAATAGGGAATGGGAATGGGAATGGGAATGGGAATAGAATAGAATAGAATAGAATAGAATAGAATAGAATAGAATAGAATAGAATAGAATAGGGAATGGGAATAGAACAGAACAGAACAGAACAGAATAGAATAGAATAATGGGAATGGGAATGGGAATAGAATAGAATAGAATAGAATAGAATAGAATAGAACAGAATAGAATAGAATACAATAGAATACAATAGAAGACAATAGAATAGGGAATGGGAATAGAACAGAACAGAACGGAACAGAATAATGGGAATGGGAATGGGAATGGGAATGGGAATGGGAATAGAATTGAATAGACTAGAATAGAATAGAATAGAATAGAATAGAATAGGGAATGGGAATGGGAAAGGGAATGGGAATAGAATAGAATAGAATAGGGAATGGGAATAGAACAGAACAGAACAGAACAGAACAGAATAGAATAAAATAGAATAGAATAGAATAGACTAGAATAGAATAGAATAGAATAGAGAATGGGAATGGGAATGGGAATGGGAATGGGAATGGGAATGGGAATGGGAATGGGAATAGAATAGAATAGAATAGAATAGGGAATGGGAATAGAACAGAACAGAATAGAACAGAACAGAACAGGGAATCGGAATAAAATAGAATAGAATAGAATAATGGGAATGGGAATGGGAATGGGAATGGGAATGGGAATGGGAATGGGAATAAAATAGAATAGAATAGGGAATGGGAATAGAATAGAATAGAATAGAATAGAATAGAATAGAATAGAATAGAATAGAATAAGGAATGGGAATGGGAATGGGAAAGGGAAAGGGAAAGGGAAAGGGAAAGGGAAAGGGAAAGGGAAAGGGAATAGCATAGCGTAGCGTAGCATAGCGTAGCGTAGCATAGCATAGCATAGCATAGCATAGAATAGAAGAGAAGAGAATAGAAGAGAATAGAAGAGAATAGAAGAGAATAATGGGAATGGGAATGGGAATGGGAATGGGAATGGGAATAGAATAGAATAGAATAGAATAGAATAGAATAGAATAGAATAGAATAGAATAGAATAGAATAGAATAGAATAGAACAGAATAGGGAATGGGAATGGGAATGGGAAAGGGAAAGGGAAAGGGAAAGGGAAAGGGAAAGGGAAAGGGAATAGAATAGAATAGAATAGATAAGAATAGAATAGAATAGAATAATGGGAATGGGAATAGAATAGAATAGAATAGAATAGAATAGAATAGAATAGAATAGAATAGGGAATGGGAAAGGGAAAGGGAAAGGGAAAGGGAAAGGGAAAGGGAAAGGGAAAGGGAAAGGGAATAGCATAGCATAGCATAGCATAGCATAGCATAGAATAGAATAGAATAATGGGAATGGGAATAGAATAGAATAGAGTAGAATAGAATAGAATACGGAATGGGAATAGAATAGAATAGAATAGAATAGAATAGAATAGGGAATGGGAACAGTACAGAACAGAACAGAATAGAATAGAATAGAATAGGGAATGGGAATAGAATAGAATAGAATAGAATAGAATAGAATAGAATAGAATAGAATAGAATAGAATAGAATAGAATAGAATAGAACAGAACAGAACAGAATAGGGAATGGGAATGGGAAAGGGAAAGGGAAAGGGAATAGAATAGCATAGCATAGCATAGCATAGCATAGCATAGCATAGAATAGAATAGAATAGAATAGAATAGGGAATGGGAATGGGAATAGAATAGAATAGAATAGAATAGAATAGAATAGAATAGAATAGAATAAGTAATGGGAATAGAATAGATGAGAATAGAATAGAATAGAATAGAATAGAATAGGGAATGGGAATCGGAAAGGGAATGGGAAAGGGAATGGGAATGGGAATGGGAATGGGAATGGGAATAGAATAGAATAGAATAGAATAGAATAGAATAGAATAGAATAGGGAATGGGAATAGAACAGAATAGAACAGAACAGAACAGAACAGAACAGAACAGAACAGAATAGAATAGAATAGAATTAGGAATGGGACTAGAATAGAATAGAATAGAATTGAATGGAATAGGGTATGAGAATGGGAATGGGAATGGGAATGGGAATGGGAATAGAATAGAATAGAATAGAATAGAATAGAATAGAATAGAATAGGGAATGGGAATAGAACAGAACAGAACAGAACAGAACAGAACAGAATAATGGGAATGGGAATGGGAATGGGAATGGGAATAGAATAGAATAGAATAGGGAATGGGAATAGAATAGAATAGAATAGAATAGAATAGAATAGAATAGAATAGAATAGAATAGAATAAGGAATGGGAATGGGAAAGGGAAAGGGAAAGGGAAAGGGAAAGGGAATAGCATAGCGTAGCGTAGCGTAGCGTAGCATAGCGTAGCGTAGCATAGCACAGCATAGCATAGCATACAATAGAAGAGAAGAGAATTGAAGAGAATAGAAGAGAATAATGGGAATGGGAATGGGAATGGGAATGGGAATGGGAATGGGAATGGGAATGGGAATAGAATAGAATAGAATAGAATAGAATAGAATAGAATAGAACAGAATAGGGAATGGGAATGGGAATGGGAAAGGGAAAGGGAAAGGGAAAGGGAAAGGGAAAGGGAATAGAATAGAATAGAATAGAATAGATAAGAATAGAATAGAATAGAATAATGGGAATGGGAATAGAATAGAATAGAATAGAATAGAATAGAATAGAATAGGGAATGGGAAAGGGAAAGGGAAAGGGAAAGGGAAAGGGAAAGGGAAAGGGAAAGGGAATAGCATAGCATAGCATAGCATAGCATAGCATAGCATAGCATAGAATAGAATAGAATAGAATAATGGGAATGGGAATAGAATAGAATAGAGTAGAATAGAATAGAATAGGGAATGGGAATAGAATAGAATAGAATAGAATAGGGAATGGGAACAGTACAGAACAGAACAGAATAGAATAGAATAGAATAGGGAATGGGAATAGAATAGAATAGAATAGAATAGAATAGAATAGAATAGAATAGAACAGAACAGAATAGGGAATGGGAATGGGAAAGGGAAAGGGAAAGGGAATAGAATAGCATAGCATAGCATAGCATAGCATAGCATAGCATAGCATAGCATAGAATAGAATAGAATAGAATAGAATAGGGATTGGGAATGGGAATAGAATAGAATAGAATAGAATAGAATAAGTAATGGGAATAGAATAGATGAGAATAGAATAGAATAGAATAGAATAGAATAGAATAGAATAGAATAGAATAGGGAATGGGAATGGGAAAGGGAATGGGAAAGGGAATGGGAATGGGAATGGGAATGGGAATGGGAATAGAATAGAATAGAATAGAATAGAATAGAATAGAATAGGGAATGGGAATAGAACAGAACAGAACAGAACAGAATAGAATAGAATAGAATTAGGAATGGGACTAGAATAGAATAGAATAGAATAGAATAGAATAGAATGGAATATGGAATGAGAATGGGAATGGGAATGGGAATGGGAATGGGAATGGGAAAGGGAATAGAATAGAATAGAATAGAATAGAATAGAATAGAATAGAATAAGGAATGGGAATGGGAATGGGAAAGGTAAAGGGAATAGAATAGAATAGAATAGATAAGAATAGAATAGAATAGAATAATGGGAATGGGAATAGAATAGAATAGAATAGAATAGAATAGAATAGAATAGGGAATGGGAATGGGAATGGGAATGGGAATGGGAATGGGAAAGGGAAAGGGAAAGGGAATAGCATAGCATAGCATAGCATAGCATAGCATAGCATAGCATCGCATAGCATAGAATAGAATAGAAGAGAAGAGAAGAGAAGAGAATAATGGGAATGGGAATGGGAATGGGAATGGGAATGGGAATAGAATAGAATAGAATAGAATAGAATAGAATAGAATAGGGAATGGGAATGGGAAAGGGAAAGGGAAGGGGAATATAATAGCATAGCATAGCATAGCATAGCATAGCATAGCATAGCATAGCATAGCATAGCATAGAATAGGGAATGGGAATAGAATAGAATAGAATAGAATAGAATAGAATAGAATAGAATAGGGAATGGGAATGGGAATGGGAATGGGAATAGAATAGAATAGAATAGAATAGAATAGGGAATGGGAATAGAACAGAATAGAACAGAACAGAACAGAACAGAATAGAATAGAGTAGGGTAGAGTAGAATAGAATAGAATAGAATTAGGAATGGGACTAGAATAGAATAGAATAGAATAGAATAGGGAATGGGAATGGGAATGGGAATGGGAATGGGAATGGGAATAGAATAGAATAGAATAGAATAGAATAGAATAGAATAGAATAGAATAGAATAGAATACAATAGAATAGGGAATGGGAATAGAACAGAACAGAACGGAACAGAATAATGGGAATGGGAATGGGAATGGGAATGGGAATGGGAATGGGAATGGGAATAGAATTGAATAGACTAGAATAGAATAGAATAGAATAGAATAGGGAATGGGAATGGGAAAGGGAATGGGAATAGAATAGAATAGAATAGGGAATGGGAATAGAACAGAACAGAACAGAACAGAACAGAATAAAATAGAATAGAGTAGAATAGAATAGAATAGAATTAGGAATGGGACTAGACTAGACTAGACTAGAATAGAATAGAATAGAATAGAATAGAATAGAATAGAGAATGGGAATGGGAATGGGAATGGGAATAGAATAGAATAGAATAGAATAGGGAATGGGAATAGAACAGAACAGAATAGAACAGAACAGAACAGGGAATCGGAATAAAATAGAATAGAATAGAATAATGGGAATGGGAATGGGAATGGGAATGGGAATGGGAATAGAATAGAATAGAATAGAATAGAATAGAATAGAATAGAATAGAATAGAATAGGGAATGGGAATAGAACAGAACAGAACAGAACAGAACAGAACAGAACAGAATAATGGGAATGGGAATGGGAATGGGAATGGGAATGGGAATGGGAATGGGAATAGAATAGAATAGAATACGGAATGGGAATAGAATAGAATAGAATAGAATAGAATAGAATAGAATAAGGAATCGGAATGGGAATGGGAAAGGGAAAGGGAAAGGGAGAGGGAATAGCATAGCGTAGCGTAGCGTAGCATAGCGTAGCTTAGCATAGCATAGCATAGCATAGCATAGAATAGAATAGAAGAGAATAGAAGAGAATAGAAGAGAATAGAAGAGAATAATGGGAATGGGAATGGGAATGGGAATGGGAATGGGAATAGAATAGAATAGAATAGAATAGAATAGAATAGAATAGAATAGAATAGAACAGAATAGGGAATGGGAATGGGAATGGGAAAGGGAAAGGGAAAGGGAAAGGGAAAGGGAAAGGGAAAGGGAATAGAATAGAATAGAATAGATAAGAATAGAATAGAATAGAATAATGGGAATGGGAATAGAATAGAATAGAATAGAATAGAATAGGGAATGGGAAAGGGAAAGGGAAAGGGAAAGGGAAAGGGAAAGGGAAAGGGAAAGGGAAAGGGAATAGCATAGCATAGCATAGCATAGCATAGCATAGCATAGCATAGCATAGCATAGAATAGAATAGAATAGAATAATGGGAATGGGAATAGAATAGAATAGAGTAGAATAGAATAGAATAGGGAATGGGAATAGAATAGAATAGAATAGAATAGGGAATGGGAACAGTACAGAACAGAACAGAATAGAATAGAATAGAATAGGGAATGGGAATAGAATAGAATAGAATAGAATAGAATAGAATAGAATAGAATAGAATAGAATAGAATAGAATAGAACAGAATAGGGAATGGGAATGGGAAAGGGAAAGGGAAAGGGAATAGAATAGCATAGCATAGCATAGCATAGCATAGCATAGCATAGCATAGCATAGAATAGAATAGAATAGAATAGGGAATGGGAATGGGAATAGAATAGAATAGAATAGAATAGAATAGAATAGAATAGAATAAGTAATGGGAATAGAATAGATGAGAATAGAATAGAATAGAATAGAATAGAATAGGGAATGGGAATGGGAAAGGGAATGGGAAAGGGAATGGGAATGGGAATGGGAATGGGAATAGAATAGAATAGAATAGAATAGAATAGAATAGAATAGAATAGAACAGAATAGAATAGGGAATGGGAATGGGAAAGGGAAAGGGAAAGGGAATAGAATAGCATAGCATAGCATAGCATAGCATAGCATAGCATAGCATAGCATAGAATAGAATAGAATAGAATAGAATAGGGAATGGGAATGGGAATAGAATAGAATAGAATAGAATAGAATAGAATAGAATAGAATAGAATAGAATAGAATAGAATAAGTAATGGGAATAGAATAGATGAGAATAGAATAGAATAGAAAGGAATAGAATAGAATAGAATAGAATAGGGAATGGGAATGGGAAAGGGAATGGGAAAGGGAATGGGAATGGGAATGGGAATGGGAATGGGAATAGAATAGAATAGAATAGAATAGAATAGGGAATGGGAATAGAACGGAACAGAACAGAACAGAATAGAATAGAATAGAATTAGGAATGGGACTAGAATAGAATAGAATAGAATAGAATAGAATGGAATAGGGAATGAGAATGGGAATGGGAATGGGAATGGGAATGGGAAAGGGAATAGAATAGAATAGAATAGAATAGAATAGAATAGAATAGAATAGAATAGAATAGAATAAGGAATGGGAATGGGAATGGGAAAGGTAAAGGGAATAGAATAGAATAGAATAGATAAGAATAGAATAGAATAGAATAATGGGAATGGGAATAGAATAGAATAGAATAGAATAGAATAGAATAGAATAGAATAGGGAATGGGAATGGGAATGGGAATGGGAAAGGGAAAGGGAAAGGGAATAGCATAGCATAGCATAGCATAGCATAGCATAGCATAGCATAGAATAGAATAGAAGAGAAGAGAAGAGAAGAGAATAATGGGAATGGGAATGGGAATGGGAATGGGAATAGAATAGAATAGAATAGAATAGAATAGAATAGAATAGAATAGGGAATGGGAATGGGAAAGGGAAAGGGAAGGGGAATATAATAGCATAGCATAGCATAGCATAGCACAGCATAGCATAGCATAGCATAGCATAGCATAGCATAGCATAGCATAGCATAGCATAGCATAGAATAGGGAATGGGAATAGAATAGAATAGAATAGAATAGAATAGAATAGTATAGAATAGGGAATGGGAATGGGAATGGGAAAGGGAATGGGAATGGGAGTGGGAATGGGAATGGGAATAGAATAGAATAGAATAGAATAGAATAGAATAGGGAATGGGAATAGAACAGAATAGAACAGAACAGAACAGAACAGAACAGAATAGAATAGAATAGAGTAGAGTAGAATAGAATAGAATAGAATTAGGAATGGGACTAGAATAGAATAGAATAGAATAGAATAGGGAATGGGAATGGGAATGGGAATGGGAATGGGAATGGGAATGGGAATGGGAATGGGAATGGGAATAGAATAGAATAGAATAGAATAGGGAATGGGAATAGAACAGAACAGAATAGAACAGAACAGAACAGAATAATGGGAATGGGAATGGGAATGGGAATAGAATAGAATAGAATAGGGAATGGGAATAGAACAGACTAGAATAGAATAGAATAGAATAGAATAGAATAGAATAAGGAATGGGAATGGGAATGGGAATGGGAAAGGGAAAGGGAAAGGGAAAGGGAATGGCATAGCATAGCGTAGCGTAGCGTAGCGTAGCGTAGCATAGCATAGCATAGCATAGCATAGCATAGCATAGAATAGAATAGAATAATGGGAATGGGAATAGAATAGAATAGAATAGAGTAGAATAGAATAGAATAGGGAATGGGAATAGAATAGAATAGAATAGAATAGAATAGAATAGGGAATGGGAACAGTACAGAACAGAACAGAATAGAATAGAATAGAATAGGGAATGGGAATAGAATAGAAGAGAAGAGAAGAGAAGAGAATAGAATAGAAGAGAATAATGGGAATGGGAATGGGAATGGGAATGGGAATGGAAATAGAATAGAATAGAATAGAATAGAATAGAATAGGGAATGGGAATAGAACAGAACAGAATAGAACAGAACAGAACAGAATAATGGGAATGGGAATGGGAATGGGAATGGGAATGGGAATAGAATAGAATAGAATAGGGAATGGGAATAGAACAGACTAGAATAGAATAGAATAGAATAGAATAGAATAGAATAGAATAAGGAATGGGAATGGGAATGGGAATGGGAAAGGGAAAGGGAAAGGGAAAGGGAATGGCATAGCATAGCGTAGCGTAGCGTAGCGTAGCATAGCATAGCATAGCATAGCATAGCATAGCATAGAATAGAATAGAATAATGGGAATGGGAATAGAATAGAATAGAATAGAGTAGAATAGAATAGAATAGGGAATGGGAATAGAATAGAATAGAATAGAATAGAATAGGGAATGGGAACAGTACAGAACAGAACAGAATAGAATAGAATAGAATAGGGAATGGGAATAGAATAGAAGAGAAGAGAAGAGAAGAGAAGAGAATAGAATAGAAGAGAATAATGGGAATGGGAATGGGAATGGGAATGGAAATAGAATAGAATAGAATAGAATAGAATAGAATAGAATAGAATAGAATAGAACAGAATAGGGAATGGGAATGGGAATGGGAATGGGAAAGGGAAAGGGAAAGGGAAAGGGAAAGGGAAAGGGAATAGAATAGAATAGAATAGAATAGATAAGAATAGAATAGAATAGAATAGAATAATGGGAATGGGAATAGAATAGAATAGAATAGGGAATGGGAAAGGGAAAGGGAAAGGGAAAGGGAAAGGGAAAGGGAAAGGGAAAGGGAAAGGGAATAGCATAGCATAGCATAGCATAGCATAGCATAGAATAGAATAGAATAGAATAGGGAATGGGAATGGGAATAGAATAGAATAGAATAGAATAGAATAGAATAGAATAAGTAATGGGAATAGAATAGATGAGAATAGAATAGAATAGAATAGAATAGAATAGGGAATGGGAATGGGAAAGGGAATGGGAAAGGGAATGGGAATGGGAATGGGAATGGGAATAGAATAGAATAGAATAGAATAGAATAGAATAGAATAGAATAGAACAGAATAGAATAGGGAATGGGAATGGGAAAGGGAAAGGGAAAGGGAATAGAATAGAATAGAATAGATAAGAATAGAATAGAATAGAATAATGGGAATTGGAATAGAATAGAATAGAATAGAATAGAATAGAATAGAATAGGGAATGGGAATGGGAATGGGAATGGGAAAGGGAAAGGGAAAGGGAATAGCATAGCATAGCATAGCATAGCATAGCATAGCATAGAATAGAATAGAAGAGAAGAGAAGAGAAGAGAATAATGGGAATGGGAATGGGAATGGGAATGGGAATAGAATAGAATAGAATAGAATAGAATAGAATAGAATAGAATAGGGAATGGGAATAGAACAGAATAGAACAGAACAGAACAGAACAGAACAGAATAGAATAGAATAGAGTAGAGTAGAATAGAATAGAATAGAATTAGGAATGGGACTAGAATAGAATAGAATAGAATAGAATAGGGAATGGGAATGGGAATGGGAATGGGAATGGGAATGGGAATGGGAATGGGAATGGGAATAGAATAGAATAGAATAGAATAGGGAATGGGAATAGAACAGAACAGAATAGAACAGAACAGAACAGAATAATGGGAATGGGAATGGGAATGGGAATAGAATAGAATAGAATAGGGAATGGGAATAGAACAGACTAGAATAGAATAGAATAGAATAGAATAGAATAGAATAGAATAAGGAATGGGAATGGGAATGGGAATGGGAAAGGGAAAGGGAAAGGGAAAGGGAATGGCATAGCATAGCGTAGCGTAGCGTAGCGTAGCGTAGCATAGCATAGCATAGCATAGCATAGCATAGAATAGAATAGAATAATGGGAATGGGAATAGAATAGAATAGAATAGAGTAGAATAGAATAGAATAGGGAATGGGAATAGAATAGAATAGAATAGAATAGAATAGAATAGGGAATGGGAACAGTACAGAACAGAACAGAATAGAATAGAATAGAATAGGGAATGGGAATAGAAGAGAAGAGAAGAGAAGAGAAGAGAATAGAATAGAAGAGAATAATGGGAATGGGAATGGGAATGGGAATGGAAATAGAATAGAATAGAATAGAATAGAATAGGGAATGGGAATAGAACAGAACAGAATAGAACAGAACAGAACAGAATAATGGGAATGGGAATGGGAATGGGAATGGGAATGGGAATGGGAATAGAATAGAATAGAATAGGGAATGGGAATAGAACAGACTAGAATAGAATAGAATAGAATAGAATAGAATAGAATAGAATAGAATAGAATAGAATAAGGAATGTGAATGGGAATGGGAATGGGAAAGGGAAAGGGAAAGGGAAAGGGAATGGCATAGCATAGCGTAGCGTAGCGTAGCGTAGCATAGCATAGCATAGCATAGCATAGCATAGCATAGCATAGAATAGAATAGAATAATGGGAATGGGAATAGAATAGAGTAGAATAGAATAGAATAGGGAATGGGAATAGAATAGAATAGAATAGAATAGAATAGAATAGAATAGGGAATGGGAACAGTACAGAACAGAACAGAATAGAATAGAATAGAATAGGGAATGGGAATAGAATAGAAGAGAAGAGAAGAGAAGAGAATAGAATAGAAGAGAATAATGGGAATGGGAATGGGAATGGGAATGGAAATAGAATAGAATAGAATAGAATAGAATAGAATAGAATAGAATAGAACAGAATAGGGAATGGGAATGGGAATGGGAATGGGAAAGGGAAAGGGAAAGGGAAAGGGAAAGGGAAAGGGAATAGAATAGAATAGAATAGAATAGATAAGAATAGAATAGAATAGAATAATGGGAATGGGAATAGAATAGAATAGAATAGGGAATGGGAAAGGGAAAGGGAAAGGGAAAGGGAAAGGGAAAGGGAAAGGGAAAGGGAAAGGGAATAGCATAGCATAGCATAGCATAGCATAGCATAGCATAGCATAGCATAGCATAGCATAGAATAGAATAGAATAATGGGAATGGGAATAGAATAGAATAGAATAGAGTAGAATAGAATAGAATAGGGAATGGGAATAGAAGAGAATAGAATAGAATAGAATAGAATAGGGAATGGGAACAGTACAGAACAGAACAGAATAGAATAGAATAGAATAGGGAATGGGAATAGAATAGAATAGAATAGAATAGAATAGAATAGAATAGAACAGAATAGAATAGGGAATGGGAATGGGAAAGGGAAAGGGAATAGCATAGCATAGCATAGCATAGCATAGCATAGCATAGCATAGCATAGAATAGAATAGGGAATGGGAATGGGAATGGGAATAGAATAGAATAGAATAGAATAGAATAGAATAGAATAATGGGAATGGGAATAGAATAGAATAGAATAGAATAGAATAGAATAGAATAGAATAGGGAATGGGAATGTGAAAGGGAAAGGGAAAGGGAAAGGGAAAGGGAAAGGGAATAGCATAGCATAGCATAGCATAGCATAGCATAGCATAGCATAGCATAGCATAGCATAGAAGAGAAGAGAAGAGAAGAGAAGAGAAGAGAATAATGGGAATGGGAATGGGAATGGGAATGGGAATAGAATAGAATAGAATAGAGTAGAATAGAATAGAATAGGGAATGGGAATGGGAAAGGGAAAGGGAAAGGGAATATAATAGCATAGCATAGCATAGCATAGCATAGCATAGCATAGCATAGCATAGCATAGCATAGCATAGAATAGAATAGAATAGGGAATGGGAATAGAATAGAATAGAATAGAATAGAATAGAATAGAATAGAATAGAATAGAATAGAATAGAATAGAATAAGGAATGGGAATAGAATAGAATAGAATAGAATAGAATAGAATAGAATAGAATAGAATAGAATAGGGAATGGGAATAGAACAGAACAGAACGGAACAGAATAATGGGAATGGGAATGGGAATGGGAATGGGAATGGGAATGGGAATGGGAATAGAATAGAATAGAATAGAATAGAATAGAATAGGGAATGGGAATAGAATAGAATAGAACAGAACAGAACAGAACAGAACAGAACAGAATAGAATAGAATAGAATAGAATAGAATAGAATTAGGAATGGGACTAGAATAGAATAGAATAGAATAGAATAGAATAGAATAGAATGGAATAGGGAATGAGAATGGGAATGGGAATGGGAATGGGAATGGGAATGGGAAAGGGAATAGAATAAAATAGAATAGAATAAAATAGAATAGAATAGAATAGAATAGTATAGAATAAGGAATGGGAATGGGAATGGGAATGGGAAAGGTAAAGGGAATAGAATAGAATAGAATAGATAAGAATAGAATAGAATAGAATAGAATAATGGGAATGGGAATAGAATAGAATAGAATAGAATAGAATAGAATAGAATAGAATAGAATAGAATAGAATAGAATAGAATAGAATAGGGAATGGGAATGGGAATGGGAAAGGGAAAGGGAAAGGGAAAGGGAATAGCATAGCATAGCATAGCATAGCATAGCATAGCATAGAATAGCATAGAATAGAAGAGAATAGAAGAGAATAGAAGAGAAGAGAATAATGGGAATGGCAATGGTAATAGAATAGAATAGAATAGAATAGAATAGAATAGAATAGAACAGAATAGGGAATGGGAATGGGAAAGGGAAAGGGAAAGGGAAAGGGAATATAATAGCATAGCATAGCATAGCATAGCATAGCATAGCATAGCATAGCATAGCATAGCATAGCATAGCATAGCATAGAATAGAATAGAATAGGGAATGGGAATAGAATAGAATAGAATAGAATAGAATAGAATAGAATAGAATAGAATAGGGAATGGGAATGGGAATGGGAATAGAATAGTATAGAATAGAATAGAATAGAATAGGGAATGGGAATCGAACAGAACAGAACAGAACAGAACAGAATAATGGGAATGGGAATGGGAATGGGAATGGGAATGGGAATAGAATAGAATAGAATAGGGAATGGGAATAGAACAGAATAGAATAGAATAGAATAGAATAGAATAGAATAGAATAGAATAGAATGGAATAGAATAGGGAATGGGAATGGGAATGGGAATGGGAATGGGAATGGGAAAGGGAATGGGAATGGGAATGGGAATGGGAATAGAATAGAATAGAATAGAATAGAATAGAATAGAATAGGGAATGGGAATGGGAATGGGAAAGGGAAAGGGAAAAGGAAAGGGAAAGGGAAAGGGAAAGGGAATAGCATAGGATAGCATAGCATAGCATAGCATAGCATAGCATAGAATAGCATAGAATAGAATAGAATAGAATAGAAGAGAAGAGAAGAGAAGAGAAGAGAATAATGGGAATGGGAATGGTAATAGAATAGAATAGAATAGAATAGAATAGAACAGAATAGAATAGGGAATGGGAATGGGAAAGGGAAAGGGAAAGGGAAAGGGAATATAATAGCATAGCATAGCATAGCATAGCATAGCATAGCATAGCATAGCATAGCATAGCATAGCATAGCATAGAATAGAATAGGGAATGAGAATAGAATAGAATAGAATAGAATAGAATAGAATAGAATAGAATAGAATAGAATAGAATAGAATAGAATAAGGAATGGGAATAGAATAGATTAGATTAGATTAGATTAGGATAGAATAGAATAGAATAGAATAGAATAGAATAGAATAGGGAATGGGAATGGGAATGGGAATGGGAATGGGAAAGGGAATGGGAATGGGAATGGGAATGGGAATAGAATAGAATAGAATAGAATAGAATAGAATAGAATAGGGAATGGGAATGGGAATGGGAAAGGGAAAGGGAAAAGGAAAGGGAAAGGGAAAGGGAAAGGGAATAGCATAGGATAGCATAGCATAGCATAGCATAGCATAGCATAGCATAGAATAGAATAATGGGAATGGGAATAGAATAGAATAGAATAGAATAGAATAGGGAATGGGAATAGAATAGAATAGAATAGAATAGGGAATGGGAATAGAATAGAATAGAATAGAATAGAATAGAATAGAATAGAATAGAATAGAACAGAATAGAATAGGGAATGGGAATGGGAAAGGGAAAGGGAAAGGGAATAGCATAGCATAGCATAGCATAGCATAGCATAGCATAGAATAGAATAGAATAGGGAATGGGAATGGGAATAGAATAGAATAGAATAGAATAGAATAGAATAAGTAATGGGAATAGAATAGATGAGAATAGAATAGAATAGAATAGAATAGAATAGAATAGAATAGGGAATGGGAATAGAACAGAACAGAACAGAACAGAACAGAACAGAACCGAATAGAATAGAATAGAATAGAATTAGGAATGGGACTAGAATAGAATAGAATAGAATAGAATAGAATAGAATAGAATGGAATAGGGAATGAGAATGGGAATGGGAATGGGAATGGGAATGGGAATGGGAAAGGGAATAGAATAGAATAGAATAGAATAGAATAGAATAGAATAGAATAGGGAATGGGAATGGGAAAGGGAATGGGAAAGGGAATGGGAATGGGAATGGGAATGGGAATGGGAATAGAATAGAATAGAATAGAATAGAATAGAATAGAATAGGGAATGGGAATAGAACAGAATAGAACAGAATAGAATAGAATAGAATAGAATAGAATAGAATAGAATAGAATAGAATAGAATAGAATAGAATAGAATTAGGAATGGGACTAGAATAGAATAGAATAGAATAGAATAGAATAGAATAGAATGGAATAGGGAATGAGAATGGGAATGGGAATGGGAATGGGAATGGGAATGGGAAAGGGAATAGAATAAAATAGAATAGAATAGAATAGAATAGAATAGAATAGAATAGAATAGAATAGAATAAGGAATGGAATGGGAATGGGAAAGGTAAAGGGAATAGAATAGAATAGAATAGATAAGAATAGAATAGAATAGAATAGAATAGAATAGAATAGAATAATGGGAATGGGAATAGTATAGAATAGAATAGAATAGAATAGAATAGAATAGAATAGAATAGAATAGGGAATGGGAATGTGAAAGGGAAAGGGAAAGGGAAAGGGAAAGGGAATAGCATAGCATAGCATAGCATAGCATAGCATAGCATAGCATAGCATAGAATAGAAGAGAAGAGAAGAGAAGAGAAGAGAAGAGAATAATGGGAATGGGAATGGGAATGGGAATGGGAATAGAATAGAATAGAATAGAGTAGAATAGAATAGAATAGGGAATGGGAATGGGAAAGGGAAAGGGAAAGGGAATATAATAGCATAGCATAGCATAGCATAGCATAGCATAGCATAGCATAGAATAGAATAGAATAGAATAGGGAATGGGAATAGAATAGAATATAATAGAATAGAATAGAATAGAATAGAATAGAATAGAATAGAATAGGGAATGGGAATAGAACAGAACAGAACGGAACAGAATAATGGGAATGGGAATGGGAATGGGAATGGGAATGGGAATGGGAATGGGAATGGGAATAGAATAGAATAGAATAGAATAGAATAGAATAGGGAATGGGAATAGAATAGAACAGAACAGAACAGAACAGAACAGAACAGAACAGAACAGAATAGAATAGAATAGAATAGAATTAGGAATGGGACTAGAATAGAATAGAATAGAATAGAATAGAATAGAATGGAATAGGGAATGAGAATGGGAATGGGAATGGGAATGGGAATGGGAATGGGAATGGGAAAGGGAATAGAATAAAATAGAATAGAATAGAATAGAATAGAATAGAATAGTATAGAATAAGGAATGGGAATGGGAATGGGAATGGGAAAGGTAAAGGGAATAGAATAGAATAGAATAGATAAGAATAGAATAGAATAGAATAGAATAGAATAATGGGAATGGGAATAGAATAGAATAGAATAGAATAGAATAGAATAGAATAGAATAGAATAGAATAGGGAATGGGAATGGGAATGGGAAAGGGAAAGGGTAAGGGAAAGGGAATAGCATAGCATAGCATAGCATAGCATAGCATAGCATAGAATAGAATAGCATAGAATAGAATAGAATAGAATAGAATAGAATAGAAGAGAAGAGAAGAGAATAATGGGAATGGGAATGGTAATAGAATAGAATAGAATAGAATAGAATAGAATAGAATAGAATAGAATAGAATAGAATAGAATAGGGAATGGGAATGGGAAAGGGAAAGGGAAAGGGAAAGGGAATATAATAGCATAGCATAGCATAGCATAGCATAGCATAGCATAGCATAGCATAGCATAGCATAGCATAGCATAGCATAGAATAGAATAGAATAGAATAGACAATGGGAATAAAATAGAATAGAATAGAATAGAATAGAATAGAATAGAATAAGGAATGGGAATAGAATAGATTAGATTAGATTAGAATAGAATAGAATAGAATAGAATAGAATAGAATAGAATAGAATAGAATAGAATAGAATAGGGAATGGGAATGGGAATGGGAATGGGAATGGGAATGGGAATGGGAATAGAATAGAATAGAATAGAATAGAATAGAATAGAATAGAATAGGGAATGGGAATGGGAATGGGAAAGGGAAAGGGAAAAGGAAAGGGAAAGGGAAAGGGAAAGGGAATAGCATAGGATAGCATAGCATAGCATAGCATAGCATAGCATAGAATAGAATAATGGGAATGGGAATAGAATAGAATAGAATAGAATAGAATAGAATAGAATAGGGAATGGGAATTGAATAGAATAGAATAGAATAGGGAATGGGAATAGAACAGAACAGAACAGAACAGAACAGAATAATGGGAATGGGAATGGGAATGGGAATGGGAATGGGAATGGGAATAGAATAGAATAGAATAGGGAATGGGAATAGAACAGAATAGAATAGAATAGAATAGAATAGAATAGAATAGAATAGAATAGAATAGAATGGAATAGAATAGGGAATGGGAATGGGAATGGGAATGGGAATGGGAAAGGGAATGGGAATGGGAATGGGAATGGGAATAGAATAGAATAGAATAGAATAGAATAGAATAGAATAGGGAATGGGAATGGGAATGGGAAAGGGAAAGGGAAAAGGAAAGGGAAAGGGAAAGGGAAAGGGAATAGCATAGGATAGCATAGCATAGCATAGCATAGCATAGCATAGAATAGCATAGAATAGAATAGAATAGAATAGAATAGAATAGAAGAGAAGAGAAGAGAAGAGAATAATGGGAATGGGAATGGTAATAGAATAGAATAGAATAGAATAGAATAGAATAGAATAGAATAGAATAGAATAGGGAATGGGAATGGGAAAGGGAAAGGGAAAGGGAAAGGGAATATAATAGCATAGCATAGCATAGCATAGCATAGCATAGCATAGCATAGCATAGCATAGCATAGCATAGCATAGAATAGAATAGAATAGGGAATGAGAATAGAATAGAATAGAATAGAATAGAATAGAATAGAATAGAATAGAATAGAATAGAATAGAATAAGGAATGGGAATAGAATAGATTAGATTAGATTAGATTAGGATAGAATAGAATAGAATAGAATAGAATAGAATAGGGAATGGGAATGGGAATGGGAATGGGAATGGGAAAGGGAATGGGAATGGGAATGGGAATGGGAATAGAATAGAATAGAATAGAATAGAATAGAATAGAATAGAATAGGGAATGGGAATGGGAATGGGAAAGGGAAAGGGAAAAGGAAAGGGAAAGGGAAAGGGAAAGGGAATAGCATAGGATAGCATAGCATAGCATAGCATAGCATAGCATAGCATAGAATAGAATAATGGGAATGGGAATAGAATAGAATAGAATAGAATAGAATAGAATAGGGAATGGGAATAGAATAGAATAGAATAGAATAGGGAATGGGAATAGAATAGAATAGAATAGAATAGAATAGAATAGAATAGAATAGAACAGAATAGAATAGGGAATGGGAATGGGAAAGGGAAAGGGAAAGGGAATAGCATAGCATAGCATAGCATAGCATAGCATAGCATAGAATAGAATAGAATAGGGAATGGGAATGGGAATAGAATAGAATAGAATAGAATAGAATAAGTAATGTGAATAGAATAGATGAGAATAGAATAGAATAGAATAGAATAGAATAGAATAGAATAGAATAGAATAGGGAATGGGAATAGAACAGAACAGAACAGAACAGAACAGAACAGAACCGAATAGAATAGAATAGAATAGAATTAGGAATGGGACTAGAATAGAATAGAATAGAATAGAATAGAATAGAATGGAATAGGGAATGAGAATGGGAATGGGAATGGGAATGGGAATGGGAAAGGGAATAGAATAGAATAGAATAGAATAGAATAGAATAGAATAGAATAGGGAATGGGAATGGGAAAGGGAATGGGAAAGGGAATGGGAATGGGAATGGGAATGGGAATGGGAATAGAATAGAATAGAATAGAATAGAATAGAATAGAATAGGGAATGGGAATAGAACAGAATAGAACAGAACAGAATAGAATAGAATAGAATAGAATAGAATAGAATAGAATAGAATAGAATTAGGAATGGGACTAGAATAGAATAGAATAGAATAGAATAGAATAGAATAGAATGGAATAGGGAATGAGAATGGGAATGGGAATGGGAATGGGAATGGGAATGGGAAAGGGAATAGAATAAAATAGAATAGAATAGAATAGAATAGAATAGAATAGAATAGAATAGAATAGAATAAGGAATGGAATGGGAATGGGAAAGGTAAAGGGAATAGAATAGAATAGAATAGATAAGAATAGAATAGAATAGAATAGAATAGAATAGAATAGAATAATGGGAATGGGAATAGTATAGAATAGAATAGAATAGAATAGAATAGAATAGAATAGAATAGGGAATGGGAATGTGAAAGGGAAAGGGAAAGGGAAAGGGAAAGGGAATAGCATAGCATAGCATAGCATAGCATAGCATAGCATAGCATAGCATAGAATAGAAGAGAAGAGAAGAGAAGAGAAGAGAAGAGAAGAGAATAATGGGAATGGGAATGGGAATGGGAATGGGAATAGAATAGAATAGAATAGAGTAGAATAGAATAGAATAGGGAATGGGAATGGGAAAGGGAAAGGGAAAGGGAATATAATAGCATAGCATAGCATAGCATAGCATAGCATAGCATAGCATAGAATAGAATAGAATAGAATAGGGAATGGGAATAGAATAGAATAGAATAGAATAGAATAGAATAGAATAGAATAGAATAGAATAGAATAGAATAGAATAGAATAGAATAAGGAATGGGAATAGAATAGATTAGAATAGAATAGAATAGAATAGAATAGAATAGAATAGAATAGAATAGGGAATGGGAATAGAACAGAACAGAACGGAACAGAATAATGGGAATGGGAATGGGAATGGGAATGGGAATGGGAATGGGAATGGGAATAGAATAGAATAGAATAGAATAGAATAGAATAGAATAGGGAATGGGAATAGAATAGAACAGAACAGAACAGAACAGAACAGAACAGAACAGAACAGAATAGAATAGAATAGAATAGAATTAGGAATGGGACTAGAATAGAATAGAATAGAATAGAATGGAATAGGGAATGAGAATGGGAATGGGAATGGGAATGGGAATGGGAATGGGAATGGGAAAGGGAATAGAATAAAATAGAATAGAATAGAATAGAATAGAATAGAATAGTATAGAATAAGGAATGGGAATGGGAATGGGAATGGGAAAGGTAAAGGGAATAGAATAGAATAGAATAGATAAGAATAGAATAGAATAGAATAGAATAGAATAATGGGAATGGGAATAGAATAGAATAGAATAGAATAGAATAGAATAGAATAGGGAATGGGAATGGGAATGGGAAAGGGAAAGGGTAAGGGAAAGGGAATAGCATAGCATAGCATAGCATAGCATAGCATAGCATAGAATAGAATAGCATAGAATAGAATAGAATAGAATAGAATAGAATAGAATAGAAGAGAAGAGAATAATGGGAATGGGAATGGTAATAGAATAGAATAGAGTAGAATAGAATAGAATAGAATAGGGAATGGGAATGGGAAAGGGAAAGGGAAAGGGAAAGGGAATATAATAGCATAGCATAGCATAGCATAGCATAGCATAGCATAGCATAGCATAGCATAGCATAGCATAGCATAGCATAGCATAGAATAGAATAGAATAGGCAATGTGAATAAAATAGAATAGAATAGAATAAAATAGAATAGAATAGAATAAGGAATGGGAATAGAATAGATTAGATTAGATTAGAATAGAATAGAATAGAATAGAATAGAATAGAATAGAATAGAATAGGGAATGGGAATGGGAATGGGAATGGGAATGGGAATGGGAATGGGAATGGGAATAGAATAGAATAGAATAGAATAGAATAGAATAGAATAGAATAGGGAATGGGAATGGGAATGGGAAAGGGAAAGGGAAAAGGAAAGGGAAAGGGAAAGGGAAAGGGAATAGCATAGGATAGCATAGCATAGCATAGCATAGCATAGCATAGAATAGAATAATGGGAATGGGAATAGAATAGAATAGAATAGAATAGAATAGAATAGGGAATGGGAATTGAATAGAATAGAATAGAATAGGGAATGGGAACAGTACAGAACAGAACAGAATAGAATAGAATAGGGAATGGGAATAGAATAGAATCGAATAGAATAGAATAGAACAGAATAGAATAGGGAATGGGAATGGGAAAGGGAAAGGGAAAGGGAATAGCATAGCATAGCATAGCATAGCATAGCATAGCATAGCATAGAATAGAATAGAATAGGGAATGGGAATGGGAATAGAATAGAATAGAATAGAATAGAAAAGAATAAGTAATGGGAATAGAATAGATGAGAATAGAATAGAATAGAATAGAATAGAATAGAATAGGGAATGGGAATAGAACAGAATAGAACAGAACAGAACAGAACAGAACAGAACAGAACAGAACAGAACCGAATAGAATAGAATAGAATAGAATTAGGAATGGGACTAGAATAGAATAGAATAGAATAGAATAGAATAGAATGGAATAGGGAATGAGAATGGGAATGGGAATGGGAATGGGAATGGGAAAGGGAATAGAATAGAATAGAATACAATAGAATAGAATAGAATAGAATAGAATAGAATAGAATAGAATAGAATAGAATAAGGAATGGGAATGGGAATGGGAAAGGTAAAGGGAATAGAATAGAATAGAATAGATAAGAATAGAATAGAATAGAATAGAATAGAATAATGGGAATGGGAATAGTATAGAATAGAATAGAATAGAATAGAATAGAATAGAATAGAATAGATAAGAATAGAATAGAATAGAATAGAATAGAATAATGGGAATGGGAATAGAATAGAATAGAATAGAATAGAATAGAATAGAATAGAATAGAATAGGGAATGGGAATGGGAATGGGAAAGGGAAAGGGAAAGGGAAAGGGAATAGCATAGCATAGCATAGCATAGCATAGCATAGCATAGAATAGCATAGAATAGAATAGAATAGAATAGAAGAGAAGAGAAGAGAATAATGGGAATGGGAATGGTAATAGAATAGAATAGAATAGAATAGAATAGAATAGAATAGAATAGAATAGAATAGGGAATGGGAATGGGAAAGGGAAAGGGAAAGGGAAAGGGAAAGGGAATATAATAGCATAGCATAGCATAGCATAGCATAGCATAGCATAGCATAGCATAGCATAGAATAGAATAGAATAGGGAATGGGAATAGAATAGAATAGAATAGAATAGAATAGAATAGAATAGAATAGAATAGAATAAGGAATGGGAATAGAATAGATTAGAATAGATTAGAATAGAATAGAATAGAATAGAATAGAATAGAATAGAATAGGGAATGGGAATGGGAATGGGAATGGGAAAGGGAAAAGGAAAAGAATAGAATAGAATAGAATAGAATAGAATAGAATAGAATAGAATAGAATAAGGAATGGGAATAGAATAGAATAGATTAGATTAGAATAGAATAGAATAGAATAGAATAGAATAGAATAGAATAGAATAGGGAATGGGAATAGAACAGAACAGAACGGAACAGAATAATGGGAATGGGAATGGGAATGGGAATAGAATAGAATAGAATAGAATAGAATAGAATAGAATAGAATAGAATAGAATAGGGAATGGGAATAGAATAGAACAGAACAGAACAGAACAGAACAGAACAGAATAGAATAGAATAGAATAGAATAGAATAGAATAGAATAGAATAGAATAGAATTAGGAATGGGACTAGAATAGAATAGAATAGAATAGAATAGAATAGAATAGAATGGAATAGGGAATGAGAATGGGAATGGGAATGGGAATGGGAATGGGAATGGGAAAGGGAATAGAATAAAATAGAATAGAATAGAATAGAATAGAATAGAATAGAATAGAATAGAATAGAATAGTATAGAATAAGGAATGGGAATGGGAATGGGAATGGGAAAGGTAAAGGGAATAGAATAGAATAGAATAGATAAGAATAGAATAGAATAGAATAGAATAATGGGAATGGGAATGGGAATGGGAATAGAATAGAATAGAATAGAATAGAATAGAATAGAATAGGGAATGGGAATGGGAATGGGAAAGGGAAAGGGAAAGGGAAAGGGAATAGCATAGCATAGCATAGCATAGCATAGCATAGCATAGAATAGCATAGAATAGAATAGAATAGAAGAGAAGAGAAGAGAAGAGAATAATGGGAATGGGAATGGTAATAGAATAGAATAGAATAGAATAGAATAGAATAGAATAGAATAGAATAGGGAATGGGAATGGGAAAGGGAAAGGGAAAGGGAAAGGGAAAGGGAATATAATAGCATAGCATAGCATAGCATAGCATAGCATAGCATAGCATAGCATAGCATAGCATAGCATAGAATAGAATAGAATAGGGAATGGGAATAGAATAGAATAGAATAGAATAGAATAGAATAGAATAGAATAGAATAGAATAAGGAATGGGAATAGAATAGATTAGATTAGATTAGAATAGAATAGAATAGAATAGAATAGAATAGGGAATGGGAATGGGAATGGGAATGGGAAAGGGAATGGGAATGGGAATGGGAATGGGAATAGAATAGAATAGAATAGAATAGAATAGAATAGAATAGAATAGGGAATGGGAATGGGAATGGGAAAGGGAAAGGGAAAAGGAAAGGGAAAGGGAAAGGGAAAGGGAATAGCATAGGATAGCATAGCATAGCATAGCATAGCATAGCATAGAATAGAATAATGGGAATGGGAATAGAATAGAATAGAATAGAATAGAATAGAATAGAATAGGGAATGGGAATAGAATAGAATAGAATAGAATAGGGAATGGGAATAGAATAGAATAGAATAGAAAAGAATAGAACAGAATAGAATAGGGAATGGGAATGGGAAAGGGAAAGGGAAAGGGAATAGCATAGCATAGCATAGCATAGCATAGCATAGCATAGCATAGAATAGAATAGAATAGGGAATGGGAATGGGAATGGGAATAGAATAGAATAGAATAGAATAGAATAAGTAATGGGAATAGAATAGATGAGAATAGAATAGAATAGAATAGAATAGAATAGAATAGAATAGGGAATGGGAATAGAACAGAATAGAACAGAACAGAACAGAACAGAACAGAACCGAATAGAATAGAATAGAATAGAATTAGGAATGGGACTAGAATAGAATAGAATAGAATAGAATACAATAGAATAGAATGGAATGGAATGGAATAGGGAATGAGAATGGGAATGGGAATGGGAATGGGAATGGTAATGGGAAAGGGAATAGAATAGAATAGAATAGAATAGAATAGAATAGAATAGAATAGAATAAGGAATGGGAATGGGAATGGGAAAGGTAAAGGGAATAGAATAGAATAGAATAGATAAGAATAGAATAGAATAGAATAATGGGAATGGGAATGGGAATAGAATAGAATAGAATAGAATAGAATAGAATAGAATAGAATAGAATAGAATAGAATAGAGTAGGGAATGGGAATGGGAAAGGGAAAGGGAAAGGGAATAGCATAGCATAGCATAGCATAGCATAGCGTAGCGTAGCGTACCGTAGCATAGCATAGCATAGCATAGCATAGAATAGAATAGAATAGAATAGAATAGAATAGAATAGAATAGGGAATGGGAATGGGAAAGGGAAAGGGAATATAATAGCATAGCATAGCATCGCATAGCATAGCATAGCATAGCATAGCATAGAATAGAATAGAATAGAATAGGAAATGGGAATAGAATAGAATAGAATAGAATAGAATAGAATAAGGAATGGGAATAGAATAGATTAGATTAGAATAGAATAGAATAGAATAGAATAGGGAATGGGAATGGGAATGGGAATGGGAAAGGGAATGGGAATGGGAATGGGAATGGGAATGGGAATGGGAATAGAATAGAATAGAATAGAATAGAATAGGGAATGGGAATAGAACAGAATAGAACAGAACAGAACAGAACAGAATAGAATAGAATAGAATAGAGTAGAATAGAATAGAATAGAATTAGGAATGGGACTAGAATAGAATAGAATAGAATAGAATAGAATAGGGAATGGGAATGGGAATGGGAATGGGAATGGGAATGGGAATAGAATAGAATAGAATAGAATAGGGAATGGGAATAGAACAGAACAGAATAGAACAGAACAGAACAGAACAGGGAATCGGAATAAAATAGAATAGAATAGAATAGAATAATGGGAATGGGAATGGGAATGGGAATGGGAATACAATAGAATAGAATAGAATAGAATAGAATAGGGAATGGGAATAGAACAGAACAGAACAGAACAGAACAGAACAGAACAGAATAATGGGAATGGGAATGGGAATGGGAATGGGAATGGGAATAGAATAGAATAGAATAGGGAATGGGAATAGAACAGAACAGAATAGAATAGAATAGAATAGAATAGAATAGAATAGAATAGAATAGAATAGAATAAGGAATGGGAATGGGAATGGGAATGGGAATGGGAAAGGGAAAGGGAAAGGGAAAGTGAATAGAATAGAATAGAATAGATAAGAATAGAATAGAATAGAATAGAATAATGGGAATGGGAATGGGAATGGGAATGGGAGTACAATAGAATAGAATAGAATAGAATAGAATAGAATAGAATAGGGAATGGGAATGGGAAAGGGAAAGGGAAAGGGAAAGGGAATAGCATAGCATAGCATTGCATAGCATAGCATAGCATAGCATAGCATAGCATAGCATAGAATAGAATAGAATAGAATAGAATAGAATAATGGGAATGGGAATGGGAATGGAAATGGGAATAGAATAGAATAGAATAGAATAGAATAGAATAGGGAATGGGAATAGAATAGTATAGAATAGAATAGAATAGAATAGAATAGAATAGAATAGAATAGAATAAGGAATGGGAATAGAATAGATTAGAATAGAATAGAATAGAATAGAATAGGGAATGGGAATGGGAATGGGAATGGGAAAGGGAATGGGAATGGGAATGGGAATGGGAATGGGAATGGGAATAGAATAGAATAGAATAGAATAGAATAGAATAGAATAGAATAGGGAATGGGAATAGAACAGAATAGAACAGAACAGAACAGAACAGAACAGAACAGAACAGAATAGAATAGAATAGAATAGAATAGAGTAGAATAGAATAGAATAGAATTAGGAATGGGACTAGAATAGAATAGAATAGAATAGAATAGAATAGAATAGAATAGAATAGGGAATGGGTCTGGGAATGGGAATGGGAATGGGAATAGAATAGAATAGAATAGAATAGAATAGAATAGAATAGGGAATGGGAATAGAACAGAACAGAATAGAACAGAACAGAACAGGGAATCGGAATAAAATAGAATAGAACAGAATAGAATAATGGAAATGGGAATGGGAATGGGAATGGGAATAGAATAGAATAGAATAGAATAGGGAATGGGAATAGAACAGAACAGAACAGAACAGAACAGAACAGAATAATGGGAATGGGAATGGGAATGGGAATGGGAATGGGAATGGGAATGGGAATAGAATAGAATAGAATAGAATAGGGAATGGGAATAGAACAGAACAGAACAGAATAGAATAGTTTAGAATAGAATAGAATAGAATAGAATAGAATAGAATAGAATAGAATAGAATAGAATAGAATAGAATAAGGAATGGGAATGGGAATGGGAAAGGGAAAGGGAAAGGGAAAGGGAAAGGGAATAGAATAGAATAGAATAGATAAGAATAGAATAGAATAGAATAATGGGAATGGGAATGGGAATGGGAATGGGAATAGAATAGAATAGAATAGAATAGAATAGAATAGAATAGGGAATGGGAATGGGAAAGGGAAAGGGAAAGGGAAAGGGAAAGGGAATAGCATAGCATAGCATAGCATAGCATAGCATAGCATAGCATAGCATAGCATAGCATAGCATAGCATAGAATAGAATAGAATAGAATAGAATAGAATAGAATAGAATAGAATAATGGGAATGGGAATGGGAATGGAAATGGGAATAGAATAGAACAGAACAGAACAGAACAGAATAGAATAGAATAGAATAGAATAGAATAGAATAGAATAGAATAGAATAGAATTAGGAATGGGACTAGAATAGAATAGAATAGAATAGGGAATGGGAATGGGAATGGGAATGGGAATGGGAATAGAATAGAATACAATAGAATAGAATAGAATAGAATAGGGAATGGGAATGGGAAAGGGAATGGGAAAGGGAATGGGAATGGGAATGGGAATAGAACAGAATAGAACAGAACAGAACAGAACAGAACAGAACAGAACAGAATAGAATAGAATAGAATAGAATAGAATAGAATAGAATTAGGAATGGGACTAGAATAGAATAGAATAGAATAGAATAGAATAGAATAGAATGGAATGGAATAGGGAATGAGAATGGGAATGGGAATGGGAATGGGAATGGGAATGGGAATGGGAATGGGAATGGGAATGGGAATAGAATAAAATAGAATAGAATAGAATAGAATAGAATAGAATAGAATAGAATAGAATAGAATAGAATAGAATGGAATAGAATAAGGAATGGGAATGGGAATGGGAATGGGAAAGGTAAAGGGAATAGAATAGAATAGAATAGAATAGAATAGAATGGAATAGGGAATGGGAATGGGAATGGGAATGGGAAAGGGAAAGGGAAAGGGAAAGGGAATAGCATAGCATAGCATAGCATAGCATAGCATATCATAGCATAGCATAGCATAGCATAGAATAGAATAGAATAGAATAGAATAGAATAATGGGAATGGGAATGGGAATGGAAATGGGAATAGAATAGAATAGAATAGAATAGAATAGAATAGAATAGGGAATGGGAATAGAATAGTATAGAATAGAATAGAATAGAATAGAATAAGGAATGGGAATAGAATAGATTAGAATAGAATAGAATAGAATAGAATAGGGAATGGGAATGGGAATGGGAATGGGAATGGGAAAGGGAATGGGAATGGGAATGGGAATGGGAATGGGAATGGGAATAGAATAGAATAGAATAGAATAGAATAGAATAGAATAGGGAATGGGAATAGAACAGAATAGAACAGAACAGAACAGAACAGAACAGAATAGAATAGAATAGAATAGAATAGAGTAGAATAGAATAGAATAGAATTAGGAATGGGACTAGAATAGAATAGAATAGAATAGAATAGAATAGAATAGAATAGGGAATGGGAATGGGAATGGGAATGGGAATGGGAATAGAATAGAATAGAATAGAATAGAATAGAATAGAATAGGGAATGGGAATAGAACAGAACAGAATAGAACAGAACAGAACAGGGAATCGGAATAAAATAGAATAGAACAGAATAGAATAATGGGAATGGGAATGGGAATGGGAATGGGAATAGAATAGAATATAATAGAATAGGGAATGGGAATAGAACAGAACAGAACAGAACAGAACAGAACAGAACAGAATAATGGGAATGGGAATGGGAATGGGAATGGGAATGGGAATGGGAATGGGAATGGGAATAGAATAGAATAGAATAGGGAATGGGAATAGAACAGAACAGAACAGAATAGAATAGTTTAGAATAGAATAGAATAGAATAGAATAGAATAGAATAGAATAGAATAGAATAAGGAATGGGAATGGGAATGGGAATGGGAAAGGGAAAGGGAAAGGGAAAGGGAAAGGGAATAGAATAGAATAGAATAGATAAGAATAGAATAGAATAGAATAATGGGAATGGGAATGGGAATAGAATAGAATAGAATAGAATAGAATAGAATAGAATAGAATAGGGAATGGGAATGGGAAAGGGAAAGGGAAAGGGAAAGGGAAAGGGAATAGCATAGCATAGCATAGCATAGCATAGCATAGCATAGCATAGCATAGAATAGAATAGAATAGAATAGAATAGAATAGAATAGAATAGAATAGAATAATGGGAATGGGAATGGGAATAGAAATGGGAATAGAATAGAACAGAACAGAATAGAATAGAATAGAATAGAATAGAATAGAATAGAATAGAATAGAATAGAATTAGGAATGGGACTAGAATAGAATAGAATAGAATAGAATAGGGAATGGGAATGGGAATGGGAATGGGAATGGGAATAGAATAGAATAGAATAGAATAGAATAGAATAGGGAATGGGAATGGGAAAGGGAATGGGAAAGGGAATGGGAATGGGAATGGGAATAGAACAGAATAGAACAGAACAGAACAGAACAGAACAGAACAGAACAGAACAGAATAGAATAGAATAGAATAGAATAGAATAGAATAGAATAGAATTAGGAATGGGACTAGAATAGAATAGAATAGAATAGAATAGAATAGAATGGAATGGAATAGGGAATGAGAATGGGAATGGGAATGGGAATGGGAATGGGAATGGGAATGGGAATGGGAATGGGAATGGGAATGGGAATAGAATAAAATAGAATAGAATAGAATAGAATAGAATAGAATAGAATAGAATAGAATAAGGAATGGGAATGGGAATGGGAATGGGAAAGGTAAAGGGAATAGAATAGAATAGAATAGAATAGAATAGAATAGAATAGAATAGAATAGGGAATGGGAATGGGAAAGGGAAAGGGAAAGGGAAAGGGAAAGGGAAAGGGAATAGCATAGCATAGCATAGCATAGCTTAGAATAGAATAGAATAGAATAGAATAGAATAGAATAGAATAATGGGAATGGGAATAGAATAGAATAGAATAGAATAGGGAATGGGAAAGGGAAAGGGAAAGGGAAAGGGAAAGGGAAAGGGAAAGGGAAAGGGAATAGCATAGCATAGCATAGCATAGCATAGCATAGCATATCATAGCATAGAATAGAATAGGGAATGGGACTAGAATAGAATAGAATAGAATAGAATAGAATAGAATAGAATAGAATAGAATAGGGAATGGGAATAGAATATATTAGAATAGAATAGAATAGAATAGAATAGAATAGAATAGAATAGGGAATGGGAATAGAACAGAACAGAACGGAACAGAATAATGGGAATGGGAATGGGAATGGGAATGGGAATGGGAATGGGAATGGGAATAGAATAGAATAGAATAGAATAGAATAGGGAATGGGAATAGAACAGAATAGAACAGAACAGAACAGAACAGAAAAGAATAGAATAGAATAGAATAGAATAGAATAGAATAGAATAGAATAGAATTAGGAATGGGACTAGAATAGAATAGAATAGAATAGAATAGAAAAGAATAGAATAGAATGGAATAGGGAATGGGAATGGGAATGGGAATGGGAATGGGAATGGGAAAGGGAATAGAATAAAATAGAATAGAATAGAATAGAATAGAATAGAATAGAATAGAATAGAATAGAATAGAATAGAATAGAATAGAATAGAATAGAATAAGGAATGGGAATGGGAATGGGAAAGGTAAAGGGAATAGAATAGAATAGAATAGATAAGAATAGAATAGAATAGAATAGAATAATGGGAATGGGAATGGGAATAGAATAGAATAGAATAGAATAGAATAGAATAGAATAGGGAATGGGAATGGGAATGGGAAAGGGAAAGGGAAAGGGAATAGCATAGCATAGCATAGCATAGCATAGCATAGCATAGCATAGCATAGCATAGAAGAGAAGAGAAGAGAAGAGAAGAGAAGAGAAGAGAAGAGAAGAGAAGAGAAGAGAAGAGAATAATGGGAATGGGAATGGGAATGGTAATAGAATAGAATAGAATAGAATAGAATAGAATAGAATAGGGAATGGGAATGGGAAAGGGAAAGGGAAAGGGAATATAATAGCATAGCATAGCATAGCATAGCATAGCATAGCATAGAATAGAATAGAATAGAATAGGGAATGGGAATAGAATAGAATAGAATAGAATAGAATAGAATAGAATAGAATAGAATAGAATAAGGAATGGGAATAGAATAGATTAGATTAGAATAGAATAGAATAGAATAGAATAGAATAGAATAGGGAATGGGAATGGGAATGGGAAAGGGAATGGGAATGGGAATGGGAATGGGAATAGAATAGAATAGAATAGAATAGAATAGAATAGAATAGAATAGGGAATGGGAATAGAACAGAATAGAACAGAACAGAACAGAACAGAACAGAATAGAATAGAATAGAGTAGAATAGAATAGAATTAGGAATGGGACTAGAATAGAATAGAATAGAATAGAATAGAATAGAATAGGGAATGGGAATGGGAATGGGAATGGGAATGGGAACGGGAATAGAATAGAATAGAATAGAATAATGGGAATGGGAATGGGAATGGGAATGGGAATGGGAATAGAATAGAATAGAATAGAATAGAATAGAATAGAATAGAATAGGGAATGGGAATAGAACAGAATAGAACAGAACAGAACAGAACAGAACAGAACAGAATAGAATAGAAAAGAATAGAATAGAATTAGGAATGGGACTAGAATAGAATAGAATAGAATAGAATAGGGAATGGGAATGGGAATGGGAATGGGAATGGGAATGGGAATAGAATAGAATAGAATAGAATAGAATAGAATAGAATAGGGAATGGGAATAGAACAGAACAGAACAGAACAGAACAGAACAGAATAATGGGAATGGGAATGGGAATGGGAATGGGAATGGGAAAGGTAAAGGGAATAGAATAGAATAGAATAGATAAGAATAGAATAGAATAGAATAGAATAATGGGAATGGGAATGGGAATGGAAATAGAATAGAATAGAATAGAATAGAATAGAATAGAATAGAATAGGGAATGGGAATGGGAAAGGGAAAGGGAAAGGGAAAGGGAAAGGGAAAGGGAATATAATAGCATAGCATAGCATAGCATAGCATAGCATAGCATAGAATAGAATAGAATAGAATAGAATAGAATAGAATAGAATAGAAGAGAATAATGGGAATGGGAATGGGAATGGTAATAGAATAGAATAGAATAGAATAGAATAGAATAGAATAGAATAGGGAATGGGAATGGGAAAGGGAAAGGGAAAGGGAATATAATAGCATAGCATAGCATAGCATAGCATAGCATAGCATAGCATAGAATAGAATAGAATAGAATAGAATAGGGAATGGGAATAGAATAGAATAGAATAGAATAGAATAGAATAGAATAGAATAGAATAGAATAGAATAGAATAAGGAATGGGAATAGAATAGATTAGATTAGAATAGAATAGAATAGAATAGAATAGAATAGGGAATGGGAATGGGAATGGGAATGGGAAAGGGAATGGGAATGGGAATGGGAATGGGAATAGAATAGAATAGAATAGAATAGAATAGAATAGAATAGAATAGAATAGAATAGAATAGAATAGAATAGAATAGAGAATGGGAATAGAACAGAATAGAACAGAACAGAACAGAACAGAACAGAACAGAATAGAATAGAATAGAATAGAATAGAATAGAATAGAATAGAATAGAATAATGGAAATGGAAATGGGAATGGGAATGGGAATGGGAATAGAATAGAATAGAATAGAATAGAATAGAATAGAATAGAATAGAATAGTATAGAATAGAATAGGGAATGGGAATAGAACAGAATAGAACAGAACAGAACAGAACAGAACAGAACAGAACAGAATAGAATAGAATAGAATTAGGAATGGGAAAGGGAATAGAATAGGATAGAATAGAATAGAATAGAATAGAATAGAATAGGGAATGGGAATGGGAATGGGAATGGGAAAGGGAAAGGGAAAGGGAAAGGGAAAGGGAATAGCATAGCATAGCATAGCATAGCATAGAATAGAATAGAATAGAATAGAATAGAATAGAATAGAATAGAAGAGAATAATGGGAATGGGAGTAGAATAGAATAGAATAGAATAGGGAATGGGAAAGGGAAAGGGAAAGGGAAAGGGAAAGGGAAAGGGAAAGGGAAAGGGAAAGGGAATAGCATAGCATAGCATAGCATAGCATAGCATAGCATAGCATAGCATAGAATAGAATAGGGAATGGGACTAGAATAGAATAGAATAGAATAGAATAGAATAGAATAGAATAGAATAGAATAGAATAAGGAATGGGAATAGAATATATTAGAATAGAATAGAATAGAATAGAATAGAATAGAATAGAATAGAATAGAATAGGGAATGGGAATAGAACAGAACAGAACGGAACAGAATAATGGGAATGGGAATGGGAATGGGAATGGGAATGGGAATGGGAATAGAATAGAATAGAATAGAATAGAATAGAATAGAATAGGGAATGGGAATAGAACAGAATAGAACAGAACAGAACAGAACAGAAAAGAATAGAATAGAATAGAATAGAATAGAATAGAATAGAATAGAATAGAATAGAATTAGGAATGGGACTAGAATAGAATAGAATAGAATAGAATAGAATAGAATAGAATGGAATAGGGAATGAGAATGGGAATGGGAATGGGAATGGGAATGGGAAAGGGAATAGAATAAAATAGAATAGAATAGAATAGAATAGAATAGAATAGAATAGAATAGAATAGAATAGAATAGAATAGAATAGAATAAGGAATGGGAATGGGAATGGGAAAGGTAAAGGGAATAGAATAGAATAGAATAGATAAGAATAGAATAGAATAGAATAGGATAATGGGAATGGGAATGGGAATAGAATAGAATAGAATAGAATAGAATAGAATAGAATAGGGAATGGGAATGGGAATGGGAAAGGGAAAGGGAAAGGGAAAGGGAAAGGGAAAGGGAATAGCATAGCATAGCATAGCATAGCATAGCATAGAATAGCATAGAATAGAATAGAAGAGAAGAGAAGAGAAGAGAAGAGAAGAGAAGAGAAGAGAATAATGGGAATGGGAATGGTAATAGAATAGAATAGAATAGAATAGAATAGAATAGAATAGAATAGAATAGAATAGGGAATGGGAATGGGAATGGGAATGGGAAAGGGAAAGGGAATATAATAGCATAGCATAGCATAGCATAGCATAGCATAACATAGAATAGAATAGAATAGAATAGGGAATGGGAATAGAATAGAATAGAATAGAATAGAATAGAATAGAATAGAATAGAATAGAATAAGGAATGGGAATAGAATAGATTAGAATAGAATAGAATAGAATAGAATAGAATAGAATAGAATAGGGAATGGGAATGGGAATGGGAAAGGGAATGGGAATGGGAATGGGAATAGAATAGAATAGAATAGAATAGAATAGAATAGAATAGAATAGAATAGGGAATGGGAATAGAACAGAATAGAACAGAACAGAACAGAACAGAACAGAATAGAATAGAATAGAGTAGAATAGAATAGAATTACGAATGGGACTAGAATAGAATAGAATAGAATAGAATAGAATAGAATAGGGAATGGGAATGGGAATGGGAATGGGAATGGGAATGGGAATGGGAATAGAATAGAATAGAATAGAATAATGGGAATGGGAATGGGAATGGGAATGGGAATGGGAATAGAATAGAATAGAATAGAATAGAATAGGGAATGGGAATAGAACAGAATAGAACAGAACAGAACAGAACAGAACAGAATAGAATAGAAAAGAATAGAATAGAATTAGGAATGGCACTAGAATAGAATAGAATAGAATAGAATAGGGAATGGGAATGGGAATGGGAATGGGAATGGGAATGGGAATGGGAATAGAATAGAATAGAATAGAATAGAATAGGGAATGGGAATAGAACAGAACAGAACAGAACAGAACAGAACAGAACAGAACAGAACAGAATAATGGGAATGGGAATGGGAATGGGAATGGGAATGGGAATGGGAAAGGTAAAGGGAATAGAATAGAATAGAATAGATAAGAATAGAATAGAATAGAATAGAATAGAATAATGGGAATGGGAATAGAATACAATAGAATAGAATAGAATAGAATAGAATAGAATAGGGAATGGGAATGGGAAAGGGAAAGGGAAAGGGAAAGGGAAAGGGAAAGGGAATAGCATAGCATAGCATAGCATAGCATAGCATAGCATAGCATAGCATAGCATAGATTAGAATAGAATAGAATAGAATAGAATAGAATAGAATAATGGGAATGGGAATGGGAATGGTAATAGAATAGAATAGAATAGAATAGAATAGAATAGAATAGAATAGGGAATGGGAATGGGAAAGGGAAAGAGAAAGGGAATATAATAGCATAGCATAGCATAGCATAGCATAGCATAGAATAGAATAGAATAGAATAGGGAATGGGAATAGAATAGAATAGAATAGAATAGAATAGAATAGAATAGAATAGAATAGAATAAGGAATGGGAATAGAATAGATTAGATTAGAATAGAATAGAATAGAATAGAATAGAATAGAATAGAATAGGGAATGGGAATGGGAATGGGAATGGGAAAGGGAATGGGAATGGGAATGGGAATGGGAATGGGAATGGGAATAGAATAGAATAGAATAGAATAGAATAGAATAGAGAATGGGAATAGAACAGAACAGAACAGAACAGAACAGAACAGAACAGAATAGAATAGAGTAGAGTAGAGTAGAATAGAATAGAATTAGGAATGGGACTAGAATAGAATAGAATAGAATAGAATAGAATAGAATAGAATAGGGAATGGGAATGGGAATGGGAATGGGAATGGGAATGGGAATGGGAATAGAATAGAATAGAATAGAATAGAATAATGGAAATGGAAATGGGAATGGGAATGGGAATGGGAATAGAATAGAATAGAATAGAATAGAAAAGTATAGAATAGAATAGAATAGTATAGAATAGAATAGGGAATGGGAATAGAACAGAATAGAACAGAACAGAACAGAACAGAACAGAACAGAACAGAATAGAATAGAATAGAATTAGGAATGGGAAAGGGAATAGAATAGAATAGAATAGAATAGAATAGAATAGGGAATGGGAATGGGAATGGGAATGGGAATGGGAATGGGAATAGAATAGAATAGAATAGAATAGAATAGAATAGAATAGAATAGAATAGGGAATGGGAATAGAACAGAACAGAACAGAACAGAACAGAACAGAATAATGGGAATGGGAATGGGAATGGGAATGGGAATGGGAATGGGAATGGGAATCGAATAGAATAGAATAGGGAATGGGAATAGAACAGAATAGAATAGAATAGAATAGAATAGAATAGAATAGAATAGAATAGAATAGAATAGAATAGAACAGAATAAGGAATGGGAATGGGAATGGGAATGGGAATGGGAAAGGGAAAGGGAAAGGGAAAGGGAATAGAATAGAATAGAATAGATAAGAATAGAATAGAATAGAATAATGGGAATGGGAATGGGAATGGGAATAGAATAGAATAGAATAGAATAGAATAGAATAGAATAGGGAATGGGAAAGGGAAAGGGAAAGGGAAAGGGAAAGGTAAAGGGAATAGCATAGCATAGCATAGCATAGCATAGCATAGCATAGCATAGCATAGAATAGAATAGAATAGAATAGAATAGAATAGAATAGAATAGGGAATGGGAATAGAACAGAACAGAACGGAACAGAATAATGGGAATGGGAATGGGAATGGGAATGGGAATGGGAATAGAATAGAATAGAATAGAATAGAATAGAATAGAATAGGGAATGGGAATAGAACAGAATAGAACAGAACAGAACAGAACAGAACAGAACAGAAAAGAATAGAATAGAATAGAATAGAATAGAATAGAATAGAATAGAATAGAATTAGGAATGGGACTAGAATAGAATAGAATAGAATAGAATGGAATAGGGAATGAGAATGGGAATGGGAATGGGAATGGGAATGGGAATGGGAAAGGGAATAGAATAAAATAGAATAGAATAGAATAGAATAGAATAGAATAGAATAGAATAGAATAAGGAATGGGAATGGGAATGGGAAAGGTAAAGGGAATAGAATAGAATAGAATAGATAAGAATAGAATAGAATAGAATAGAATAGAATAGAATAATGGGAATGGGAATGGGAATAGAATAGAATAGAATAGAATAGAATAGAATAGGGAATGGGAATGGGAATAGAATAGAATAGAATAGAATAGCATAGAATAGAATAGAATAGGGAATGGGAATAGAACAGAATAGAACAGAACAGAACAGAACAGAACAGAACAGAAAAGAATAGAATAGAATAGAATAGAATAGAATAGAATAGAATAGAATAGAATAGAATTAGGAATGGGACTAGAATAGAATAGAATAGAATAGAATAGAATAGAATAGAATGGAATAGGGAATGAGAATGGGAATGGGAATGGGAATGGGAATGGGAATGGGAAAGGGAATAGAATAAAATAGAATAGAATAGAATAGAATAGAATAGAATAGAATAGAATAGAATAAGGAATGGGAATGGGAATGGGAAAGGTAAAGGGAATAGAATAGAATAGAATAGATAAGAATAGAATATAATAGAATAGAATAGAATAATGGGAATGGGAATGGGAATAGAATAGAATAGAATAGAATAGAATAGGGAATGGGAATGGGAATGGGAATGGGAAAGGGAAAGGGAAAGGGAAAGGGAATAGCATAGCATAGCATAGCATAGCATAGCATAGCATAGCATAGAATAGAATAGAAGAGAAGAGAAGAGAAGAGAAGAGAAGAGAAGAGAATAATGGGAATGGGAATGGTAATAGAATAGAATAGAATAGAATAGAATAGAATAGGGAATGGGAATGGGAAAGGGAAAGGGAAAGGGAAAGGGAAAGGGAATATAATAGCATAGCATAGCATAGCATAGCATAGCATAGCATAGCATAGCATAGCATAGAATAGAATAGAATAGAATAGGGAATGGGAATAGAATAGAATAGAATAGAATAGAATAGAATAGAATAGAATAGAATAAGGAATGGGAATAGAATAGATTAGAATAGAATAGAATAGAATAGAATAGAATAGGGAATGGGAATGGGAATGGGAAAGGGAATGGGAATGGGAATGGGAATGGGAATGGGAATAGAATAGAATAGAATAGAATAGAATAGAATAGGGAATGGGAATAGAACAGAATAGAACAGAACAGAACAGAACAGAATAGAATAGAATAGAGTAGAATAGAATAGAATTAGGAATGGGACTAGAATAGACTAGAATAGAATAGAATAGAATAGAATAGGGAATGGGAATGGGAATGGGAATGGGAATGGGAATGGGAAAGGGAATAGAATAAAATAGAATAGAATAGAATAGAATAGAATAGAATAAGGAATGGGAATGGGAATGGGAAAGGTAAAGGGAATAGAATAGAATAGAATAGATAAGAATAGAATAGAATAGAATAGAATAGAATAATGGGAATGGGAATGGGAATAGAATAGAATAGAATAGAATAGAATAGGGAATGGGAATGGGAATGGGAATGGGAAAGGGAAAGGGAAAGGGAAAGGGAATAGCATAGCATAGCATAGCATAGCATAGCATAGCATAGCATAGAATAGAATAGAATAGAAGAGAAGAGAAGAGAAGAGAAGAGAATAATGGGAATGGGAATGGTAATAGAATAGAATAGAATAGAATAGAATAGAATAGAATAGAATAGAATAGAATAGAATAGGGAATGGGAAAGGGAAAGGGAAAGGGAAAGGGAAAGGGAATATAATAGCATAGCATAGCATAGCATAGCATAGCATAGCATAGAATAGAATAGAATAGAATAGGGAATGGGAATAGAATAGAATAGAATAGAATAGAATAGAATAGAATAGAATAGAATAGAATAGAATAAGGAATGGGAATAGAATAGATTAGAATAGAATAGAATAGAATAGAATAGGGAATGGGAATGGGAATGGGAAAGGGAATGGGAATGGGAATGGGAATGGGAATGGGAATAGAATAGAATAGAATAGAATAGAATAGAATAGAATAGGGAATGGGAATAGAACAGAATAGAACAGAACAGAACAGAACAGAACAGAATAGAATAGAGTAGAGTAGAATAGAATAGAATTAGGAATGGGACTAGAATAGACTAGAATAGAATAGAATAGAATAGAATAGGGAATGGGAATGGGAATGGGAATGGGAATAGAATAGAATAGAATAGAATAATGGGAATGGGAATGGGAATGGGAATGGGAATGGGAATAGAATAGAATAGAATAGAATAGAATAGGGAATGGGAATAGAACAGAATAGAACAGAACAGAACAGAACAGAACAGAATAGAATAGAAAAGAATAGAATAGAATTAGGAATGGGACTAGAATAGAATAGAATAGAATAGGGAATGGGAATGGGAATGGGAATGGGAATGGGAATGGGAATGGGAATGGGAATGGGAATAGAATAGAATAGAATAGAATAGAATAGAATAGAATAGAATAGGGAATGGGAATAGAACAGAACAGAACAGAACAGAACAGAACAGAACAGAATAATGGGAATGGGAATGGGAATGGGAATGGGAATGGGAATGGGAAAGGTAAAGGGAATAGAATAGAATAGAATAGATAAGAATAGAATAGAATAGAATAATGGGAATGGGAATGGGAATGGAAATAGAATAGAATAGAATAGAATAGAATAGAATAGAATAGGGAATGGGAATGGGAAAGGGAAAGGGAAAGGGAAAGGGAAAGGGAAAGGGAAAGGGAATAGCATAGCATAGCATAGCATAGCATAGCATAGCATAGCATAGCATAGCATAGCATAGCATAGCATAGAATAGAATAGAAGAGAAGAGAAGAGAAGAGAATAATGGGAATGGGAATGGGAATGGGAATGGTAATAGAATAGAATAGAATAGAATAGAATAGAATAGAATAGAATAGAATAGGGAATGGGAATGGGAAAGGGAAAGGGAATATAATAGCATAGCATAGCATAGCATAGCATAGCATAGCATAGCATAGCATAGAGTAGAATAGAATAGAATTATGAATGGGACTAGAATAGAATAGAATAGAATAGAATAGAATAGAATAGAATAGAATAGGGAATGGGAATGGGAATGGGAATGGGAAGGGTAATGGGAATGGGAATAGAATAGAATAGAATAGAATAATGGGAATGGAAATGGGAATGGGAATGGGAATGGGAAAGGTAAAGGGAATAGAATAGAATAGAATAGATAAGAATAGAATAGAATAGAATAGAATAGAATAATGGGAATGGGAATGGAAATAGATTAGAATAGAATAGAATAGAATAGAATAGAATAGAATAGAATAGGGAATGGGAATGGGAAAGGGAAAGGGAAAGGGAAAGGGAAAGGGAAAGGGAAAGGGAAAGGGAATAGCATAGCATAGCATAGCATAGCATAGCATAGCATAGCATAGCATAGCATAGCATAGAATAGAAGAGAAGAGAAGAGAAGAGAATAATGGGAATGGGAATGGGAATGGTAATAGAATAGAATAGAATAGAATAGAATAGAATAGAATAGAATAGAATAGAATAGGGAATGGGAATGGGAAAGGGAAAGGGAATATAATAGCATAGCATAGCATAGCATAGCATAGCATAGCATAGCATAGCATAGCATAGAGTAGAATAGAATAGAATTAGGAATGGGACTAGAATAGAATAGAATAGAATAGAATAGAATAGAATAGAATAGAATAGAATAGGGAATGGGAATGGGAATGGGAATGGGAAGGGTAATGGGAATGGGAATAGAATAGAATAGAATAGAATAATGGGAATGGAAATGGGAATGGGAATGGGAATAGAATAGAATAGAATAGAATAGAATAGAATAGGGAATGGGAATAGAACAGAATAGAACAGAACAGAAAAGAACAGAACAGAAAAGAATAGAAAAGAATAGAATAGAATTAGGAATGGGACTAGAATAGAATAGAATAGAATAGAATAGAATAGAATAGAATAGGGAATGGGAATGGGAATGGGAATGGGAATGGGAATGGGAATGGGAACAGAATAGAATAGAATAGAATAGAATAGAATAGAATAGAATAGGGAATGGGAAGAGAACAAAACAGAACAGAACAGAACAGAACAGAATAATGGGAATGGGAATGGGAATGGGAATAGAACAGAATAGAACAGAACAGAACAGAACAGAACAGAACAGAACAGAACAGAATAGAATAGAAAAGAATAGAATAGAATTAGGAATGGGACTAGAATAGAATAGAATAGAATAGAATAGAATAGGGAATGGGAATGGGAATGGGAATGGGAATGGGAATAGAATAGAATAGAATAGAATAGAATAGAATAGAATAGAATAGGGAATGGGAAGAGAACAGAACAGAACAGAACAGAACAGAACAGAACAGAATAATGGGAATGGGAATGGGAATGGGAATGGGAATGGGAATGGGAAAGGGAAAGGGAAAGGGAAAGGGAATAGAATAGAATAGAATAGATAAGAATAGAATAGAATAGAATAATGGGAATGGGAATGGGAATGGGAATAGAATAGAATAGAATAGAATAGAATAGAATAGAATAGGGAATGGGAAAGGGAAAGGGAAAGGGAATAGCATAGCATAGCATAGCATAGCATAGCATAGCATAGCATAGCATAGCATAGCATAGCATAGAATAGAATAGAATAGAATAGAAAAATGGGAATGGGAATGGGAATGGGAATAGAATAGAATAGAATAGAATAGAATAGGGAATGGGAATAGAATAGAATAGAACAGAATATAATAGAATAGAATAGAACAGAATAGAATAGGGAATGGGAACAGTACAGTACAGAACAGAACAGAACAGAACAATACAGAACAGAATAGAATAGAATAGAATAGAATAGAATAGAATTAGGAATGGGACTAGAATAGAATAGAATAGAATAGGGAATGGGAATGGGAATGGGAATGGGAATAGAATAGAACAGAACAGAACAGAACAGAACAGAACAGGGAATCGGAATAGAATAGAATAGAATAGAATAGAATAGAATAGAATAGAATAGGGAATGGGAATAGAACAGAACAGAACAGAATAGAATAGAATAGAATAGAATAGAATAGAATAGAATAGAATAGAATAGAATAATGGGAATGGGAATGGGAATGGGAATGGGAATGGGAATAGAATAGAATAGAATAGAATAGAATAGAATAGAATAGGGAATGGGAATGGGAATGGAACAGAACAGAACGGAACAGTATAATGGGAATGGGAAAGGGAATGGGAATAGAATAGAATAGAATAGAATAGAATAGAATAGAATAGATAAGAATAAGGAATGGGAATAGAATAGAATAGAATAGAATAGAATAGAATAGAATAGAATAGAATAGAATAAGGAATGGGAATAGGAATGGGAAAGGGAAAGGGAAAGGGAAAGGGAAAGGGAATAGCATAGCATAGCATAGCATAGCATAGCATAGCATAGAATAGAATAGAATAGAATAGAGTAGAATAGGGAATGGGAATAGAATAGAATAGAATAGAATAGAATAGAATAGAATAGAATAGAATAGAATAGAATAAGGAATGGGAATAGAATAGATTAGAATAGAATAGAATAGGGAAAGGGAAAGGGAAAGGGAAAGGGAAGGGGAAAGGGAAAGGGAATAGAATAGCATAGCATAGCATAGCATAGCATAGAATAGAATAGAAGAGAATAGAAGAGAATAGAAGAGAATAATGGGAATGGGAATGGGAATGGGAATAGAATAGAATAGAATAGAATACAATAGAACAGAATAGGGAATGGGAATGGGAAAGGGAAAGGGAAAGGGAAAGGGAAAGGGAATAGAATAGAATAGAATAGATAAGAATAGAATAGAATAGAATAATGGGAATGGGAATAGAATAGAATAGAATAGAATAGAATAGAATAGAATAGGGAATGGGAATGGGAATGGGAAAGGGAAAGGGAATAGCATAGCATAGCATAGCATAGCATAGCATAGCATAGCATAGCATAGCATAGCATAGAATAGAATAGAATAGAATAGAATAGAATAATGGGAATGGGAATAGAATAGAATAGAGTAGAATAGAATAGAATAGGGAATGGGAATAGAATAGAATAGAATAGAATAGGGAATGGGAACAGTACAGAACAGAACAGAACAGAATAGAATAGAATAGAATAGGGAATGGGAATAGAATAGAATAGAATAGAATAGAATAGAATAGAATAGAATAGAATAGAATAGAATAGAATAGAATAGAACAGAATAGGGAATGGGAATGGGAAAGGGAAAGGGAAAGGGAATAGAATAGCATAGCATAGCATAGCATAGCATAGCATAGCATAGCATAGAATAGAATAAAATAGAATAGAATAGGGAATGGGAATAGAATAGAATAGAATAGAATAGAATAGAATAGGGAATGGGAATGGGAAAGGGAATGGGAAAGGGAATGTGAATGGGAATGGGAATGGGAATGGGAATGGAAATGGGAATAGAATAGAATAGAATAGAATAGAATAGAATAGAATAGAATAGAATAGGGAATGGGAATAGAACAGAATAGAACAGAACAGAACAGAACAGAACAGAACAGAACAGAATAGAATAGAAAAGAATAGAATAGAATTAGGAATGGGACTAGTATAGAATAGAATAGAATAGAATAGAATAGGGAATGGGAATGGGAATGGGAATGGGAATGGGAATGGGAATAGAACGGAACGGAATGGAACGGAACGGAACGGAACAGAACAGAACAGAACAGAACAGAACAGAACATAGTAGAATAGAATAGAATAGAATAGAATAGAATAGAATAGAATAGAATAGAATAGAATAGAATAGAATAGAATAGAATAGAAGGAATGGGAATCGAATCGAATCGAATCGAATAGAATAGAATAGAAGAGAATAGGGAATGGGAATAGAACAGAACAGAACCGAACAGAATAGAATAGAATAAAATAGAATAGAATAGAATAGAATAGAATAGAATAGAATAAGGAATGGGAATGGGAATGGGAATGGGAAAGGTAAAGGGAATAGAATAGAATAGAATAGAATAGATAAGAATAGAATAGAATAGAATAATGGGAATGGGAATAGAATAGAATAGAATAGAATAGAATAGAATAGAATAGAATAGGGAATGGGAATGGGAATGGGAAAGGGAAAGGGAAAGGGAAAGGGAAAGGGAATAGCATAGCATAGCATAGGATAGCATAGCATAGCATAGCATAGAATAGAAGAGAAGAGAAGAGAAGAGAAGAGAATAATGGGAATGGGAATGGGAATGGGAATAGAATAGAATAGAATAGAATAGAATAGAATAGAATAGAATAGAATAGAATAGAATAGAATAGAATAGAATAGAATAGAACAGAATAGGGAATGGGAATGGGAAAGGGAAAGGGAAAGGGAATATAATAGCATAGCATAGCATAGCATAGCATAGCATAGCATAGCATAGCATAGCATAGAATAGAATAGAATAGAATAGGGAATGGGAATAGAATAGAATAGAATAGAATAGAATAGAATAGAATAGAATAGAATAGAATAGAATAAGGAATGGGAATAGAATATATTAGAATAGAATAGAATAGAATAGAATAGAATAGAATAGGGAATGGGAATGGGAATGGGAATGTGAATGGGAATAGAATAGAATAGAATAGAATAGAATAGAATAGAATAGGGAATGGGAATAGAACAGAATAGAACAGAACAGAACAGAACAGAACAGAACAGAATAGAATAGAATAGAGTAGAATAGAATAGAATAGAATTAGGAATGGGACTAGAATAGAATAGAATAGTATAGAATAGAATAGGGAATGGGAATAGAACAGAACAGAATAGAACAGAACAGAACAGGGAATCGGAATAAAATAGAATAGAATAGAATAATGGGAATGGGAATGGGAATGGGAATGGGAATAGAATAGAATAGAATAGAATAGAATAGAATAGGGAATGGGAATAGAACAGAACAGAACAGAACAGAACAGAATAATGGGAATGGGAATGGGAATGGGAATGGGAATGGGAATGGGAATGGGAATAGAATAGAATAGAATAGGGAATGGGAATAGAAAAGAACAGAATAGAATAGAATAGAATAGAATAGAATAGAATAGAATAGAATAGAATAGAATAGAATTGGGAATGGGAATGGGAATGGGAATGGGAATGGGAATGGGAAAGGGAAAGGGAAAGGGAAAGGGAATAGAATAGAATAGAATAGATAAGAATAGAATAGAATAGAATAATGGGAATGGGAATGGGAATGGGAATGGGAATGGAATAGAATAGAATAGAATAGAATAGAATAGAATAGAATAGAATAGAATAGAATAAGGAATGGGAATGGGAAAGGGAAAGGGAAAGGGAAAGGGAATAGCATAGCATAGCATAGCATAGCATAGCATAGCATAGCATAGCATAGAATAGAATAGAATAGAATAGAATAGGAAATGGGAATAGAATAGAATAGAATAGAATAGAATAATGGGAATGGGAATGGGAATGGGAATAGAATAGAATAGAATAGAATAGAATAGAATAGAATAGAAGGAATGGGAATCGAATCGAATCGAATCGAATCGAATAGAATAGAAGAGAATAGGGAATGGGAATAGAACAGAACAGAACCGAACAGAATAGAATAGAATAAAATAGAATAGAATAGAATAGAATAGAATAGAATAGAATAGAATAGAATAGAATAAGGAATGGGAATGGGAATGGGAATGGGAATGGGAAAGGTAAAGGGAATAGAATAGAATAGAATAGAATAGATAAGAATAGAATAGAATAGAATAATGGGAATGGGAATAGAATAGAATAGAATAGAATAGAATAGAATAGAATAGAATAGGGAATGGGAATGGGAATGGGAAAGGGAAAGGGAAAGGGAAAGGGAAAGGGAATAGCATAGCATAGCATAGGATAGCATCGCATAGCATAGCATAGAATAGAAGAGAAGAGAAGAGAAGAGAAGAGAATAATGGGAATGGGAATGGGAATGGGAATAGAATAGAATAGAATAGAATAGAATAGAATAGAATAGAATAGAATAGAATAGAATAGAATAGAATAGAATAGAACAGAATAGGGAATGGGAATGGGAAAGGGAAAGGGAAAGGGAATATAATAGCATAGCATAGCATAGCATAGCATAGCATAGCATAGCATAGCATAGCATAGAATAGAATAGAATAGAATAGGGAATGGGAATAGAATAGAATAGAATAGAATAGAATAGAATAGAATAGAATAGAATAAGGAATGGGAATAGAATATATTAGAATAGAATAGAATAGAATAGAATAGAATAGAATAGGGAATGGGAATGGGAATGGGAATGTGAATGGGAATAGAATAGAATAGAATAGAATAGAATAGAATAGAATAGAATAGGGAATGGGAATAGAACAGAATAGAACAGAACAGAACAGAACAGAACAGAACAGAATAGAATAGAATAGAGTAGAATAGAATAGAATAGAATAGAATTAGGAATGGGACTAGAATAGAATAGAATAGTATAGAATAGAATAGGGAATGGGAATAGAACAGAACAGAATAGAACAGAACAGAACAGGGAATCGGAATAAAATAGAATAGAATAGAATAATGGGAATGGGAATGGGAATGGGAATGGGAATAGAATAGAATAGAATAGAATAGAATAGGGAATGGGAATAGAACAGAACAGAACAGAACAGAACAGAATAATGGGAATGGGAATGGGAATGGGAATGGGAATGGGAATGGGAATGGGAATGGGAATGGGAATAGAATAGAATAGAATAGGGAATGGGAATAGAAAAGAACAGAATAGAATAGAATAGAATAGAATAGAATAGAATAGAATAGAATAGGGAATGGGAATGGGAATGGGAATGGGAATGGGAAAGGGAAAGGGAAAGGGAAAGGGAATAGAATAGAATAGAATAGATAAGAATAGAATAGAATAGAATAATGGGAATGGGAATGGGAATGGGAATGGAATAGAATAGAATAGAATAGAATAGAATAGAATAGAATAGAATAGAATAAGGAATGGGAATGGGAAAGGGAAAGGGAAAGGGAAAGGGAATAGCATAGCATAGCATAGCATAGCATAGCATAGCATAGCATAGCATAGAATAGAATAGAATAGAATAGGAAATGGGAATAGAATAGAATAGAATAGAATAGAATAATGGGAATGGGAATGGGAATGGGAATAGAATAGAATAGAACAGAACAGAATAGGGAATGGGAACAATACAGAACAGAACAGAACAGAATAGAATAGAATAGAATAGAATAGAATAGAATAGAATAGAATAGAATTAGGAATGGGACTAGAATAGAATAGAATAGAATAGGGAATGGGAATGGGAATGGGAATGGGAATGGGAATGGGAATAGAATAGAATAGAATAGAATAGGGAATGGGAATAGAACAGAACAGAACAGAACAGAACAGAACAGGGAATCGGAATAGAATAGAACAGAATAGAATAGAATAGAATAGAATAGAATACAATAGGTAATGGGAATAGAACAGAACAGAATAGAATAATATAGAATAGAATAGAATAGAATAGAATAGAATAATGGGAATGGGAATGGGAATGGGAATGGGAATAGAATAGAATAGAATAGAATAGAATAGAATAGAATAGAATAGGGAATGGGAATAGAACAGAACAGAACAGAACAGAACAGAACAGAATAGAATAGAATAGAATAGAATAGAATAGAATACAATAGAATAAGGAATGGGAATGGGAATGGGAATGGGAAAGGGAAAGGGAAAGGGAAAGGGAAAGGGAATAGCATAGCATAGCATAGCATAGCATAGCATAGCATAGAAGAGAAGAGAAGAGAAGAGAATAGAATAGAAGAGAATAATGGGAATGGGAATGGGAATGGGAATGGGAATGGGAATAGAATAGAATAGAATAGAATAGAATAGAATAGAATAGAATAGAACAGAACAGAATAGGGAATGGGAATGGGAATGGGAATGGGAATGGGAAAGGGAAAGGGAAAGTTAAAGGGAATAGAATAGAATAGAATAGAATAGAATAGAATAGAATAGAATAGAATAATGGGAATGGGAATGGGAATGGGAATGGGAATAGAATAGAATAGAATAGAATAGAATAGAATAGGGAATGGGAATAGAACAGAACAGAACAGAACAGAACAGAATAGAATAGAATAGAATAGAATAGAATAGAATAGAATAGAATACAATAGAATAAGGAATGGGAATGGGAATGGGAATGGGAAAGGGAAAGGGAAAGGGAAAGGGAAAGGGAATAGCATAGCATAGCATAGCATAGCATAGCATAGAAGAGAAGAGAAGAGAAGAGAAGAGAATAGAATAGAATAGAATAGAACAGAACAGAATAGGGAATGGGAACAATACAGAACAGAACAGAATAGAATAGAATAGAATAGAATAGAATAGAATAGAATAGAATAGAATAGAATAGAATAAGGAATGGGACTAGAATAGAATAGAATAGAATAGGGAATGGGAATGGGAATGGGAATGGGAATAGAATAGAATAGAATAGAATAGGGAATGGGAATAGAACAGAACAGAACAGAACAGAACAGAACAGGGAATCGGAATAGAATAGAATAGAATAGAATAGAATAGAATAGGTAATGGGAATAGAACAGAATAGAATAGAATAGAATAGAATAGAATAGAATAGAATAGAATAGAATAGAATAATGGGAATGGGAATGGGAATGGGAATGGGAATAGAATAGAATAGAATAGAATAGAATAGAATAGAATAGAATAGAATAGGGAATGGGAATAGAACAGAACAGAACGGAACAGTATAATGGGAATGGAAATGGGAATGGGAATGGGAATGGGATAGGAAATGGGAATGGGAATAGAATAGAATAGAATAGAATAGAATAAGGAATGGGAATAGATTAGAATAGAATAGAATAGAATAGAATAGGGAATGGGAAAGGGAAAGGGAATGGGAATGGGAATGGAAATGGGAATGGGAATGGGAATAGAATAGAATAGAATAGAATAGAATAGGGAATGGGCATAGAACAGAACAGAACAGAACAGAACAGAACAGAATAGAATAGAATAGAATAGAATAGAATAGAATAGAATAGAATAGAATAGAATTAGGAATGGTACTAGAATAGAATAGAATAGAATAGAATAGGGAATGGGAATGGGAATGGGAATGGGAATGGGAATGGGAATGGGAATGGGAATGGGAATAGAATAGAATAGAATAGGGAATGGGAATAGAACAGAACAGAATAGCACAGAACAGAACAGGTAATCGGAATAAAATAGAATAGAATAGAATAATGGGAATGGGAATGGGAATGGGAATGGGAATGGGAATGGGAATGGGAATGGGAATAGAATAGAATAGAATAGAATAGAATAGAATAGAATAGGGAATGGGAATAGAACAGAACAGAACAGAACAGAACAGAATAATGGGAATGGGAATGGGAATGGGAATGGGAATAGAATAGAATAGAATAGGGAATGGGAATAGAACAGAACAGAACAGAATAGAATAGAATAGAATAGAATAGAATAGAATAGAATAAGGAATGGGAATGGGAATGGGAATGGGAATGGGAAAGGGAAAGGGAAAGGGAATAGCATAGCATAGCATAGCATAGCATAGCATAGCATAGCATAGAAGAGAAGAGAAGAGAATAGAATAGAATAGAAGAGAATAATGGGAATGGGAATGGGAATGGGAATAGAATAGAATAGAATAGAATAGAATAGAATAGAATAGAATAGAATAGAACAGAATAGGGAATGGGAATGGGAATGGGAATGGGAAAGGGAAAGGGAAAGGGAAAGGGAATAGAATAGAATAGAATAGAATAGAATAGAATAGAATATGGAATGGGAATAGAACAGAACAGAACCGAACAGAATAGAATAGAATAAAATAGGGAATGGGAATAGAACAGAACAGAACGGAACGGAACCCAACGGAACAGAAGAGAACAAAACAGAACAGAACATAGTAGTATAGAATAGAATAGAATAGAATAGAATAGAATAGAATAGAATAGAATGGAATAGGGAATGAGAATGGGAATGGGAATGGGAATGGGAATGTTAATGGGAAAGGGAATATAATATAATATAATATAATAGAATAGAATAGAATAGAATAGAATAGAATAGAATAGAATAAGGAGTGGGAATGGGAATGGGAAAGGTAAAGGGAATAGAATAGAATAGAATAGAAAAGAATAGAATAGAATAGGGAATGGGAATGGGAATGGGAAAGGGAAAGGGAAAGGGAAAGGGAAAGGGAATAGCATAGCATAGCATAGCATAGCATAGCATAACATAGAATAGAATAGAAGAGAATAGAAGAGAATAATGGGAATGGGAATAGAATAGAATAGAATAGAATAGAATAGAATAGAATAGAATAGAATAGAACAGAATAGGGAATGGGAATGGGAAAGGGAAAGGGAAAGGGAATATAATAGCATAGCATAGCATAGCATAGCATAGCATAGCATAGCATAGCATAGCATAGAAGAGAAGAGAAGAGAAGAGAATAGAAGAGAATAGAAGAGAATAGAAGAGAATAATGGGAATGGGAATGTGAATGGGAATAGAATAGAATAGAATAGAATAGAATAGAATAGAATAGAATAGAACAGAATAGGGAATGGGAATGGGAATGGGAATGGGAATGGGAATGGGAATGGGAAAGGGAAAGGGAAAGGGAAAGGGAAAAGAATAGAATAGAATAGAATAGGGAATGGGAATAGAACAGAATAGAACGGAACGCAACGCAACGGAACAGAAGAGAACAAAACAGAACAGAACATAGTAGAATAGAATAGAATAGAATAGAATAGAATAGAATAGAATAGAATAGAATAGAATGGAATAGGGAATGAGAATGGGAATGGGAATGGGAATGGGAATGGGAATGGGAAAGGGAATAGAATAGAATAGAATAGAATAGAATAGAATAGAATAGAATAGAATAGAATAGAATAAGGAATGGGAATGGGAATGGGAAAGGTAAAGGGAATAGAATAGAATAGAATAGAATAGAATAGAATAGAATAGATAAGAATAGAATATAATAGAATAATGGGAATGGGAATAGAATAGAATAGAATAGAAAAGAATAGAATAGAATAGGGAATGGGAATGGGAATGGGAAAGGGAAAGGGAAAGGGAAAGGGAATAGCATAGCATAGCATAGCATAGCATAGCATAGCATAGCATAGCATAGAATAGAATAGAAGAGAATAGAAGAGAATAATGGGAATGGGAATGGGAATGGGAATAGAATAGAATAGAATAGAATAGAATAGAATAGAATAGAATAGAATAGGGAATGGGAATGGGAAAGGGAAAGGGAATGGGAATGGGAATGGGAATGGGAATAGAATAGAATAGAATAGGGAATGGGAATAGAACAGAATAGAACAGAACAGAACAGAACAGAACAGAACAGAATAGAATAGAATAGAGTAGAATAGAATAGAATAGAATTAGGAATGGGACTAGAATAGAATAGAATAGAATAGAATAGAATAGAATAGAATAGGGAATGGGAATGGGAATGGGAATGGGAATGGGAAAGGGAATGGGAATGGGAATGGGAATGGGAATGGGAATAGAATAGAATAGAATAGAATAGAATAGAATAGAATAGGGAATGGGAATAGAACAGAATAGAATAGAACAGAACAGAACAGAACAGAACAGAACAGAATAGAATAGAGTAGAATAGAATAGAATAGAATTAGGAATGGGACTAGAATAGAATAGAATAGAATAGGGAATGGGAATGGGAATGGGAATGGGAATGGGAATGGGAATGGGAATAGAATAGAATAGAATAGGGAATGGGAATAGAACAGAATAGAACAGAACAGAACAGAACAGAACAGAATAGAATAGAATAGAGTAGAATAGAATAGAATAGAATTAGGAATGGGACTAGAATAGAATAGAATAGAATAGAATAGAATAGGGAATGGGAATGGGAATGGGAATGGGAATGGGAATGGGAATGGGAATGGGAATGGGAATGGGAATAGAATAGAATAGAATAGAATAGGGAATGGGAATAGATAAGAACAGAATAGAACAGAACAGAACAGGGAATCGGAATAAAATAGAATAGAATAGAATAATGGGAATGGGAATGGGAATGGGAATGGGAATGGGAATGGGAATAGAATAGAATAGAATAGAATAGAATAGAATAGGGAATGGGAATGGGAAAGGGAATGGGAATGGGAATGGGAATGGGAATGGGAATGGGAATAGAATAGAATAGAATAGAATAGGGAATGGGAATAGAACAGAACAGAACAGAACAGAACAGAATAGAATAGAATAGAATAGAATAGAATAGAATTAGGAATGGGATTAGAATAGAATAGAATAGGGAATGGGAATGGGAATGGGAATGGGAATGGGAATGGGAATGGGAATGGGAATGGGAATAGAATAGAATAGAATAGAATAGGGAATGGGAATAGAACAGAACAGAATAGAACAGAACAGAACAGGGAATCGGAATAAAATAGAATAGAATAGAATAATGGGAATTGGAATGGGAATGGGAATGGGAATGGGAATGGGAATAGAATAGAATAGAATAGAATAGAATAGAATAGGGAATGGGAATAGAACAGAACAGAACAGAACAGAACAGAACAGAATAATGGGAATGGGAATGGGAATGGGAATGGGAATGGGAATAGAATAGAATAGAATAGGGAATGGGAATAGAACAGAAGAGAACAGAACAGACTAGAATAGAATAGAATAGAATAGAATAGAATAGAATAGAATAGAACAGAATAGAATAGAATAGAATAGAATAAGGAATGGGAATGGGAATGGGAAAGGGAAAGGGAAAGGGAAAGGGAAAGGGAAAGGGAAAGGGAAAGGGAAAGGGAAAGGGAATAGAATAGAATAGAATAGATAAGAATAGAATAGAATAGAATAATGGGAATGGGAATGGGAATAGAATAGAATAGAATAGAATAGAATAGAATAGGGAATGGGAATGGGAAAGGGAAAGGGAAAGGGAAAGGGAAAGGGAAAGGGAATAGCATAGCATAGCATAGCATAGCATAGCATAGCATAGCATAGAATAGAATAGAATAGAATAGAATAGAATAGAATAATGGGAATGGGAATAGAATAGAATAGAATAGAATAGAATAGAATAGAATAGGGAATGGGAATAGAATAGAATAGAATAGAATAGAATAGAATAGAATAGGGAATGGGAACAGTACAGAACAGAACAGAACAGAACAGAATAGAATAGAATAGGGAATGGGAATAGAATAGAATAGAATAGAATAGAATAGAATAGAATAGAATAGAACAGAATAGGGAATGGGAATGGGAAAGGGAAAGGGAAAGGGAATAGAATAGCATAGCATAGCATAGCATAGAATAGAATAGAATAGAATAGAATAGAATAGAATAGAATAGGGAGTGGGAATAGAATAGAATAGAATAGAATAGAATAGAATAAGTAATGGGAATACAATAGATTAGAACAGAATAGAATAGAATAGAATAGGGAATGGGAATGGGAATGGGAAAGGGAATGGGAATGGGAATGGGAATGGGAATGGGAATAGAATAGAATAGAATAGAATAGAATAGAATAGAATAGGGAATGGGAATAGAACAGAATAGAACAGAACAGAACAGAACAGAATAGAATAGAATAGAATAGAATAGAATAGAATAGAAGGAATGGGAATAGAATAGAATAGAATAGAATAGAATAGAATAGAATAGAATAGGGAATGGGAATAGAACAGAATAGAACAGAACAGAACAGAACAGAATAGAATAGAATAGAATAGAATAGAATAGAAGGAATGGGAATAGAATAGAATAGAATAGAATAGAATAGAATAGGGAATGGGAATAGAACAGAACAGAACCGAACAGAATAGAATAGAATAAAATAGGGAATGGGAATAGAACAGAACAGAACGGAACGGAACGCAACGGAACAGAACAGAACAAAACAGAACAGAACATAGTAGAATAGAATAGAATAGAATAGAATAGAATAGAATAGAATAGAATAGAATAGAATAGAATAGAATGGAATAGAATAGAATAGGGAATGGGAATAGAACAGAACAGAACAGAACAGAACAGAACAGGGAATCGGAATAGAATAGAATAGAATAGAATAGAATAGAATAGAATAGGGAATCGGAATAGAACAGAACAGAATAGAATAGAATAGAATAGAATAGAATAAAATAGAATAATGGGAATGGGAATGGGAATGGGAATGGGAATAGAATAGAATAGAATAGAATAGAATAGAATAGAATAGAATAGGGAATGGGAATAGAACAGGACAGAACAGAATAGAATAGAATAGAATAGAATAGAATAGAATAGAATAGAATAATGGGAATGGGAATAGAATAGAATAGAATAGAATAGAATAGAATAGAATAGAATAGAATAGAATTGAATAGAATAGAATAAGGAATGGGAATAGATTAGAATAGAATAGAATGGAATAGAATAGGGAATGGGAATGGGAAAGGGAATGGGAATAGAATAGAATAGAATAGAATAGAATAGAATAGAATAGAATAGAATAGAATAAAATAGAATAAGGAATGGGAATAGATTAGAATAGAATAGAATAGAATAGAATAGAATAGAATAGAATAGAATAGGGAATGGGAATAGAACAGGACAGAACAGAATAGAATAGAATAGAATAGAATAGAATAGAATAGAATAATGGGAATGGGAATAGAATAGAATAGAATAGAATAGAATAGAATAGAATAGAATAGAATAGAATAGAATAGAATAGAATAGAATTGAATAGAATAGAATAAGGAATGGGAATAGATTAGAATAGAATAGAATGGAATAGAATAGGGAATGGGAATGGGAAAGGGAATGGGAATGGGAATGGGAATGGGAATGGGAATGGGAATAGAATAGAATAGAATAGAATAGAATAGAATAGAATAGAATAGGGAATGGGAATAGAACAGAACAGAACAGAACAGAATAGAATAGAATAGAATAGAATAGAATAGAATAGAATAGAATTAGGAATGGGACTAGAATAGAATAGAATAGAATAGAATAGAATAGAATAGGGAATGGGAATGGGAATGGGAATGGGAATGGGAATGGGAATAGAATAGAATAGAATAGAATAGGGAATGGGAATAGAACAGAACAGAATAGAACAGAACAGAACAGGGAATCGGAATGAAATAGAATAGAATAGAATAATGGGAATGGGAATGGGAATGGGAATAGAATAGAATAGAATAGAATAGAATAGAATAGAATAGAATAGAATAAAATAGAATAAGGAATGGGAATAGATTAGAATAGAATAGAATAGAATAGAATAGAATAGAATAGAATAGGGAATGGGAATGGGAAAGGGAATGGGAATGGGAATAGAATAGAATAGAATAGAATAGGGAATGGGAATAGAACAGAACAGAACAGAATAGAATAGAATAGAATAGAATAGAATAGAATAGAATAGAATAGAATAGAATAGAATTAGGAATGGGACTAGAATGAATAGAATAGAATAGAATAGAATAGAATAGAATAGGGAATGGGAATGGGAATGGGAATAGAATAGAATAGAATAGAATAGGGAATGGGAATAGAACAGAACAGAATAGAATAGAATAGAATAGAATAGAATAGAATAGAATAGAATAGAATTAGGAATGGGACTAGAATGAAGAGAATAGAATAGAATAGAATAGGGAATGGGAATGGGAATGGGAATAGAATAGAATAGAATAGAATAGAATAGGGAATGGGAATAGAACAGAACAGAACAGAACAGAATAGAATAGAATAGAATAGAATAGAATAGAATAGAATAGAATAGAATAGAATAGAATTAGGAATGGGACTAGAATGAATAGAATAGAATAGAATAGAATAGAATAGAATAGAATAGAATAGAATAGAATAGGGAATGGGAATGGGAATGGGAATAGAATAGAATAGAATAGAATAGGGAATGGGAATAGAACAGAACAGAATAGAATAGAATAGAATAGAATAGAATAATGGGAATGGGAATGGGAATGGGAATGGGAATGGGAATGGGAATGGGAATGGGAATAGAATAGAATAGAATAGAATAGAATAGAATAGAATAGAATAGAATAGAATAGGGAATGGGAATAGAACAGAACAGAATAGAATAGAATAGAATAGAATAGAATAGAATAGAATAGAATAGAATAGAATAGAATAGAATAATGTGAATGGGAATGGGAATAGAATAGAATAGAATAGAATAGAATAGAATAGAATAGAATAGAATAGAATTGAATAGAATAGAATAAGGAATGGGAATAGATTAGAATAGAATAGAATGGAATAGAATAGGGAATGGGAATGGGAAAGGGAATGGGAATGGGAATGGGAATGGGAATGGGAATGGGAATAGAATAGAATAGAATAGGGAATGGGAATAGAACAGAACAGAACAGAATAGAATAGAATAGAATAGAATAGAATAGAATAGAATAGAATAGAATTAGGAATGGGACTAGAATAGAATAGAATAGAATAGAATAGAATAGAATAGAATAGGGAATGGGAATGGGAATGGGAATGGGAATGGGAATGGGAATGGGAATGGGAATAGAATAGAATAGAATAGAATAGGTAATGGGAATAGAACAGAACAGAATAGAACAGAACAGAACAGGGAATCGGAATAAAATAGAATAGAATAGAATAATGGGAATGGGGATGGGAATGGGAATGGGAATGGGAATAGAATAGAATAGAATAGAATAGAATAGAATAGAATAGAATACAATAGAATAGAATAGAATAAAATAGAATAAGGAATGGGAATAGATTAGAATAGAATAGAATAGAATAGAATAGGGAATGGGAATGGGAAAGGGAATGGGAATGGGAATGGGAATGGGAATGGGAATGGGAATAGAATAGAATAGAATAGAATAGAATAGGGAATGGGAACAGAACAGAATAGAATAGAATAGAATAGAATAGAATAGAATAGAATAGAATAGAATTAGGAATGGGACTAGAATGAATAGAATAGAATAGAATAGAATAGAATAGAATAGAATAGAATAGGGAATGGGAATGGGAATGGGAATAGAATAGAATAGAATAGAATAGGGAATGGGAATAGAACAGAACAGAATAGAATAGAATAGAATAGAATAGAATAGAATAGAATAATGGGAATGGGAATGGGAATGGGAATGGGAATGGGAATGGGAATAGAATAGAATAGAATAGAATAGAATAGAATAGAATAGGGAATGGGAATAGAACAGAACAGAACAGAACAGAATAATGGGAATGGGAATGGGAATGGGAATGGGAATGGGAATAGAATAGAATAGAATAGAATAGAATAGAATAGAATAGGGAATGGGAATAGAACAGAACAGAACAGAATAGAATAGAATAGAATAGAATAGAATAGAATAGAATAATGGGAATGGGAATGGGAATAGAATAGAATAGAATAGAATAGAATAGAATAGAATAGAATAGAATAGAATTGAATAGAATAGAATAAGGAATGGGAATAGATTAGAATAGAATAGAATGGAATAGAATAGGGAATGGGAATGGGAAAGGGAATGGGAATGGGAATGGGAATGGGAATGGGAATGGGAATAGAATAGAATAGAATAGAATAGAATAGAATAGGGAATGGGAATAGAACAGAACAGAACAGAACAGAATAGAATAGAATAGAATAGAATAGAATAGAATAGAATAGAATAGAATAGAATAGAATAGAATAGAATAGAATTAGGAATGGGACTAGAATAGAATAGAATAGAATAGAATAGAATAGGGAATGGGAATGGGAATGGGAATGGGAATGGGAATGGGAATGGGAATGGGAATGGGAATAGAATAGAATAGGGAATGGGAATAGAACAGAACAGAATAGAACAGAACAGAACAGGGAATCGGAATAAAATAGAATAGAATAGAATAATGGGAATGGGAATGGGAATGGGAATAGAATAGAATAGAATAGAATAGAATAGAATAGAATAGAATAGAATAAAATAGAATAAGGAATGGGAATAGATTAGAATAGAATAGAATAGAATAGAATAGAATAGAATAGAATAGGGAATGGGAATGGGAAAGGGAATGGGAATGGGAATAGAATAGAATAGAATAGAATAGGGAATGGGAATAGAACAGAACAGAACAGAACAGAATAGAATAGAATAGAATAGAATAGAATAGAATAGAATAGAATAGAATTAGGAATGGGACTAGAATGAATAGAATAGAATAGAATAGAATAGAATAGAATAGAATAGGGAATGGGAATGGGAATGGGAATAGAATAGAATAGAATAGAATAGGGAATGGGAATAGAACAGAACAGAACAGAACAGAATAGAATAGAATAGAATAGAATAGAATAGAATAGAATAGAATTAGGAATGGGACTAGAATGAATAGAATAGAATAGAATAGAATAGAATAGAATAGAATAGAATAGGGAATGGGAATGGGAATGGGAATAGAATAGAATAGAATAGAATAGGGAATGGGAATAGAACAGAACAGAACAGAACAGAATAGAATAGAATAGAATAGAATAGAAGAGAATAGAATAGAATTAGGAATGGGACTAGAATGAATAGAATAGAATAGAATAGAATAGAATAGAATAGAATAGAATAGAATAGAATAGTGAATGGGAATGGGAATGGGAATAGAATAGAATAGAATAGAATAGAATAGGGAATGGGAATAGAACAGAACAGAATAGAATAGAATAGAATAGAATAGAATAATGGGAATGGGAATGGGAATGGGAATGGGAATAGAATAGAATAGAATAGAATAGAATAGAATAGAATAGAATAGAATAGAATAGAATAGAATAGAATAGGAAATGGGAATAGAACAGAACAGAACAGAACAGAATAGAATAGAATAGAATAGAATAGAATAGAATAGAATAATGTGAATGGGAATGGGAATAGAATAGAATAGAATAGAATAGAATAGAATAGAATAGAATAGAATAGAATAGAATAGAATAGAATAGAATAGAATAGAATAGAATAAGGAATGGGAATAGATTAGAATAGAATAGAATGGAATAGAATAGGGAATGGGAATGGGAAAGGGAATGGGAATGGGAATGGGAATGGGAATGGGAATGGGAATAGAATAGAATAGAATAGGGAATGGGAATAGAACAGAACAGAATAGAATAGAATAGAATAGAATAGAATAGAATAGAATAGAATAGAATAGAATTAGGAATGGGACTAGAATAGAATAGAATAGAATAGAATAGAGTAGAATAGAATAGGGAATGGGAATGGGAATGGGAATGGGAATGGGAATGGGAATGGGAATGGGAATGGGAATGGGAATAGAATAGAATAGAATAGAATAGGTAATGGGAATAGAACAGAACAGAATAGAACAGAACAGAACAGGGAATCGGAATAAAATAGAATAGAATAGAATAATGGGAATGGGAATGGGAATGGGAATGGGAATGGGAATGGGAATAGAATAGAATAGAATAGAATAGAATAGAATAGAATAGAATAAAATAGAATAAGGAATGGGAATAGATTAGAATAGAATAGAATAGAATAGAATAGAATAGGGAATGGGAATGGGAAAGGGAATGGGAATGGGAATGGGAATGGGAATGGGAATGGGAATGGGAATAGAATAGAATAGAATAGAATAGGGAATGGGAACAGAACAGAACAGAATAGAATAGAATAGAATAGAATAGAATAGAATAGAATTAGGAATGGGACTAGAATGAATAGAATAGAATAGAATAGAATAGAATACAATAGAATACAATAGAATAGGGAATGGGAATGGGAATGGGAATAGAATAGAATAGAATAGGGAATGGGAATAGAACAGAACAGAATAGAATAGAATAGAATAGAATAGAATAATGGGAATGGGAATGGGAATGGGAATGGGAATGGGAATGGGAATAGAATAGAATAGAATAGAATAGAATAGGGAATGGGAATAGAACAGAACAGAACAGAACAGAATAATGGGAATGGGAATGGGAATGGGAATGGGAATAGAATAGAATAGAATAGAATAGAATAGAATAGGGAATGGGAATAGAACAGAACAGAACAGAATAGAATACAATAGAATAGAATAGAATAGAATAGAATAGAATAGAATAGAATAGAATAGAATAATGTGAATGGGAATGGGAATAGAATAGAATAGAATAGAATAGAATAGAATAGAATAGAATAGAATAGAATTGAATTGAATAGAATAGAATAAGGAATGGGAATAGATTAGAATAGAATAGAATGGAATAGAATAGGGAATGGGAATGGGAAAGGGAATGGGAATGGGAATGGGAATGGGAATGGGAATGGGAATAGAATAGAATAGAATAGAATAGAATAGGGAATGGGAATAGAACAGAACAGAATAGAATAGAATAGAATAGAATAGAATAGAATAGAATAGAATAGAATTAGGAATGGGACTAGAATAGAATAGAATAGAATAGAATAGGGAATGGGAATGGGAATGGGAATGGGAATGGGAATGGGAATGGGAATGGGAATAGAATAGAATAGAATAGAATAGGGAATGGGAACAGAACAGAACAGAATAGAATAGAATAGAATAGAATAGAATAGAATAGAATAGAATAGAATTAGGAATGGGACTAGAATGAATAGAATAGAATAGAATAGAATAGAATAGAATAGAATAGAATAGAATAGGGAATGGGAATGGGAATGGGAATAGAATAGAATAGAATAGAATAGGGAATGGGAATAGAACAGAACAGAATAGAATAGAATAGAATAGAATAGAATAATGGGAATGGGAATGGGAATGGGAATGGGAATGGGAATAGAATAGAATAGAATAGAATAGGGAATGGGAACAGAACAGAACAGAATAGAATAGAATAGAATAGAATAGAATAGAATAGAATAGAATAGAATAGAATAGAATTAGGAATGGGACTAGAATGAATAGAATAGAATAGAATAGAATAGAATAGAATAGAATAGGGAATGGGAATGGGAATGGGAATAGAATAGAATAGAATAGAATAGGGAATGGGAATAGAACAGAACAGAATAGAATAGAATAGAATAGAATAGAATAATGGGAATGGGAATGGGAATGGGAATGGGAATAGAATAGAATAGAATAGAATAGAATAGAATAGAATAGAATAGGGAATGGGAATAGAACAGAACAGAACAGAACAGAATAATGGGAATGGGAATGGGAATGGGAATGGGAATGGGAATGGGAATGGGAATAGAATAGAATAGAATAGAATAGAATAGAATAGAATAGAATAGAATAGGGAATGGGAATAGAACAGAACAGAACAGAACAGAATAGAATAGAATAGAATAGAATAGAATAGAATAGAATAGAATAATGGGAATGGGAATGGGAATAGAATAGAATAGAATAGAATAGAATAGAATAGAATAGAATAGAATAGAATAGGGAATGGGAATAGATTAGAATAGAATAGAATGGAATAGAATAGGGAATGCGAATGGGAAAGGGAATGGGAATGGGAATGGGAATGGGAATGGGAATAGAATAGAATAGAATAGAATAGAATAGAATAGAATAGAATAGGGAATGGGAATAGAACAGAACAGAACAGAACAGAATAATGGGAATGGGAATGGGAATGGGAATGGGAATGGGAATGGGAATGGGAATAGAATAGAATAGAATAGAATAGAATAGAATAGAATAGAATAGGGAATGGGAATAGAACAGAACAGAACAGAATAGAATAGAATAGAATAGAATAGAATAGAATAGAATAGAATAGAATAGAATAGAATAGAATAGAATAATGGGAATGGGAATGGGAATAGAATAGAATAGAATAGAATAGAATAGAATAGAATAGAATAGAATAGAATAGAATAGAATAGAATAGAATAGAATTAGGAATGGGACTAGAAAAGAATAGAATAGAATAGAATAGGGAATGGGAATGGGAATGGGAATGGGAATGGGAATGGGAATGGGAATAGAATAGAATAGAATAGAATAGGGAATGGGAATAGAACAGAACAGAATAGAACAGAACAGAACAGGGAATCGGAATAAAATAGAATAGAATAGAATAATGGGAATGGGAATGGGAATGGGAATGGGAATGGGAATGGGAATAGAATAGAATAGAATAGAATAGAATAGAATAGAATAGAATAAAATAGAATAAGGAATGGGAATAGATTAGAATAGAATAGAATAGAATAGAATAGAATAGAATAGAATAGGGAATGGGAATGGGAAAGGGAATGGGAATGGGAATGGGAATGGGAATAGAATAGAATAGAATAGAATAGGGAATGGGAATAGAACAGAACAGAATAGAATAGAATAGAATAGAATAGAATAGAATAGAATAGAATTAGGAATGGGACTAGAATGAATAGAATAGAATAGAATAGAATAGAATAGAATAGAATAGAATAGAATAGAATAGAATAGAATAGAATAGGGAATGGGAATGGGAATGGGAATAGAATAGAATAGAATAGAATAGGGAATGGGAATAGAACAGAACAGAATAAAACAGAACAGGGAATCGGAATAAAATAGAATAGAATAGAATAATGGGAATGGGAATGGGAATGGGAATGGGAATAGAATAGAATAGAATAGAATAGAATAGAATAGGGAATGGGAATAGAACAGAACAGAACAGAACAGAACAGAATAATGGGAATGGGAATGGGAATGGGAATGGGAATGGGAATAGAATAGAATAGAATAGGGAATGGGAATAGAACAGAACAGAACAGAACAGAACAGAACAGACTAGAATAGAATAGAATAGAATAGAATAGAATAGAATTGAATAGAATAGAATAAGGAATGGGAATAGATTAGAATAGAATAGAATGGAATAGAATAGGGAATGGGAATGGGAAAGGGAATGGGAATGGGAATGGGAATGGGAATGGGAATGGGAATAGAATAGAATAGAATAGAATAGAATAGAATAGAATAGAATAGAATAGGGAATGGGAATAGAACAGAACAGAACAGAATAGAATAGAATAGAATAGAATAGAATAGAATTAGGAATGGGACTAGAATAGAATAGAATAGAATAGAATAGGGAATGGGAATGGGAATGGGAATGGGAATGGGAATGGGAATGGGAATAGAATAGAATAGAATAGAATAGGGAATGGGAATAGAACAGAACAGAATAGAACAGAACAGAACAGGGAATCGGAATAAAATAGAATAGAATAGAATAATGGGAATGGGAATGGGAATGGGAATGGGAATGGGAATAGAATAGAATAGAATAGAATAGAATAGAATAGAATAGAATAAAATAGAATAAGGAATGGGAATAGATTAGAATAGAATAGAATAGAATAGAATAGAATAGGGAATGGGAAAGGGAATGGGAATGGGAATGGGAATGGGAATGGGAATGGGAATGGGAATAGAATAGAATAGAATAGAATAGAATAGGGAATGGGAATAGAACAGAACAGAACAGAATAGAATAGAATAGAATAGAATAGAATAGAATAGAATAGAATAAGGAATGGGACTAGAATGAATAGAATAGAATAGAATAGAATAGAATAGAATAGAATAGAATAGAATAGAATAGGGAATGGGAATGGGAATGGGAATAGAATAGAATAGAATAGAATAGGGAATGGGAATAGAACAGAACAGAATAAAACAGAACAGGGAATCGGAATAAAATAGAATAGAATAGAATAATGGGAATGGGAATGGGAATGGGAATAGAATAGAATAGAATAGAATAGAATAGGGAATGGGAATAGAACAGAACAGAACAGAACAGAATAATGGGAATGGGAATGGGAATGGGAATGGGAATGGGAATAGAATAGAATAGAATAGGGAATGGGAATAGAACAGAACAGAACAGAACAGACTAGAATAGAATAGAATAGAATAGAATAGAATAGAATAGAATAGAATAGAATAAGGAATGGGAATGGGAATGGGAATGGGAAAGGGAAAGGGAAAGGGAAAGGGAATACCATAGCATAGCATCGCATAGCATAGCATAGCATAGCATAGCATAGCATAGAAGAGAAGAGAAGAGAAGAGAAGAGAAGAGAAGAGAAGAGAAGAGAAGAGAAGAGAAGAGAAGAGAATAATGGGAATGGGAATGGAAATGGGAATGGGAATAGAATAGAATAGAATAGAATAGAATAGAATAGAATAGAATAGAATAGAACAGAATAGAATAGGGATTGGGAATGGGAAAGGGAAAGGGAAAGGGAATAGCAAAGCATAGCATAGCATAGCATAGCATAGCATAGCATAGCATAGCATAGCATAGCATAGCATAGAATAGAATAGAATAGAATAGAGTAGAATAGGGAATGGGAATAGAATAGAATAGAATAGAATATAATAGAATAGAATAGAATAAGTAATGGGAATAGAATAGATTAGAATAGAATAGAATAGAATAGAATAGAATAGGGAATGGGAATGGGAAAGGGAATGGGAATGGGAATAGAATAGAATAGAATAGAATAGAATAGAATAGAATAGAATAGAATAGAATAGAATTAGGAATAGGACTAGAATAGAATAGAATAGAATAGGGAATGGGAATGGGAATGGGAATGGGAATGGGAATGGGAATGGGAATAGAATAGAATAGAATAGAATAGGGAATGGGAATAGAACAGAACAGAATAGAACAGAACAGAACAGGGAATCGGAATAAAATAGAATAGAATAGAATAATGGGAATGGGAATGGGAATGGGAATAGAATAGAATAGAATAGAATAGAATAGAATAGAATAGAATAGAATAGGGAATGGGAATAGAACAGAACAGAACAGAACAGAACAGAACAGAATAATGGGAATGGGAATGGGAATGGGAATGGGAATGGGAATGGGAATAGAATAGAATAGAATAGGGAATGGGAACAGAACAGAACAGAACAGAACAGAACAGAATAATGGGAATGGGAATGGGAATGGGAATGGGAATGGGAATAGAATAGAATAGAATAGGGAATGGGAATAGAACAGAACAGAACAGAACAGAATAGAATAGAATAGAATAGAATAGAATAGAATAGAATAGAATAGAATAGAATAGAATAGAATTAGGAATGGGACTAGAATAGAATAGAATAGAATAGAATAGAATAGGGAATGGGAATGGGAATGGGAATGGGAATGGGAATGGGAATGGGAATGGGAATGGGAATAGAATAGAATAGAATAGAATAGGGAATGGGAATAGAACAGAACAGAATAGAACAGAACAGAACAGGGAATCGGAATAAAATAGAATAGAATAGAATAATGGGAATGGGAATGGGAATGGGAATGGGAATGGGAATGGGAATAGAATAGAATAGAATAGAATAGAATAGAATAGAATAGGGAATGGGAATAGAACAGAACAGAACAGAACAGAATAATGGGAATGGGAATGGGAATGGGAATGGGAATAGAATAGAATAGAATAGAATAGGGAATGGGAATAGAACAGAACAGAACAGAACAGACTAGAATAGAATAGAATAGAATAGAATAGAATAGAATAGAATAGAATAGAATAAGGAATGGGAATGGGAATGGGAATGGGAAAGGGAAAGGGAAAGGGAAAGGGAATAGCATAGCATAGCATAGCATAGCATAGCATAGCATAGCATAGCATAGCATAGAATAGAATAGAAGAGAAGAGAAGAGAATAGAAGAGAATAGAAGAGAATAGAAGAGAATAATGGGAATGGGAATGGAAATGGGAATGGGAATAGAATAGAATAGAATAGAATAGAACAGAATAGAATAGGGAATGGGAATGGGAAAGGGAAAGGGAAAGGGAATAGCAAAGCATAGCATAGCATAGCATAGCACAGCATAGAATAGAATAGAATAGAATAGAATAGAGTAGAATAGGGAATGGGAATAGAATAGAATAGAATAGAATAGAATAGAATAGAATAGAATAGGGAATGGGAATGGGAATGGGAATGGGAATGGGAATGGGAATAGAATAGAATAGAATAGAATAGGGAATGGGAATAGAACAGAACAGAATAGAACAGAACAGAACAGAACAGGGAATCGGAATAAAATAGAATAGAATAGAATAATGGGAATGAGAATGGGAATGGGAATAGAATAGAATAGAATAGGGAATGGGAATAGAACAGAACAGAATAGAATAGAATAGAATAGAATAGAATAGAATAGAATAGAATAGAATTAGGAATGGGACTAGAATAGAATAGAATAGAATAGAATAGAATAGAATAGAATAGGGAATGGGAATGGGAATGGGAATGGGAATGGGAATGGGAATGGGAATAGAATAGAATAGAATAGAATAGGGAATGGGAATAGAAAAGAACAGAATAGAACAGAACAGAACAGGGAATCGGAATAAAATAGAATAGAATAGAATAATGGGAATGGGAATGGGAATGGGAATGGGAATGGGAATAGAATAGAATAGAATAGAATAGAATAGAATAGAATAGGGAATGGGAATAGAACAGAACAGAACAGAACAGAATAATGGGAATGGGAATGGGAATGGGAATGGGAATAGAATAGAATAGAATAGAATAGGGAATGGGAATAGAACAGAACAGAACAGAACAGAACAGAATAATGGGAATGGGAATGGAAATGGGAATGGGAATAGAATAGAATAGAATAGAATAGAATAGGGAATGGGAATGGGAATGGGAAAGGGAATGGGAATGGGAATGGGAATGGGAATGGGAATGGGAATAGAATAGAATAGAATAGAATAGAATAGAATAGGGAATGGGAATAGAACAGAACAGAACAGAATAGAATAGAATAGAATAGAATAGAATAGAATAGAATAGAATAGAATAGAATAGAATAGAATAGAATTAGGAATGGGACTAGAATAGAATAGAATAGAATAGGGAATGGGAATGGGAATGGGAATGGGAATGGGAATGGGAATGGGAATGGGAATGGGAATGGGAATAGAATAGAATAGAATAGAATAGGGAATGGGAATAGAACAGAACAGAATAGAACAGAACAGAACAGGGAATCGGAATAAAATAGAATAGAATAGAATAATGGGAATGGGAATGGGAATGGGAATGGGAATGGGAATGGGAATAGAATAGAATAGAATAGAATAGAATAGAATAGAATAGAATAGAATAAGGAATGGGAATAGATTAGAATAGAATAGAATAGAATAGAATAGGGAATGGGAATGGGAAAGGGAATGGGAATGGGAATGGGAATGGGAATGGGAATGGGAATGGGAATAGAATAGAATAGAATAGAATAGAATAGAATAGGGAATGGGAATAGAACAGAACAGAACAGAATAGAATAGAATAGAATAGAATAGAATAGAATTAGGAATGGGACTAGAATGAATAGAATAGAATAGAATAGAATAGAATAGAATAGAATAGAATAGAATAGGGAATGGGAATGGGAATGGGAATAGAATAGAGTAGAATAGAATAGGGAATGGGAATAGAACAGAACAGAATAAAACAGAACAGGGAATCGGAATAAAATAGAATAGAATAGAATAATGGGAATGGGAATGGGAATGGGAATGGGAGTAGAATAGAATAGAATAGAATAGAATAGAATAGGGAATGGGAATAGAACAGAACAGAACAGAACAGAATAATGGGAATGGGAATGGGAATGGGAATGGGAATAGAATAGAATAGAATAGGGAATGGGAATAGAACAGAACAGAACAGAACAGAACAGAACAGACTAGAATAGAATAGAATAGAATAGAATAGAATTGAATAGAATAGAATAAGGAATGGGAATAGATTAGAATAGAATAGAATTGAATAGAATAGGGATTGGGAATGGGAAAGGGAATGGGAATGGGAATGGGAATGGGAATGGGAATGGGAATAGAATAGAATAGAATAGAATAGAATAGAATAGGGAATGGGAATAGAACAGAACAGAACAGAATAGAATAGAATAGAATAGAATAGAATAGAATAGAATAGAATAGAATAGAATAGAATAGAATAGAATAGAATTAGGAATGGGACTAGAATAGAATAGAATAGAATAGAATAGGGAATGGGAATGGGAATGGGAATGGGAATGGGAATGGGAATGGGAATAGAATAGAATAGAATAGAATAGGGAATGGGAATAGAACAGAACAGAATAGAACAGAACAGAACAGGGAATCGGAATAAAATAGAATAGAATAGAATAATGGGAATGGGAATGGGAATGGGAATGGGAATGGGAATGGGAATAGAATAGAATAGAATAGAATAGAATAGAATAGAATAGAATAAAATAGAATAAGGAATGGGAATAGATTAGAATAGAATAGAATAGAATAGGGAATGGGAAAGGGAATGGGAATGGGAATGGGAATGGGAATGGGAATGGGAATGGGAATAGAATAGAATAGAATAGAATAGAATAGGGAATGGGAATAGAACAGAATAGAATAGAATAGAATAGAATAGAATAGAATAGAATAGAATAGAATAGAATAAGGAATGGGACTAGAATGAATAGAATAGAATAGAATAGAATAGAATAGAATAGAATAGGGAATGGGAATAGAACAGAACAGAATAAAACAGAACAGGGAATCGGAATAAAATAGAATAGAATAGAATAATGGGAATGGGAATGGGAATGGGAATGGGAATAGAATAGAATAGAATAGAATAGAATAGGGAATGGGAATAGAACAGAACAGAACAGAACAGAATAATGGGAATGGGAATGGGAATGGGAATGGGAATGGGAATAGAATAGAATAGAATAGGGAATGGGAATAGAACAGAACAGAACAGAACAGACTAGAATAGAATAGAATAGAATAGAATAGAATAGAATAGAATAGAATAGAATAAGGAATGGGAATGGGAATGGGAATGGGAAAGGGAAAGGGAAAGGGAAAGGGAATACCATAGCATAGCATAGCATAGCATAGCATAGCATAGCATAGCATAGCATAGCATAGAAGAGAAGAGAAGAGAAGAGAAGAGAAGAGAAGAGAAGAGAAGAGAAGAGAAGAGAAGAGAATAATGGGAATGGGAATGGAAATGGGAATGGGAATAGAATAGAATAGAATAGAATAGAATAGAATAGAATAGAACAGAATAGAATAGGGAATGGGAATGGGAAAGGGAAAGGGAAAGGGAATAGCAAAGCATAGCATAGCATAGCATAGCATAGCATAGCATAGCATAGCATAGCATAGCATAGCATAGAATAGAATAGAATAGAATAGAGTAGAATAGGGAATGGGAATAGAATAGAATAGAATATAATATAATAGAATAGAATAGAATAAGTAATGGGAATAGAATAGATTAGAATAGAATAGAATAGAATAGAATAGAATAGGGAATGGGAATGGGAAAGGGAATGGGAATGGGAATAGAATAGAATAGAATAGAATAGAATAGAATAGAATAGAATAGAATAGAATAGAATTAGGAATAGGACTAGAATAGAATAGAATAGAATAGGGAATGGGAATGGGAATGGGAATGGGAATGGGAATGGGAATGGGAATGGGAATGGGAATAGAATAGAATAGAATAGAATAGGGAATGGGAATAGAACAGAACAGAATAGAACAGAACAGAACAGGGAATCGGAATAAAATAGAATAGAATAGAATAATGGGAATGGGAATGGGAATGGGAATAGAATAGAATAGAATAGAATAGAATAGAATAGAATAGAATAGGGAATGGGAATAGAACAGAACAGAACAGAACAGAACAGAACAGAATAATGGGAATGGGAATGGGAATGGGAATGGGAATGGGAATGGGAATAGAATAGAATAGAATAGGGAATGGGAACAGAACAGAACAGAACAGAACAGAACAGAATAATGGGAATGGGAATGGGAATGGGAATGGGAATGGGAATAGAATAGAATAGAATAGGGAATGGGAATAGAACAGAACAGAACAGAACAGAATAGAATAGAATAGAATAGAATAGAATAGAATAGAATAGAATAGAATAGAATTAGGAATGGGACTAGAATAGAATAGAATAGAATAGAATAGAATAGGGAATGGGAATGGGAATGGGAATGGGAATGGGAATGGGAATGGGAATGGGAATGGGAATAGAATAGAATAGAATAGAATAGGGAATGGGAATAGAACAGAACAGAATAGAACAGAACAGAACAGGGAATCGGAATAAAATAGAATAGAATAGAATAATGGGAATGGGAATGGGAATGGGAATGGGAATGGGAATGGGAATGGGAATGGGAATAGAATAGAATAGAATAGAATAGAATAGAATAGAATAGAATAGGGAATGGGAATAGAACAGAACAGAACAGAACAGAATAATGGGAATGGGAATGGGAATGGGAATGGGAATGGGAATAGAATAGAATAGAATAGAATAGGGAATGGGAATAGAACAGAACAGAACAGAACAGACTAGAATAGAATAGAATAGAATAGAATAGAATAGAATAGAATAGAATAGAATAGAATAAGGAATGGGAATGGGAATGGGAATGGGAATGGGAAAGGGAAAGGGAAAGGGAAAGGGAATAGCATAGCATAGCATAGCATAGCATAGCATAGCATAGCATAGCATAGCATAGAATAGAATAGAATAGAAGAGAAGAGAAGAGAATAGAAGAGAATAGAAGAGAATAGAAGAGAATAATGGGAATGGGAATGGAAATGGGAATGGGAATAGAATAGAATAGAATAGAATAGAATAGAATAGAATAGAATAGAACAGAATAGAATAGGGAATGGGAATGGGAAAGGGAAAGGGAAAGGGAATAGCAAAGCATAGCATAGCATAGCATAGCACAGCATAGAATAGAATAGAATAGAATAGAATAGAATAGAATAGAGTAGAATAGGGAATGGGAATAGAATAGAATAGAATAGAATAGAATAGAATAGAATAGAATAGGGAATGGGAATGGGAATGGGAATGGGAATGGGAATAGAATAGAATAGAATAGAATAGGGAATGGGAATAGAACAGAACAGAATAGAACAGAACAGAACAGAACAGGGAATCGGAATAAAATAGAATAGAATAGAATAATGGGAATGAGAATGGGAATGGGAATAGAATAGAATAGAATAGGGAATGGGAATAGAACAGAATAGAATAGAATAGAATAGAATAGAATAGAATAGAATAGAATAGAATAGAATAGAATTAGGAATGGGACTAGAATAGAATAGAATAGAATAGAATAGAATAGAATAGAATAGAATAGGGAATGGGAATGGGAATGGGAATGGGAATGGGAATGGGAATGGGAATAGAATAGAATAGAATAGAATAGGGAATGGGAATAGAACAGAACAGAATAGAACAGAACAGAACAGGGAATCGGAATAAAATAGAATAGAATAGAATAATGGGAATGGGAATGGGAATGGGAATGGGAATGGGAATAGAATAGAATAGAATAGAATAGAATAGGGAATGGGAATAGAACAGAACAGAACAGAACAGAATAATGGGAATGGGAATGGGAATGGGAATGGGAATAGAATAGAATAGAATAGAATAGGGAATGGGAATAGAACAGAACAGAACAGAACAGAATAATGGGAATGGGAATGGAAATGGGAATGGGAATAGAATAGAATAGAATAGAATAGAATAGAATAGAATAGAATAGAATAAGTAATGGGAATAGAATAGATTAGAATAGAATAGAATAGAATAGAATAGAATAGGGAATGGGAATGGGAATGGGAAAGGGAATGGGAATGGGAATAGAATAGAATAGAATAGAATAGAACAGAATAGAATAGGGAATGGGAATGGGAAAGGGAAAGGGAAAGGGAATAGCAAAGCATAGCATAGCATAGCATAGCACAGCATAGAATAGAATAGAATAGAATAGAATAGAGTAGAATAGGGAATGGGAATAGAATAGAATAGAATAGAATAGAATAGAATAGGGAATGGGAATGGGAATGGGAATGGGAATGGGAATGGGAATAGAATAGAATAGAATAGAATAGGGAATGGGAATAGAACAGAACAGAATAGAACAGAACAGAACAGAACAGGGAATCGGAATAAAATAGAATAGAATAGAATAATGGGAATGAGAATGGGAATGGGAATAGAATAGAATAGAATAGGGAATGGGAATAGAACAGAACAGAATAGAATAGAATAGAATAGAATAGAATAGAATAGAATAGAATAGAATAGAATTAGGAATGGGACTAGAATAGAATAGAATAGAATAGAATAGAATAGAATAGGGAATGGGAATGGGAATGGGAATGGGAATGGGAATGGGAATGGGAATAGAATAGAATAGAATAGAATAGGGAATGGGAATAGAACAGAACAGAATAGAACAGAACAGAACAGGGAATCGGAATAAAATAGAATAGAATAGAATAATGGGAATGGGAATGGGAATGGGAATGGGAATGGGAATAGAATAGAATAGAATAGAATAGAATAGAATAGAATAGAATAGGGAATGGGAATAGAACAGAACAGAACAGAACAGAATAATGGGAATGGGAATGGGAATGGGAATGGGAATAGAATAGAATAGAATAGAATAGGGAATGGGAATAGAACAGAACAGAACAGAACAGAATAATGGGAATGGGAATGGAAATGGGAATGGGAATAGAATAGAATAGAATAGAATAGAATAGAATAGAATAGAATAGAATAGAATAAGTAATGGGAATAGAATAGATTAGAATAGAATAGAATAGAATAGAATAGAATAGGGAATGGGAATGGGAATGGGAAAGGGAATGGGAATGGGAATAGAATAGAATAGAATAGAATAGAATAGAATAGAATAGGGAATGGGAATAGAACAGAATAGAACAGAACAGAACAGAATAGAATAGAATAGAATAGAATAGAATAGAATAGAATAGGATAGAATAGAATAGAATTAGGAATAGGACTAGAATAGAATAGAATAGAATAGAATAGAATAGAATAGGGAATGGGAATGGGAATGGGAATGGGAATGGGAATGGGAATGGGAATAGAATAGAATAGAATAGAATAGGGAATGGGAATAGAACAGAACAGAATAGAACAGAACAGAACAGGGAATCGGAATAAAATAGAATAGAATAGAATAATGGGAATGGGAATGGGAATGGGAATGGGAATAGAATAGAATAGAATAGAATAGAATAGAATAGAATAGAATAGAATAGAATAGGTAATGGGAATAGAACAGAACAGAACAGAACAGAATAATGGGAATGGGAATGGGAATGGGAATGGGAATGGGAATGGGAATGGGAATGGGAATGGGAATAGAATAGAATAGAATAGGGAATGGGAATAGAACAGAACAGAACAGAACAAACTAGAATAGAATAGAATAGAATAGAATAGAATAAGGAATGGGAATGGGAATGGGAATAGGAAAGGGAAAGGGAAAGGGAAAGGGAATAGCATAGCATAGCATAGCATAGCATAGCATAGCATAGCATAGCATAGCATAGCATAGCATAGAAGAGAAGAGAAGAGAAGAGAAGAGAAGAGAATAGAAGAGAATAATGGGAATGGGAATGGAAATGGGAATGGGAATAGAATAGAATAGAATAGAATAGAATAGAATAGAATAGAATAGAATAGAACAGAATAGAATAGGGAATGGGAATGGGAAAGGGAAAGGGAAAGGGAATAGCAAAGCATAGCATAGCATAGCATAGCATAGCATAGCATAGCATAGCATAGCATAGAATAGAATAGAATAGAGTAGAATAGGGAATGGGAATAGAATAGAATAGAATAGAATAGAATAGAATAAGTAATGGGAATAGAATAGATTAGAATAGAATAGAATAGAATAGAATAGAATAGGGAATGAGAATGGGAATGGGAAAGGGAATGGGAATGGGAATAGAATAGAATAGAACAGAATAGAATAGAATAGGGATTGGGAATAGAACAGAATAGAACAGAACAGAATAGAATAGAATAGAATAGAATAGAATAGAATAGAATAGAATAGAATAGAATAGAATTAGGAATAGGACTAGAATAGAATAGAATAGAATCGAATAGAATAGGGAATGGGAATGGGAATGGGAATGGGAATGGGAATGGGAATAGAATAGAATAGAATAGGGAATGGGAATAGAACAGAACAGAACAGAATAGAATAGAATAGAATAGAATAGAATAGAATAGAATTAGGAATGGGACTAGAATAGAATAGAATAGAATAGAATAGAATAGAATAGAGAATGGGAATGGGAATGGGAATGGGAATGGGAATAGAATAGAATAGAATAGAATAGGGAATGGGAATAGAACAGAACAGAATAGAACAGAACAGAACAGGGAATCGGAATAAAATAGAATAGAATAGAATAATGGGAATGGGAATGGGAATGGGAATGGGAATAGAATAGAATAGAATAGAATAGAATAGAATAGAATAGAATAGAACAGAATAGAATAGGGAATGGGAATGGGAAAGGGAAAGGGAAAGGGAATAGCAAAGCATAGCATAGCATAGCATAGCATAGCATAGCATAGCATAGCATAGAATAGAATAGAATAGAATAGAGTAGAATAGGGAATGGGAATAGAATAGAATAGAATAGAATAGAATAGAATAGAATAGAATAGAATAGAATAGAATAAGTAATGGGAATAGAATAGATTAGAATAGAATAGAATAGAATAGAATAGGGAATGAGAATGGGAATGGGAAAGGGAATGGGAATGGGAATAGAATAGAATAGAATAGAATAGAATAGAATAGAATAGAATAGAATAGAATAGAATAGGGAATGGGAATAGAACAGAATAGAACAGAACAGAATAGAATAGAATAGAATAGAATAGAATAGAATAGAATAGAATAGAATAGAATTAGGAATAGGACTAGAATAGAATAGAATAGAATAGAATAGAATAGGGAATGGGAATGGGAATGGGAATGGGAATGGGAATGGGAATAGAATAGAATAGAATAGGGAATGGGAACAGAACAGAACAGAACAGAACAGAACAGAATAATGGGAATGGGAATGGGAATGGGAATGGGAATGGGAATGGGAATGGGAATGGGAATAGAATAGAATAGAATAGGGAATGGGAATAGAACAGAACAGAATAGAATAGAATAGAATAGAATAGAATAGAATAGAATAGAATAGAATAGAATTAGGAATGGGACTAGAATAGAATAGAATAGAATAGGGAATGGGAATGGGAATGGGAATGGGAATGGGAATGGGAATGGGAATGGGAATGGGAATAGAATAGAATAGAATAGAATAGGGAATGGGAATAGAACAGAACAGAATAGAACAGAACAGAACAGGGAATCGGAATAAAATAGAATAGAATAGAATAATGGGAATGGGAATGGGAATGGGAATGGGAATAGAATAGAATAGAATAGAATAGAATAGAATAGAATAGAATAGGGAATGGGAATGGGAAAGGGAAAGGGAAAGGGAATAGCAAAGCATAGCATAGCATAGCATAGCATAGCATAGCATAGCATAGCATAGCATAGAATAGAATAGAATAGAATAGAATAGAGTAGAATAGGGAATGGGAATAGAATAGAATAGAATAGAATAGAATAGAATAGAATAGAATAGAATAGAATAGAATAAGTAATGGGAATAGAATAGATTAGAATAGAATAGAATAGAATAGAATAGGGAATGAGAATGGGAATGGGAAAGGGAATGGGAATGGGAATAGAATAGAATAGAATAGAATAGAATAGAATAGGGAATGGGAATAGAACAGAATAGAACAGAACAGAACAGAATAGAATAGAATAGAATAGAATAGAATAGAATAGAATAGAATAGAATTAGGAATAGGACTAGAATAGAATAGAATAGAATAGAATAGAATAGAATAGGGAATGGGAATGGGAATGGGAATGGGAATGGGAATGGGAATGGGAATGGGAATGGGAATGGGAATAGAATAGAATAGAATAGGGAATGGGAACAGAACAGAACAGAACAGAACAGAATAATGGGAATGGGAATGGGAATGGGAATGGGAATGGGAATGGGAATGGGAATAGAACAGAACAGAACAGAATAGAATAGAATAGAATAGAATAGAATAGAATTAGGAATGGGACTAGAATAGAATAGAATAGAATAGAATAGGGAATGGGAATGGGAATGGGAATGGGAATGGGAATGGGAATGGGAATGGGAATGGGAATAGAATAGAATAGAATAGAATAGGGAATGGGAATAGAACAGAACAGAATAGAACAGAACAGAACAGGGAATCGGAATAAAATAGAATAGAATAGAATAATGGGAATGGGAATGGGAATGGGAATGGGAATAGAATAGAATAGAATAGAATAGAATAGAATAGAATAGGGAATGGGAATAGAACAGAACAGAACAGAACAGAACAGAATAATGGGAATGGGAATGGGAATGGGAATGGGAATGGGAATGGGAATAGAATAGAATAGAATAGGGAATGGGAATAGAACAGAACAGAACAGAATAGAATAGAATAGAATAGAATAGAATAGAATAGAATAGAATAGAATAGAATAAGGAATGGGAATGGGAATGGGAATGGGAAAGGGAAAGGGAAAGGGAAAGGGAATAGCATAGCATAGCATAGCATAGCATAGCATAGCATAGCATAGCATAGCATAGAATAGAATAGAAGAGAATAGAAGAGAATAGAAGAGAATAATGGGAATGGGAATGGAAATGGGAATGGGAATAGAATAGAATAGAATAGAATAGAATAGAATAGAATAGAATAGAACAGAATAGAATAGGGAATGGGAATGGGAAAGGGAAAGGGAAAGGGAATAGCAAAGCATAGCATAGCATAGCATAGCATAGCATAGCATAGCATAGCATAGCATAGCATAGAATAGAATAGAATAGAATCGAATAGGGAATGGGAATAGAATAGAATAGAATAGAATAGAATAGAATAGAATAGAATAGAATAAGTAATGGGAATAGAATAGAATAGAATAGAATAGAATAGAATAGAATAGAATAGGGAATGGGAATGGGAAAGGGAATGGGAATAGAATAGAATAGAATAGAATAGAATAGAATAGAATAGGGAATGGGAATAGAACAGAATAGAACAGAACAGAACAGAATAGAATAGAATAGAATAGAATAGAATAGAATAGAATAGAATAGAATAGAATAGAATAGAATAGAATTAGGAATAGGACTAGAATAGAATAGAATAGAATAGAATAGAATAGGGAATGGCAATGGGAATGGGAATGGGAATGGGAATGGGAATGGGAATGGGAATAGAATAGAATAGAATAGAATAGGGAATGGGAATAGAACAGAACAGAATAGAACAGAACAGAACAGAACAGAACAGGGAATCGGAATAAAATAGAATAGAATAGAATAATGGGAATGGGAATGGGAATGGGAATAGAATAGAATAGAATAGAATAGAATAGAATAGAATAGAATAGGGAATGGGAATAGAACAGAACAGAACAGAACAGAACAGAACAGAACAGAACAGAATAATGGGAATGGGAATGGGAATGGGAATGGGAATGGGAATGGGAATAGAATAGAATAGAATAGGGAATGGGAACAGAACAGAACAGAACAGAACAGAACAGAATAATGGGAATGGGAATGGGAATGGGAATGGGAATGGGAATAGAATAGAATAGAATAGGGAATGGGAATAGAACAGAACAGAATAGAATAGAATAGAATAGAATAGAATAGAATAGAATAGAATAGAATAGAATAGAATAGAATAGAATTAGGAATGGGACTAGAATAGAATAGAATAGAATAGAATAGAATAGAATAGGGAATGGGAATGGGAATGGGAATGGGAATGGGAATGGGAATAGAATAGAATAGAATAGAATAGGGAATGGGAATAGAACAGAACAGAATAGAACAGAACAGAACAGGGAATCGGAATAAAATAGAATAGAATAGAATAATGGGAATGGGAATGGGAATGGGAATGGGAATGGGAATGGGAATAGAATAGAATAGAATAGAATAGAATAGAATAGAATAGGGAATGGGAATAGAACAGAACAGAACAGAACAGAATAATGGGAATGGGAATGGGAATGGGAATGGGAATAGAATAGAATAGAATAGAATAGGGAATGGGAATAGAACAGAACAGAACAGAACAGACTAGAACAGAATAGAATAGAATAGAATAGAATAGAATAGAATAGAATAAGGAATGGGAATGGGAATGGGAATGGGAAAGGGAAAGGGAAAGGGAAAGGGAATAGCATAGCATAGCATAGCATAGCATAGCATAGCATAGCATAGAATAGAAGAGAAGAGAAGAGAAGAGAAGAGAAGAGAAGAGAATAGAAGAGAATAATGGGAATGGTAATGGAAATGGGAATGGGAATAGAATAGAATAGAATAGAATAGAATAGAATAGAATAGAACAGAATAGAATAGGGAATGGGAATGGGAAAGGGAAAGGGAAAGGGAATAGCAAAGCATAGCATAGCATAGCATAGCATAGCATAGAATAGAATAGAATAGAATAGAGTAGAATAGGGAATGGGAATAGAATAGAATAGAATAGAATAGAATAGAATAGAATAGAATAGAATAGGGAATGGGAATGGGAAAGGGAATGGGAATAGAATAGAATAGAATAGAATAGAATAGAATAGAATAGGGAATGGGAATAGAACAGAATAGAACAGAACAGAACAGAACAGAACAGAATAGAATAGAATAGAATAGAATAGAATAGAATAGAATAGGGAATGGGAATGGGAATGGGAATGGGAATGGGAATGGGAATGGGAATAGAATAGAATAGAATAGAATAGGGAATGGGAATAGAACAGAACAGAATAGAACAGAACAGAACAGAACAGAACAGAACAGGGAATCGGAATAAAATAGAATAGAATAGAATAATGGGAATGGGAATGGGAATGGGAATGGGAATAGAATAGAATAGAATAGAATAGAATAGAATAGAATAGGGAATGGGAATAGAACAGAACAGAACAGAACAGAACAGAACAGAATAATGGGAATGGGAATGGGAATGGGAATGGGAATGGGAATGGGAATGGGAATGGGAATAGAATAGAATAGAATAGGGAATGGGAACAGAACAGAACAGAACAGAACAGAACAGAACAGAACAGAATAATGGGAATGGGAATGGGAATGGGAATGGGAATGGGAATAGAATAGAATAGAATAGGGAATGGGAATAGAACAGAACAGAACAGAAGAATAGAATAGAATAGAATAGAATTAGGAATGGGACTAGAATAGAATAGAATAGAATAGAATAGGGAATGGGAATGGGAATGGGAATGGGAATGGGAATGGGAATGGGAATGGGAATAGAACAGAACAGAACAGAACAGAACAGACTAGAATAGAATAGAATAGAATAGAATAGAATAGAATTGAATAGAATAGAATAAGGAATGGGAATAGATTAGAATAGAATAGAATGGAATAGAATAGGGAATGGGAATGGGAAAGGGAATGGGAATGGGAATGGGAATGGGAATGGGAATAGAATAGAATAGAATAGAATAGAATAGAATAGAATAGAATAGAATAGAATAGAATAGGGAATGGGAATAGAACAGAACAGAACAGAACAGAACAGAATAGAATAGAATAGAATAGAATAGAATAGAATAGAATAGAATTAGGAATGGGACTAGAATAGAATAGAATAGAATAGAATAGGGAATGGGAATGGGAATGGGAATGGGAATGGGAATGGGAATGAGAATGGGAATGGGAATGGGAATAGAATAGAATAGAATAGAATAGGGAATGGGAATAGAACAGAACAGAATAGAACAGAACAGAACAGGGAATCGGAATAAAATAGAATAGAATAGAATAATGGGAATGGGAATGGGAATGGGAATGGGAATGGGAATAGAATAGAATAGAATAGAATAGAATAGAATAGAATAAAATAGAATAAGGAATGGGAATAGATTAGAATAGAATAGAATAGAATAGAATAGAATAGAATAGGGAATGGGAATGGGAAAGGGAATGGGAATGGGAATGGGAATGGGAATGGGAATGGGAATAGAATAGAATAGAATAGAATAGAATAGAATAGGGAATGGGAATAGAACAGAACAGAACAGAATAGAATAGAATAGAATAGAATAGAATAGAATAGAATAGAATAGAATAGAATTAGGAATGGGACTAGAATGAATAGAATAGAATAGAATAGAATAGAATAGAATAGAATAGAATAGAATAGAATAGAATAGAATAGAATAGGGAATGGGAATGGGAATGGGAATAGAATAGAATAGAATAGAATAGGGAATGGGAATAGAACAGAACAGAATAAAACAGAACAGGGAATCGGAATAAAATAGAATAGAATAGAATAATGGGAATGGGAATGGGAATGGGAATAGAATAGAATAGAATAGAATAGAATAGAATAGAATAGAATAGAATAGAATAGAATAGAATAGGGAATGGGAATAGAACAGAACAGAACAGAACAGAATAATGGGAATGGGAATGGGAATGGGAATGGGAATGGGAATGGGAATAGAATAGAATAGAATAGGGAATGGGAATAGAACAGAACAGAACAGAACAGACTAGAATAGAATAGAATAGAATAGAATAGAATAGAATAGAATAGAATAGAATAAGGAATGGGAATGGGAATGGGAATGGGAAAGGGAAAGGGAAAGGGAAAGGGAATACCATAGCATAGCATAGCATAGCATAGCATAGCATAGCATAGCATAGCATAGAAGAGAAGAGAAGAGAAGAGAAGAGAAGAGAAGAGAAGAGAAGAGAAGAGAAGAGAAGAGAAGAGAAGAGAAGAGAAGAGAATAATGGGAATGGGAATGGAAATGGGAATGGGAATAGAATAGAATAGAATAGAATAGAATAGAATAGAATAGAATAGAACAGAATAGAATAGGGAATGGGAATGGGAAAGAGAAAGGGAAAGGGAAAGGGAATAGCAAAGCATAACATAGCATAGCATAGCATAGAATAGAATAGAATAGAATAGAATAGGGAATGGGAATAGAACAGAATAGAACAGAACAGAACAGAATAGAATAGAATAAAATAGAATAGGATAGAATAGAATAGAATTAGGAATAGGACTAGAATAGAATAGAATAGAATAGAATAGGGAATGGGAATGGGAATGGGAATGGGAATGGGAATGGGAATGGGAATAGAATAGAATAGAATAGAATAGGGAATGGGAATAGAACAGAACAGAATAGAACAGAACAGAACAGGGAATCGGAATAAAATAGAATAGAATAGAATAATGGGAATGGGAATGGGAATGGGAATGGGAATGGGAATAGAATAGAATAGAATAGAATAGAATAGAATAGGGAATGGGAATAGAACAGAACAGAACAGAACAGAACAGAACAGAACAGAATAATGGGAATGGGAATGGGAATGGGAATGGGAATGGGAATAGAATAGAATAGAATAGGGAATGGGAACAGAACAGAACAGAACAGAACAGAATAATGGGAATGGGAATGGGAATGGGAATGGGAATGGGAATAGAATAGAATAGAATAGGGAATGGGAATAGAACAGAACAGAATAGAACAGAACAGAACAGGGAATCGGAATAAAATAGAATAGAATAGAATAATGGGAATGGGAATGGGAATGGGAATGGGAATGGGAATGGGAATGGGAATAGAATAGAATAGAATAGAATAGAATAGAATAGAATAGAATAGAATAGGGAATGGGAATAGAACAGAACAGAACAGAACAGAATAATGGGAATGGGAATGGGAATGGGAATGGGAATAGAATAGAATAGAATAGAATAGGGAATGGGAATAGAACAGAACAGAACAGAACAGACTAGAATAGAATAGAATAGAATAGAATAGAATAGAATAGAATAGAATAGAATAGAATAAGGAATGGGAATGGGAATGGGAATGGGAATGGGAAAGGGAAAGGGAAAGGGAAAGGGAATAGCATAGCATAGCATAGCATAGCATAGCATAGCATAGCATAGAATAGAATAGAATAGAAGAGAATAGAAGAGAAGAGAATAGAAGAGAATAATGGGAATGGGAATGGAAATGGGAATGGGAATAGAATAGAATAGAATAGAATAGAATAGAATAGAATAGAATAGAATAGAACAGAACAGAATAGGGAATGGGAAAGGGAAAGGGAAAGGGAAAGGGAATAGCAAAGCATAGCATAGCATAGCATAGCATAGCATAGAATAGAATAGAATAGAATAGAATAGGGAATGGGAATAGAACAGAATAGAACAGAACAGAACAGAATAGAATAGAATAAAATAGAATAGGATAGAATAGAATAGAATTAGGAATAGGACTAGAATAGAATAGAATAGAATAGAATAGAATAGAATAGAATAGAATAGGGAATGGGAATGGGAATGGGAATGGGAATGGGAATGGGAATGGGAATGGGAATAGAATAGAATAGAATAGAATAGAATAGGGAATGGGAATAGAACAGAACAGAATAGAACAGAACAGAACAGGGAATCGGAATAAAATAGAATAGAATAGAATAATGGGAATGGGAATGGGAATGGGAATGGGAATGGGAATAGAATAGAATAGAATAGAATAGAATAGAATAGAATAGAATAGGTAATGGGAATAGAACAGAACAGAACAGAACAGAATAATGGGAATGGGAATGGGAATGGGAATGGGAATGGGAATGGGAATGGGAATAGAATAGAATAGAATAGGGAATGGGAATAGAACAGAACAGAACAGAACAGACTAGAATAGAATAGAATAGAATAGAATAGAATAGAATAGAATAGAATAGAATAAGGAATGGGAATGGGAATGGGAATAGGAAAGGGAAAGGGAAAGGGAAAGGGAATAGCATAGCATAGCATAGCATAGCATAGCATAGCATAGCATAGCATAGCATAGCATAGAATAGAAGAGAAGAGAAGAGAAGAGAAGAGAATAGAAGAGAATAATGGGAATGGGAATGGAAATGGGAATGGGAATAGAATAGAATAGAATAGAATAGAATAGAATAGAATAGAACAGAATAGAATAGGGAATGGGAATGGGAAAGGGAAAGGGAAAGGGAATAGCAAAGCATAGCATAGCATAGCATAGCATAGCATAGCATAGCATAGCATAGCATAGCATAGAATAGAATAGAATAGAATAGAGTAGAATAGAATAGAATAGAATAGAATAGAATAAGTAATGGGAATAGAATAGATTAGAATAGAATAGAATAGAATAGAATAGGGAATGAGAATGGGAATGGGAAAGGGAATGGGAATGGGAATAGAATAGAATAGAATAGAATAGAATAGAATAGAATAGGGAATGGGAATAGAACAGAATAGAACAGAATAGAATAGAATAGAATAGAATAGAATAGAATAGAATAGAATAGAATAGAATAGAATTAGGAATAGGACTAGAATAGAATAGAATAGAATCGAATAGAATAGGGAATGGGAATGGGAATGGGAATGGGAATGGGAATGGGAATGGGAATAGAATAGAATAGAATAGGGAATGGGAATAGAACAGAACAGAACAGAATGAGAATAGAATAGAATAGAATAGAATAGAATAGAATAGAATAGAATTAGGAATGGGAATAGAATAGAATAGAATAGAATAGAATAGGGAATGGGAATGGGAATGGGAATGGGAATGGGAATGGGAATGGGAATGGGAATAGAATAGAATAGAATAGAATAGGGAATGGGAATAGAACAGAACAGAATAGAACAGAACAGAACAGGGAATCGGAATAAAATAGAATAGAATAGAATAATGGGAATGGAAATGGGAATGGGAATGGGAATAGAATAGAATAGAATAGAATAGAATAGAATAGAATAGAACAGAATAGAATAGGGAATGGGAATGGGAAAGGGAAAGGGAAAGGGAATAGCAAAGCATAGCATAGCATAGCATAGCATAGCATAGCATAGCATAGCATAGCATAGAATAGAATAGAATAGAGTAGAATAGGGAATGGGAATAGAATAGAATAGAATAGAATAGAATAGAATAGAATAGAATAGAATAGAATAGAATAGAATAGAATAAGTAATGGGAATAGAATAGATTAGAATAGAATAGAATAGAATAGAATAGGGAATGAGAATGGGAATGGGAAAGGGAATGGGAATGGGAATAGAATAGAATAGAATAGAATAGAATAGAATAGAATAGAATAGGGAATGGGAATAGAACAGAACAGAATAGAACAGAATAGAATAGAATAGAATAGAATAGAATAGAATAGAATAGAATAGAATAGAATAGAATAAGGAATAGGACTAGAATAGAATAGAATAGAATAGAATAGAATAGAATAGAATAGGGAATGGGAATGGGAATGGGAATGGGAATGGGAATGGGAATGGGAATGGGAATAGAATAGAATAGAATAGGGAATGGGAACAGAACAGAACAGAACAGAACAGAACAGAATAATGGGAATGGGAATGGGAATGGGAATGGGAATAGAATAGAATAGAATAGGGAATGGGAATAGAACAGAACAGAACAGAATAGAATAGAATAGAATAGAATAGAATAGAATAGAATAGAATTAGGAATGGGACTAGAATAGAATAGAATAGAATAGAATAGGGAATGGGAATGGGAATGGGAATGGGAATGGGAATGGGAATGGGAATGGGAATAGAATAGAATAGAATAGAATAGGGAATAGGAATAGAACAGAACAGAATAGAACAGAACAGAACAGGGAATCGGAATAAAATAGAATAGAATAGAATAATGGGAATGGGAATGGGAATGGGAATAGAATAGAATAGAATAGAATAGAATAGAATAGAATAGAATAGAATAGAATAGAATAGAATAGAATAGAATAGAATAGAATAGAATAGAATAGAATAAGTAATGGGAATAGAATAGATTAGAATAGAATAGAATAGAATAGGGAATGAGAATGGGAATGGGAAAGGGAATGGGAATGGGAATAGAATAGAATAGAATAGAATAGAATAGAATAGAATAGAATAGGGAATGGGAATAGAACAGAATAGAACAGAACAGAACAGAATAGAATAGAATAGAATAGAATAGAATAGAATAGAATAGAATTAGGAATAGGACTAGAATAGAATAGAATAGAATAGAATAGGGAATGGGAATGGGAATGGGAATGGGAATAGAATAGAATAGAATAGGGAATGGGAACAGAACAGAACAGAACAGAACAGAACAGAATAATGGGAATGGGAATGGGAATGGGAATGGGAATGGGAATAGAATAGAATAGAATAGGGAATGGGAATAGAACAGAACAGAACAGAATAGAATAGAATAGAATAGAATAGAATAGAATTAGGAATGGGACTAGAATAGAATAGAATAGAATAGAATAGGGAATGGGAATGGGAATGGGAATGGGAATGGGAATGGGAATGGGAATGGGAATAGAATAGAATAGAATAGAATAGGGAATGGGAATAGAACAGAACAGAATAGAACAGAACAGAACAGGGAATCGGAATAAAATAGAATAGAATAGAATAATGGGAATGGGAATGGGAATGGGAATGGGAATGGGAATGGGAATAGAATAGAATAGAATAGAATAGAATAGAATAGAATAGAATAGAATAGAATAGAATAGAATAGAACAGAATAGAATAGGGAATGGGAATGGGAAAGGGAAAGGGAAAGGGAATAGCAAAGCATAGCATAGCATAGCATAGCATAGCATAGCATAGCATAGCATAGCATAGAATAGAATAGAATAGAATAGAGTAGAATAGGGAATGGGAATAGAATAGAATAGAATAGAATAGAATAGAATAGAATAGAATAGAATAGAATAGAATAAGTAATGGGAATAGAATAGATTAGAATAGAATAGAATAGAATAGGGAATGAGAATGGGAATGGGAAAGGGAATGGGAATGGGAATAGAATAGAATAGAATAGAATAGAATAGAATAGAATAGAATAGAATAGGGAATGGGAATAGAACAGAATAGAACAGAACAGAACAGAATAGAATAGAATAGAATAGAATAGAATAGAATTAGGAATAGGACTAGAATAGAATAGAATAGAATAGAATAGAATAGAATAGAATAGGGAATGGGAATGGGAATGGGAATGGGAATGGGAATGGGAATGGGAATAGAATAGAATAGAATAGGGAATGGGAACAGAACAGAACAGAACAGAACAGAACAGAATAATGGGAATGGGAATGGGAATGGGAATGGGAATGGGAATGGGAATGGGAATAGAATAGAATAGAATAGGGAATGGGAATAGAACAGAACAGAACATAATAGAATAGAATAGAATAGAATAGAATAGAATAGAATAGAATAGAATAGAATTAGGAATGGGACTAGAATAGAATAGAATAGAATAGGGAATGGGAATGGGAATGGGAATGGGAATGGGAATGGGAATAGAATAGAATAGAATAGAATAGGGAATGGGAATAGAACAGAACAGAATAGAACAGAACAGAACAGGGAATCGGAATAAAATAGAATAGAATAGAATAATGGGAATGGGAATGGGAATGGGAATGGGAATAGAATAGAATAGAATAGAATAGAATAGAATAGAATAGGGAATGGGAATAGAACAGAACAGAACAGAACAGAACAGAATAATGGGAATGGGAATGGGAATGGGAATGGGAATGGGAATAGAATAGAATAGAATAGGGAATGGGAATAGAACAGAACAGAACAGAACAGAATAGAATAGAATAGAATAGAATAGAATAGAATAGAATAGAATAGAATAGAATAAGGAATGGGAATGGGAATGGGAAAGGGAAAGGGAAAGGGAAAGGGAAAGGGAAAGGGAATAGCATAGCATAGCATAGCATAGCATAGCATAGCATAGCATAGCATAGCATAGCATAGCATAGCATAGCATAGAATAGAATAGAAGAGAATAGAAGAGAATAGAAGAGAATAATGGGAATGGGAATGGAAATGGGAATGGGAATAGAATAGAATAGAATAGAATAGAATAGAATAGAATAGAATAGAACAGAATAGAATAGGGAATGGGAATGGGAAAGGGAAAGGGAAAGGGAATAGCAAAGCATAGCATAGCATAGCATAGCATAGCATAGCATAGCATAGAATAGAATAGAATAGAATAGAATAGAATAGAATAGGGAACGGGAATAGAATAGAATAGAATAGAATAGAATAGAATAGAATAGAATAGAATAGAATAGAATAAGTAATGGGAATAGAATAGATTAGAATAGAATAGAATAGAATAGAATAGAATAGAATAGAATAGGGAATGGGAATGGGAAAGGGAATGGGAATAGAATAGAATAGAATAGAATAGAATAGAATAGAATAGAATAGGGAATGGGAATAGAACAGAATAGAACAGAACAGAACAGAATAGAATAGAATAGAATAGAATAGAATAGAATAGAATAGAATAGAATTAGGAATAGGACTAGAATAGAATAGAATAGAATAGAATAGGGAATGGGAATGGGAATGGGAATGGGAATGGGAATGGGAATGGGAATGGGAATGGGAATAGAATAGAATAGAATAGAATAGGGAATGGGAATAGAACAGAACAGAATAGAACAGAACAGAACAGAACAGAACAGAACAGGGAATCGGAATAAAATAGAATAGAATAGAATAATGGGAATGGGAATGGGAATGGGAATAGAATAGAATAGAATAGATTAGAATAGAATAGAATAGAATAGGGAATGGGAATAGAACAGAACAGAACAGAACAGAACAGAACAGAACAGAACAGAATAATGGGAATGGGAATGGGAATGGGAGTGGGAATGGGAATAGAATAGAATAGAATAGGGAATGGGAACAGAACAGAACAGAACAGAACAGAACAGAACAGAATAATGGGAATGGGAATGGGAATGGGAATGGGAATGGGAATGGGAATAGAATAGAATAGAATAGGGAATGGGAATAGAACAGAACAGAACAGAAGAATAGAATAGAATAGAATAGAATTAGGAATGGGATTAGAATAGAATAGAATAGAATAGAATAGAATAGGGAATGGGAATGGGAATGGGAATGGGAATGGGAATGGGAATGGGAATGGGAATAGAATAGAATAGAATAGAATAGAATAGGGAATGGGAATAGAACAGAACAGAATAGAACAGAACAGAACAGGGAATCGGAATAAAATAGAATAGAATAGAATAATGGGAATGGGAATGGGAATGGGAATGGGAATAGAATAGAATAGAATAGAATAGAATAGAATAGAATAGGGAATGGGAATAGAACAGAACAGAACAGAACAGAACAGAATAATGGGAATGGGAATGGGAATGGGAATAGAACAGAACAGAATAGAATAGAATAGAATAGAATAGGGAATGGGAATGGGAAAGGGAAAGGGAATGGGAATGGGAATGGGAATGGGAATGGGAATGGGAATGGGAATGGGAATAGAATAGAATAGAATAGAATAGAATAGGGAATGGGAATAGAACAGAACAGAATAGAATAGAATAGAATAGAATAGAATAGAATAGGGAATGGGAATAGAACAGAATAGAACAGAACAGAACAGAATAGAATAGAATAGAATAGAATAGAATAGAATTAGGAATAGGACTAGAATAGAATAGAATAGAATAGAATAGAATAGAATAGAATAGGGAATGGGAATGGGAATGGGAATGGGAATGGGAATGGGAATGGGAATAGAATAGAATAGAATAGGGAATGGGAACAGAACAGAACAGAACAGAACAGAACAGAATAATGGGAATGGGAATGGGAATGGGAATGGGAATGGGAATGGGAATAGAATAGAATAGAATAGGGAATGGGAATAGAACAGAACAGAACATAATAGAATAGAATAGAATAGAATAGAATAGAATAGAATTAGGAATGGGACTAGAATAGAATAGAATAGAATAGGGAATGGGAATGGGAATGGGAATGGGAATGGGAATGGGAATGGGAATAGAATAGAATAGAATAGAATAGGGAATGGGAATAGAACAGAACAGAATAGAACAGAACAGAACAGGGAATCGGAATAAAATAGAATAGAATAGAATAATGGGAATGGGAATGGGAATGGGAATGGGAATAGAATAGAATAGAATAGAATAGAATAGAATAGGGAATGGGAATAGAACAGAACAGAACAGAACAGACTAGAATAGAATAGAATAGAATAGAATAGAATAGAATAGAATAGAATAGAATAGAATAGAATAAGGAATGGGAATGGGAATGGGAAAGGGAAAGGGAAAGGGAAAGGGAAAGGGAAAGGGAATAGCATAGCATAGCATAGCATAGCATAGCATAGCATAGCATAGCATAGCATAGAATAGAATAGAAGAGAATAGAAGAGAATAGAAGAGAATAATGGGAATGGGAATGGAAATGGGAATGGGAATAGAATAGAATAGAATAGAATAGAATAGAATAGAATAGAATAGAATAGAATAGAACAGAATAGAATAGGGAATGGGAATGGGAAAGGGAAAGGGAAAGGGAATAGCAAAGCATAGCATAGCATAGCATAGCATAGCATAGCATAGCATAGCATAGCATAGCATAGCATAGAATAGAATAGAATAGAATAGAATAGAATAGAATAGAATAGAATAGGGAACGGGAATAGAATAGAATAGAATAGAATAGAATAGAATAGAATAGAATAAGTAATGGGAATAGAATAGATTAGAATAGAATAGAATAGAATAGAATAGAATAGAATAGAATAGGGAATGGGAATGGGAAAGGGAATGGGAATAGAATAGAATAGAATAGAATAGAATAGAATAGAATAGAATAGGGAATGGGAATAGAACAGAATAGAACAGAACAGAACAGAATAGAATAGAATAGAATAGAATAGAATAGAATAGAATAGAATAGAATAGAATTAGGAATAGGACTAGAATAGAATAGAATAGAATAGAGAATGGGAATGGGAATGGGAATGGGAATGGGAATGGGAATGGGAATGGGAATGGGAATAGAATAGAATAGAATAGAATAGGGAATGGGAATAGAACAGAACAGAATAGAACAGAACAGAACAGAACAGAACAGGGAATCGGAATAAAATAGAATAGAATAGAATAATGGGAATGGGAATGGGAATGGGAATGGGAATAGAATAGAATAGAATAGAATAGAATAGAATAGAATAGGGAATGGGAATAGAACAGAACAGAACAGAACAGAACAGAACAGAACAGAACAGAATAATGGGAATGGGAATGGGAATGGGAGTGGGAATGGGAATAGAATAGAATAGAATAGGGAATGGGAACAGAACAGAACAGAACAGAACAGAACAGAACAGAATAATGGGAATGGGAATGGGAATGGGAATGGGAATGGGAATAGAATAGAATAGAATAGGGAATGGGAATAGAACAGAACAGAACAGAAGAATAGAATAGAATAGAATAGAATTAGGAATGGGATTAGAATAGAATAGAATAGAATAGAATAGAATAGGGAATGGGAATGGGAATGGGAATGGGAATGGGAATGGGAATGGGAATGGGAATAGAATAGAATAGAATAGAATAGAATAGGGAATGGGAATAGAACAGAACAGAATAGAACAGAACAGAACAGGGAATCGGAATAAAATAGAATAGAATAGAATAATGGGAATGGGAATGGGAATGGGAATGGGAATAGAATAGAATAGAATAGAATAGAATAGAATAGAATAGAATAGGGAATGGGAATAGAACAGAACAGAACAGAACAGAACAGAACAGAACAGAATAATGGGAATGGGAATGGGAATGGGAATAGAACAGAACAGAATAGAATAGAATAGAATAGGGAATGGGAATGGGAAAGGGAATGGGAATGGGAATGGGAATGGGAATGGGAATGGGAATGGGAATGGGAATAGAATAGAATAGAATAGAATAGAATAGAATAGAATAGGGAATGGGAATAGAACAGAACAGAATAGAACAGAACAGAACAGGGAATCGGAATAAAATAGAATAGAATAGAATAATGGGAATGGGAATGGGAATGGGAATGGGAATAGAATAGAATAGAATAGAATAGAATAGAATAGAATAGAATAGGGAATGGGAATAGAACAGAACAGAACAGAACAGAACAGAACAGAATAATGGGAATGGGAATGGGAATGGGAATGGGAATGGGAATGGGAATAGAATAGAATAGAATAGGGAATGGGAATAGAACAGAACAGAATAGAATAGAATAGAATAGAATAGAATAGAATAGAATAGAATAAGGAATGGGAATGGGAATGGGAATGGGAAAGGGAAAGGGAAAGGGAAAGGGAATAGCATAGCATAGCATAGCATAGCATAGCATAGCATAGCATAGCATAGAATAGAAGAGAATAGAAGAGAATAGAAGAGAATAATGGGAATGGGAATGGGAATGGGAATGGGAATAGAATAGAATAGAATAGAATAGAATAGAATAGAATAGAATAGAACAGAATAGGGAATGGGAATGGGAATGGGAATGGGAATGGGAATGGGAATAGAATAGAATAGAATAGAATAGAATAGGGAATGGGAAAGGGAAAGGGAAAGGGAAAGGGAAAGGGAAAGGGAAAGGGAAAGGGAATAGCATAGCATAGCATAGCATAGCATAGCATAGCATAGCATAGCATAGCATAGCATAGAATAGAATAGAATAGAATAATGGGAATGGGAATAGAATAGAATAGAATAGAATAGAATAGAATAGAATAGAATAGAATAGGGAATGGGAATAGAATAGAACAGAATAGAATAGGGAATGGGAATGGGAAAGGGAAAGGGAAAGGGAATAGCAAAGCATAGCATAGCATAGCATAGCATAGCATAGCATAGCATAGCATAGCATAGCATAGAATAGCATAGAATAGAATAGAGTAGAATAGGGAATGGGAATGGGAATAGAATAGAATAGAATAGAATAGAATTGAATAGAATAGAATAAGTAATGGGAATAGAATAAATTAGAATAGAATAGAATAGAATAGAATAGAATAGGGAATGGGAATTGGAAAGGGAATGGGAATGGGAATGGGAATGGGAATGGGAATAGAATAGAATAGAATAGAATAGAATAGGGAATGGGAATAGAACAGAATAGAACAGAACAGAACAGAACAGAATAGAATAGAATAGAATAGAATAGAATAGAATTAGGAATAGGACTAGAATAGAATAGAATAGAATAGAATAGAATAGAATAGAATAGAATAGAATAGAATAGAATAGAATAGGGAATGGGAATGGGAATGGGAATGGGAATAGAATAGAATAGAATAGAATAGAATAGAATAGAATAGGGAATGGGAATAGAACAGAACAGAACAGAACAGAATAATGGGAATGGGAATGGGAATGGGAATGGGAATGGGAATAGAATAGAATAGAATAGAATAGAATAGAATAGAATAGAATAGAATAGAATAGAATAGAATAAGGAATGGGAATAGAACAGAACAGAATAGAACAGAACAGAACAGGGAATCGGAATAAAATAGAATAGAATAGAATAATGGGAATGGGAATGGGAATGGGAATGGGAATGGGAATAGAACAGAATAGAATAGAATAGAATAGAATAGAATAGAATAGAATAGAATAAGGAATGGGAATGGGAATGGGAATGGGAAAGGGAAAGGGAAAGGGAAAGGGAATAGCATAGCATAGCATAGCATAGCATAGCATAGCATAGCATAGCATAGAATAGAAGAGAATAGAAGAGAATAGAAGAGAATAATGGGAATGGGAATGGGAATGGGAATGGGAATAGAATAGAATAGAATAGAATAGAATAGAATAGAATAGAACAGAATAGGGAATGGGAATGGGAATGGGAATGGGAATGGGAATGGGAATAGAATAGAATAGAATAGAATAGAATAGGGAATGGGAAAGGGAAAGGGAAAGGGAAAGGGAAAGGGAAAGGGAAAGGGAAAGGGAATAGCATAGCATAGCATAGCATAGCATAGCATAGCATAGCATAGCATAGCATAGCATAGCATAGAATAGAATAGAATAATGGGAATGGGAATAGAATAGAATAGAATAGAATAGAATAGAATAGAATAGAATAGAATAGAATAGGGAATGGGAATAGAATAGAACAGAATAGAATAGGGAATGGGAATGGGAAAGGGAAAGGGAAAGGGAATAGCAAAGCATAGCATAGCATAGCATAGCATAGCATAGCATAGCATAGCATAGCATAGCATAGAATAGCATAGAATAGAATAGAGTAGAATAGGGAATGGGAATAGAATAGAATAGAATAGAATAGAATTGAATAGAATAGAATAAGTAATGGGAATAGAATAAATTAGAATAGAATAGAATAGAATAGAATAGAATAGGGAATGGGAATTGGAAAGGGAATGGGAATGGGAATGGGAATGGGAATGGGAATAGAATAGAATAGAATAGAATAGAATAGGGAATGGGAATAGAACAGAATAGAACAGAACAGAACAGAACAGAATAGAATAGAATAGAATAGAATAGAATAGAATAGAATAGAATTAGGAATAGGACTAGAATAGAATAGAATAGAATAGAATAGAATAGAATAGAATAGAATAGAATAGGGAATGGGAATGGGAATGGGAATGGGAATAGAATAGAATAGAATAGAATAGAATAGAATAGAATAGGGAATGGGAATAGAACAGAACAGAACAGAACAGAATAATGGGAATGGGAATGGGAATGGGAATGGGAATGGGAATAGAATAGAATAGAATAGAATAGAATAGAATAGGGAATGGGAATAGAACAGAACAGAACAGAACAGAATAATGGGAATGGGAATGGGAATGGGAATGGGAATGGGAATAGAATAGAATAGAATAGGGAATGGGAATAGAACAGAACAGAACAGAACAGACTAGACTAGACTAGAATAGAATAGAATAGAATAGAATAGAATAGAATAGAATAACGAATGGGAATGGGAATGGGAATGGGAAAGGGAAAGGGAAAGGGAAAGGGAATAGCATAGCATAGCATAGCATAGCATAGCATAGCATAGCATAGCATAGCATAGCATAGCATAGAATAGAAGAGAATAGAAGAGAATAGAAGAGAATAATGGGAATGGGAATGGGAATGGGAATAGAATAGAATAGAATAGAATAGAATAGAATAGAATAGAATAGAACAGAATAGGGAATGGGAATGGGAATGGGAATGGGAATGGGAATGGGAATGGGAATAGAATAGAATAGAATAGAATAGGGAATGGGAAAGGGAAAGGGAAAGGGAAAGGGAAAGGGAAAGGGAAAGGGAAAGGGAATAGCATAGCATAGCATAGCATAGCATAGCATAGCATAGCATAGAATAGAATAATGGGAATGGGAATAGAATAGAATAGAATAGAATAGAATAGAATAGAATAGAATAGAATAGAATAGAATAGAATAGAATAGGGAATGGGAATAGAATAGAACAGAATAGAATGGGGAATGGGAATGGGAAAGGGAAAGGGAAAGGGAATAGCAAAGCATAGCATAGCATAGCATAGCATAGCATAGCATAGCATAGCATAGCATAGAATAGCATAGAATAGAATAGAGTAGAATAGGGAATGGGAATAGAATAGAATAGAATAGAATAGAATAGAATAGAATAGAATAGAATAGAATAGAATAGAATAAGTAATGGGAATAGAATAAATTAGAATAGAATAGAATAGAATAGAATAGGGAATGGGAATGGGAATGGGAAAGGGAATGGGAATGGGAATGGGAATGGGAATAGAATAGAATAGAATAGAATAGAATAGAATAGAATAGGGAATGGGAATAGAACAGAACAGAATAGAACAGAACAGAACAGGGAATCGGAATAAAATAGAATAGAATAGAATAATGGGAATGGGAATGGGAATGGGAATGGGAATAGAATAGAATAGAATAGAATAGAATAGAATAGAATAGGGAATGGGAATAGAACAGAACAGAACAGAACAGAACAGAATAATGGGAATGGGAATGGGAATGGGAATGGGAATGGGAATAGAATAGAATAGAATAGGGAATGGGAATAGAACAGAACAGAACAGAATAGAATAGAATAGAATAGGGAATGGGAATGGGAAAGGGAAAGGGAATGGGAATGGGAATGGGAATGGGAATGGGAATGGGAATGGGAATAGAATAGAATAGAATAGAATAGGGAATGGGAATAGAACAGAATAGAATAGAATAGAATAGAATAGAATAGAATAGAATAGAATAGAATAGAATTAGGAATGGGACTAGAAAGAATAGAATAGAATAGAATAGAATAGAATAGAATAGAATAGAATAGGGAATGGGAATGCGAATGGGAATAGAATAGAATAGAATAGAATAGAATAGGGAATGGGAATAGAACAGAACAGAATAGAACAGAACAGAACAGGGAATCGGAATAAAATAGAATAGAATAGAATAATGGGAATGGGAATGGGAATGGGAATGGGAATGGGAATGGGAATGGGAATGGGAATAGAATAGAATAGAATAGAATAGAATAGAATAGAATAGAATAGAATAGGGAATGGGAATAGAACAGAACAGAACAGAACAGAATAATGGGAATGGGAATGGGAATGGGAATGGGAATAGAATAGAATAGAATAGGGAATGGGAATAGAACAGAACAGAACAGAACAGACTAGACTAGAATAGAATAGAATAGAATAGAATAGAATAGAATAGAATAAGGAATGGGAATGGGAATGGGAATGGGAAAGGGAAAGGGAAAGGGAAAGGGAATAGCATAGCATAGCATAGCATAGCATAGCATAGCATAGCATAGCATAGCATAGCATAGAATAGAAGAGAATAGAAGAGAATAGAAGAGAATAATGGGAATGGGAATGGGAATGGGAATAGAATAGAATAGAATAGAATAGAATAGAATAGAATAGAATAGAATAGAATAGAACAGAATAGGGAATGGGAATGGGAATGGGAATGGGAATGGGAATGGGAATGGGAATAGAATAGAATAGAATAGAATAGGGAATGGGAAAGGGAAAGGGAAAGGGAAAGGGAAAGGGAAAGGGAAAGGGAATAGCATAGCATAGCATAGCATAGCATAGCATAGCATAGCATAGCATAGCATAGAATAGAATAATGGGAATGGGAATAGAATAGAATAGAATAGAATAGAATAGAATAGAATAGAATAGAATAGAATAGAATAGGGAATGGGAATAGAATAGAACAGAATAGAATAGGGAATGGGAATGGGAAAGGGAAAGGGAAAGGGAATAGCAAAGCATAGCATAGCATAGCATAGCATAGCATAGCATAGCATAGCATAGAATAGCATAGAATAGAATAGAGTAGAATAGGGAATGGGAATAGAATAGAATAGAATAGAATAGAATAGAATAGAATAGAATAAGTAATGGGAATAGAATAAATTAGAATAGAATAGAATAGAATAGAATAGAATAGGGAATGGGAATGGGAATGGGAATGGGAATGGGAATGGGAATAGAATAGAATAGAATAGAATAGAATAGAATAGAATAGAATAGGGAATGGGAATAGAACAGAACAGAATAGAACAGAACAGAACAGGGAATCGGAATAAAATAGAATAGAATAGAATAATGGGAATGGGAATGGGAATAGAATAGAATAGAATAGAATAGAATAGAATAGAATAGGGAATGGGAATAGAACAGAACAGAACAGAACAGAACAGAATAATGGGAATGGGAATGGGAATGGGAATGGGAATAGAATAGAATAGAATAGGGAATGGGAATAGAACAGAACAGAATAGAATAGAATAGAATAGAATTGGGAATGGGAATGGGAAAGGGAAAGGGAATGGGAATGGGAATGGGAATGGGAATGGGAATGGGAATAGAATAGAATAGAATAGAATAGAATAGAATAGGGAATGGGAATAGAACAGAATAGAATAGAATAGAATAGAATAGAATAGAATAGAATAGAATAGAATTAGGAATGGGACTAGAAAGAATAGAATAGAATAGAATAGAATAGAATAGGGAATGGGAATGCGAATGGGAATAGAATAGAATAGAATAGAATAGAATAGAATAGGGAATGGGAATAGAACAGAACAGAATAGAACAGAACAGAACAGGGAATCGGAATAAAATAGAATAGAATAGAATAATGGGAATGGGAATGGGAATGGGAATGGGAATGGGAATGGGAATGGGAATGGGAATGGGAATAGAATAGAATAGAATAGAATAGAATAGAATAGGGAATGGGAATAGAACAGAACAGAACAGAACAGAATAATGGGAATGGGAATGGGAATGGGAATGGGAATGGGAATAGAATAGAATAGAATAGGGAATGGGAATAGAACAGAACAGAACAGAACAGACTAGAATAGAATAGAATAGAATAGAATAGAATAGAATAGAATAGAATAGAATAGAATAAGGAATGGGAATGGGAATGGGAAAGGGAAAGGGAAAGGGAAAGGGAATAGCATAGCATAGCATAGCATAGCATAGCATAGCATAGCATAGCATAGAATAGAAGAGAAGAGAAGAGAAGAGAATAGAAGAGAATAATGGGAATGGGAATGGGAATGGGAATAGAATAGAATAGAATAGAATAGAATAGAATAGAATAGAATAGAATAGAACAGAATAGGGAATGGGAATGGGAATGGGAATGGGAATGGGAATGGGAATGGGAATAGAATAGAATAGAATAGAATAGGGAATGGGAAAGGGAAAGGGAAAGGGAAAGGGAAAGGGAAAGGGAATAGCATAGCATAGCATAGCATAGCATAGCATAGCATAGCATAGCATAGCATAGAATAGAATAATGGGAATGGGAATAGAATAGAATAGAATAGAATAGAATAGAATAGAATAGAATGGAATAGAATAGAATAGAATAGAATAGAATAGAATAGGGAATGGGAATAGAATAGAACAGAATAGAATAGGGAATGGGAATGGGAAAGGGAAAGGGAAAGGGAATAGCAAAGCATAGCATAGCATAGCATAGCATAGCATAGCATAGCATAGCATAGAATAGCATAGAATAGAATAGAGTAGAATAGGGAATGGGAATAGAATAGAATAGAATAGAATAGAATAGAATAGAATAGAATAGAATAGAATAGGGAATGGGAATAGAACAGAATAGAACAGAACAGAACAGAACAGAATAGAATAGAATAGAATAGAATAGAATTAGGAATAGGACTAGAATAGAGTAGAATAGAATAGAATAGAATAGGGAATGGGAATGGGAATGGGAATGGGAATGGGAATGGGAATGGGAATGGGAATAGAATAGAATAGAATAGAATAAGGAATGGGAATAGAACAGAACAGAATAGAACAGAACAGAACAGGGAATCGGAATAAAATAGAATAGAATAGTATAATGGGAATGGAAATGGGAATGGGTATGGGAAAAGAATAGAATAGAATAGAATAGAATAGAATAGAATAGAATAGAATAGAATAGGGAATGGGAATAGAACAGAACAGAACAGTACAGAACAGAACAGAACAGAATAATGGGAATGGGAATGGGAATGGGAATGGGAATGGGAATGGGAATGGGAATAGAATAGAATAGAATAGGGAATGGGAATAGAACAGAACAGAACAGAATAGAATAGAATAGAATAGAATAGAATAGAATAGAATAGAATTAGGAATGGGCCTAGAATAGAATAGAATAGAATAGAATAGAATAGGGAATGGGAATGGGAATGGGAATGGGAATGGGAATGGGAATGGGAATGGGAATAGAATAGAATAGAATAGAATAGGGAATGGGAATAGAACAGAACAGAATAGAACAGAACAGAACAGGGAATCGGAATAAAATAGAATAGAATAGAATAATGGGAATGGGAATGGGAATGGGAATGGGAATGGGAATAGAATAGAATAGAATAGAATAGAATAGAATAGAATAGAATAGAATAGAATAGGGAATGGGAATAGAACAGAACAGAACAGAACAGAACAGAATAATGGGAATGGGAATGGGAATGGGAATGGGAATGGGAATGGGAATAGAATAGAATAGAATAGGGAATGGGAATAGAACAGAACAGAACAGAATAGAATAGAATAGAATAGAATAGAATAGAATAGAATAGAATAGAATAGAATAAGGAATGGGAATGGGAATGGGAATGGGAATGGGAAAGGGAAAGGGAAAGGGAAAGGGAATAGCATAGCATAGCATAGCATAGCATAGCATAGCATAGCATAGCATAGCATAGAATAGAAGAGAATAGAAGAGAATAGAAGAGAATAATGGGAATGGGAATGGGAATAGAATAGAATAGAATAGAATAGAATAGAATAGAATAGAATAGAATAGAATAGAATAGAATAGAATAGAACAGAATAGGGAATGGGAATGGGAATGGGAATGGGAATGGGAATGGGAATGGGAATGGGAATAGAATAGAATAGAATAGAATAGGGAATGGGAAAGGGAAAGGGAAAGGGAAAGGGAAAGGGAATAGCATAGCATAGCATAGCATAGCATAGCATAGCATAGCATAGCATAGCATAGAATAGAATAATGGGAATGGGAATAGAATAGAATAGAATAGAATAGAATAGAATAGAATAGAATAGAATAGAATAGGGAATGGGAATAGAATAGAACAGAATAGAATAGGGTATGGGAATGGGAAAGGGAAAGGGAAAGGGAATAGCAAAGCATAGCATAGCATAGCATAGCATAGCATAGCATAGCATAGCATAGAATAGCATAGAATAGAATAGAGTAGAATAGGGAATGGGAATAGAATAGAATAGAATAGAATAGAATAGAATAGAATAGAATAGAATAGAATAGAATAATGGGAATGGGAATGGGAATGGGAATGGGAATGGGAATGGGAATGGGAATGGGAATAGAATAGAATAGAATAGAATAGAATAGAATAGAATAGGGAATGGGAATAGAACAGAACAGAACAGAACAGAATAATGGGAATGGGAATGGGAATGGGAATGGGAATGGGAATAGAATAGAATAGAATAGGGAATGGGAATAGAACAGAACAGAACAGAACAGACTAGAATAGAATAGAATAGAATAGAATAGAATAGAATAGAATAGAATAGAATAGAATAGAATAGAATAGAATAGAATAAGGAATGGGAATGGGAATGGGAAAGGGAAAGGGAAAGGGAAAGGGAAAGGGAATAGCATAGCATAGCATAGCATAGCATAGCATAGCATAGCATAGCATAGAATAGAAGAGAAGAGAAGAGAAGAGAATAGAAGAGAATAATGGGAATGGGAATGGGAATGGGAATAGAATAGAATAGAATAGAATAGAATAGAATAGAATAGAATAGAATAGAATAGAACAGAATAGGGAATGGGAATGGGAATGGGAATGGGAATGGGAATGGGAATGGGAATAGAATAGAATAGAATAGAATAGGGAATGGGAAAGGGAAAGGGAAAGGGAAAGGGAAAGGGAAAGGGAAAGGGAATAGCATAGCATAGCATAGCATAGCATAGCATAGCATAGCATAGCATAGAATAGAATAATGGGAATGGGAATAGAATAGAATAGAATAGAATAGAATAGAATAGAATAGAATGGAATAGAATAGAATAGAATAGAATAGAATAGGGAATGGGAATAGAATAGAACAGAATAGAATAGGGAATGGGAATGGGAAAGGGAAAGGGAAAGGGAATAGCAAAGCATAGCATAGCATAGCATAGCATAGCATAGCATAGCATAGCATAGAATAGCATAGAATAGAATAGAGTAGAATAGGGAATGGGAATAGAATAGAATAGAATAGAATAGAATAGAATAGAATAGGGAATGGGAATAGAACAGAATAGAACAGAACAGAACAGAACAGAATAGAATAGAATAGAATAGAATAGAATTAGGAATAGGACTAGAATAGAGTAGAATAGAATAGAATAGAATAGAATAGGGAATGGGAATGGGAATGGGAATGGGAATGGGAATGGGAATGGGAATAGAATAGAATAGAATAGAATAAGGAATGGGAATAGAACAGAACAGAATAGAACAGAACAGAACAGGGAATCGGAATAAAATAGAATAGAATAGTATAATGGGAATGGAAATGGGAATGGGTATGGGAAAAGAATAGAATAGAATAGAATAGAATAGAATAGAATAGAATAGAATAGGGAATGGGAATAGAACAGAACAGAACAGTACAGAACAGAACAGAACAGAATAATGGGAATGGGAATGGGAATGGGAATGGGAATGGGAATGGGAATGGGAATAGAATAGAATAGAATAGGGAATGGGAATAGAACAGAACAGAACAGAATAGAATAGAATAGAATAGAATAGAATAGAATAGAATAGAATAGAATTAGGAATGGGCCTAGAATAGAATAGAATAGAATAGAATAGAATAGGGAATGGGAATGGGAATGGGAATGGGAATGGGAATGGGAATGGGAATGGGAATGGGAATAGAATAGAATAGAATAGAATAGGGAATGGGAATAGAACAGAACAGAATAGAACAGAACAGAACAGGGAATCGGAATAAAATAGAATAGAATAGAATAATGGGAATGGGAATGGGAATGGGAATGGGAATGGGAATAGAATAGAATAGAATAGAATAGAATAGAATAGAATAGAATAGAATAGAATAGGGAATGGGAATAGAACAGAACAGAACAGAACAGAACAGAATAATGGGAATGGGAATGGGAATGGGAATGGGAATGGGAATGGGAATAGAATAGAATAGAATAGGGAATGGGAATAGAACAGAACAGAACAGAACAGAATAGAATAGAATAGAATAGAATAGAATAGAATAGAATAGAATAGAATAGAATAGAATAAGGAATGGGAATGGGAATGGGAATGGGAATGGGAAAGGGAAAGGGAAAGGGAAAGGGAATAGCATAGCATAGCATAGCATAGCATAGCATAGCATAGCATAGCATAGCATAGAATAGAAGAGAATAGAAGAGAATAGAAGAGAATAATGGGAATGGGAATGGGAATAGAATAGAATAGAATAGAATAGAATAGAATAGAATAGAATAGAATAGAATAGAACAGAATAGGGAATGGGAATGGGAATGGGAATGGGAATGGGAATGGGAATGGGAATGGGAATAGAATAGAATAGAATAGAATAGGGAATGGGAAAGGGAAAGGGAAAGGGAAAGGGAAAGGGAAAGGGAAAGGGAAAGGGAAAGGGAAAGGGAAAGGGAATAGCATAGCATAGCATAGCATAGCATAGCATAGCATAGCATAGCATAGCATAGAATAGAATAATGGGAATGGGAATAGAATAGAATAGAATAGAATAGAATAGAATAGAATAGAATAGAATAGGGAATGGGAATAGAATAGAACAGAATAGAATAGGGTATGGGAATGGGAAAGGGAAAGGGAAAGGGAATAGCAAAGCATAGCATAGCATAGCATAGCATAGCATAGCATAGCATAGCATAGAATAGCATAGAATAGAATAGAGTAGAATAGGGAATGGGAATAGAATAGAATAGAATAGAATAGAATAGAATAGAATAGAATAAGTAATGGGAATAGAATAAATTAGAATAGAATAGAATAGAATAGAATAGAATAGAATAGGGAATGGGAATTGGAAAGGGAATGGGAATGGGAATGGGAATGGGAATGGGAATGGGAATAGAATAGAATAGAATAGAATAGAATAGAATAGGGAATGGGAATAGAACAGAATAGAACAGAACAGAACAGAACAGAACAGAATAGAATAGAATAGAATAGAATAGAATAGAATTAGGAATAGGACTAGAATAGAACAGAATAGAATAGAATAGAATAGGGAATGGGAATGGGAATGGGAATGGGAATGGGAATGGGAATAGAATAGAATAGAATAGAATAGAATAAGGAATGGGAATAGAACAGAACAGAATAGAACAGAACAGAACAGGGAATCGGAATAAAATAGAATAGAATAGAATAATGGGAATGGAAATGGGAATGGGAATGGGAAAAGAATAGAATAGAATAGAATAGAATAGAATAGAATAGAATAGAATAGGGAATGGGAATAGAACAGAACAGAATAGAATAGAATAGAATAGAATAGAATAGAATAGAATAGAATAGAATAGAATTAGGAATGGGCCTAGAATAGAATAGAATAGAATAGAATAGAATAGAATAGAATAGAATAGAATAGGGAATGGGAATAGAACAGAACAGAACAGAACAGAACAGAATAATGGGAATGGGAATGGGAATGGGAATGGGAATGGGAATGGGAATAGAATAGAATAGAATAGGGAATGGGAATAGAACAGAACAGAACAGAATAGAACAGACTAGACTAGACTAGACTAGACTAGACTAGACTAGACTAGACTAGAATAGAATAGAATAGAATAGAATAGAATAGAATAGAATAGAATAGAATAAGGAATGGGAATGGGAATGGGAATGGGAAAGGGAAAGGGAAAGGGAAAGGGAATAGCATAGCATAGCATAGCATAGCATAGCATAGCATAGCATAGCATAGCATAGCATAGAATAGAAGAGAATAGAAGAGAATAGAAGAGAATAATGGGAATGGGAATGGGAATGGGAATAGAATAGAATAGAATAGAATAGCATAGAATAGAATAGAATAGAATAGAATAGAACAGAATAGGGAATGGGAATGGGAATGGGAATGGGAATGGGAATGGGAATAGAATAGAATAGAATAGGGAATGGGAAAGGGAAAGGGAAAGGGAAAGGGAAAGGGAAAGGGAAAGGGAAAGGGAATAGCATAGCATAGCATAGAATAGCATAGCATAGCATAGCATAGAATAGAATAATGGGAATGGGAATAGAATAGAATAGAATAGAATAGAATAGAATAGAATAGAATAGAATAGAATAGAATAGGGAATGGGAATAGAATAGAACAGAATAGAATAGGGAATGGGAATGGGAAAGGGAAAGGGAAAGGGAATAGCAAAGCATAGCATAGCATAGCATAGCATAGCATAGCATAGCATAGCATAGCATAGAATAGCATAGAATAGAATAGAGTAGAATAGGGAATGGGAATAGAATAGAATAGAATAGAATAGAATAGAATAGAATAGAATAGAATAGAATAGAATAGAATAGAATAGAATAAGTAATGGGAATAGAATAAATTAGAATAGAATAGAATAGAATAGAATAGAATAGAATAGGGAATGGGAATGGGAATGGGAATGGGAATGGGAATGGGAATGGGAATAGAATAGAATAGAATAGAATAGAATAGAATAAAATAGGGAATGGGAATAGAACAGAACAGAATAGAACAGAACAGAACAGAACAGGGAATCGGAATAAAATAGAATAGAATAGAATAATGGGAATGGGAATGGGAATGGGAATGGGAATGGGAATAGAATATAATAGAATAGAATAGAATAGAATAGGGAATGGGAATAGAACAGAACAGAACAGAACAGAACAGAATAATGGGAATGGGAATGGGAATGGGAATGGGAATAGAATAGAATAGATTAGGGAATGGGAATAGAACAGAACAGAATAGAATAGAATAGAATAGAATAGGGAATGGGAATGGGAAAGGGAAAGGGAATGGGAATGGGAATGGGAATGGGAATGGGAATGGGAATAGAACAGAACAGAACAGAATAGAATAGAATAGAATAGAATAGAATAGAATAGAATTAGGAATGGGACTAGAAAGAATAGAATAGAATAGAATAGAATAGAATACAATAGAATAGGGAATGGGAATGCGAATGCGAATGGGAATAGAATAGAATAGAATAGAATAGAATAGAATAGGGAATGGGAATAGAACAGAACAGAATAGAACAGAACAGAACAGGGAATCGGAATAAAATAGAATAGAATAGAATAATGGGAATGGGAATGGGAATGGGAATGGGAATGGGAATGGGAATGGGAATAGAATAGAATAGAATAGAATAGAATAGAATAGGGAATGGGAATAGAACAGAACAGAACAGAACAGAACAGAATAATGGGAATGGGAATGGGAATGGGAATGGGAATGGGAATAGAATAGAATAGAATAGGGAATGGGAATAGAACAGAACAGAACAGAACAGACTAGACTAGACTAGAATAGAATAGAATAGAATAGAATAGAATAGAATAGAATAGAATAGAATAAGGAATGGGAATGGGAATGGGAATGGGAAAGGGAAAGGGAAAGGGAAAGGGAATAGCATAGCATAGCATAGCATAGCATAGCATAGCATAGCATAGCATAGAATAGAAGAGAATAGAAGAGAATAGAAGAGAATAATGGGAATGGGAATGGGAATGGGAATAGAATAGAATAGAATAGAATAGAATAGAATAGAATAGAATAGAACAGAATAGGGAATGGGAATGGGAATGGGAATGGGAATGGGAATGGGAATAGAATAGAATAGAATAGAATAGGGAATGGGAAAGGGAAAGGGAAAGGGAAAGGGAAAGGGAAAGGGAAAGGGAAAGGGAATAGCATAGCATAGCATAGCATAGCATAGCATAGCAAAGCATAGCATAGAATAGAATAATGGGAATGGGAATAGAATAGAATAGAATAGAATAGAATAGAATAGAATAGAATGGAATAGAATAGAATAGAATAGAATAGGGAATGGGAATAGAATAGAACAGAATAGAATAGGGAATGGGAATGGGAAAGGGAAAGGGAAAGGGAATAGCAAAGCATAGCATAGCATAGCATAGCATAGCATAGCATAGCATAGCATAGCATAGAATAGCATAGAATAGAATAGAGTAGAATAGGGAATGGGAATAGAATAGAATAGAATAGAATAGAATAGAATAGAATAGAATAGAATAGGGAATGGGAATAGAACAGAATAGAACAGAACAGAACAGAACAGAATAGAATAGAATAGAATAGAATAGAATTAGGAATAGGACTAGAATAGAATAGAATAGAATAGAATAGAATAGAATAGGGAATGGGAATGGGAATGGGAATGGGAATGGGAATGGGAATAGAATAGAATAGAATAGAATAGAATAAGGAATGGGAATAGAACAGAACAGAATAGAACAGAACAGAACAGGGAATCGGAATAAAATAGAATAGAATAGTATAATGGGAATGGAAATGGGAATGGGAATGGGAAAAGAATAGAATAGAATAGAATAGAATAGAATAGAATAGGGAATGGGAATAGAACAGAACAGAACAGAACAGAACAGAACAGAACAGAATAATGGGAATGGGAATGGGAATGGGAATGGGAATGGGAATGGGAATAGAATAGAATAGAATAGAATAGGGAATAGGAATAGAACAGAACAGAACAGAACAGAACAGAACAGAACAGAACAGAATAATGGGAATGGGAATGGGAATGGGAATGGGAATGGGAATAGAATAGAATAGAATAGAATAGGGAATGGGAATAGAACAGAACAGAACAGAATAGAATAGAATAGAATAGAATAGAATTAGGAATGGGCCTAGAATAGAATAGAATAGAATAGAATAGAATAGAATAGAATAGGGAATGGGAATGGGAATGGGAATGGGAATGGGAATGGGAATGGGAATAGAATAGAATAGAATAGAATAGGGAATGGGAATAGAACAGAACAGAATAGAACAGAACAGAACAGGGAATCGGAATAAAATAGAATAGAATAGAATAATGGGAATGGGAATGGGAATGGGAATGGGAATAGAATAGAATAGAATAGAATAGAATAGAATAGAATAGAATAGAATAGAATAGAATAGAATAGAATAGAATAGAATAGGGAATGGGAATAGAACAGAACAGAACAGAACAGAATAATGGGAATGGGAATGGGAATGGGAATGGGAATGGGAATGGGAATGGGAATGGGAATGGGAATAGAATAGAATAGAATAGGGAATGGGAATAGAACAGAACAGAACAGAACAGAATAGAATAGAATAGAATAGAATAGAATAGAATAGAATAGAATAGAATAAGGAATGGGAATGGGAATGGGAATGGGAATGGGAAAGGGAAAGGGAAAGGGAAAGGGAATAGCATAGCATAGCATAGCATAGCATAGCATAGCATAGCATAGCATAGCATAGAATAGAAGAGAATAGAAGAGAATAGAAGAGAATAATGGGAATGGGAATGGGAATGGGAATAGAATAGAATAGAATAGAATAGAATAGAATAGAACAGAATAGGGAATGGGAATGGGAATGGGAATGGGAATGGGAATAGAATAGAATAGAATAGGGAATGGGAAAGGGAAAGGGAAAGGGAAAGGGAAAGGGAAAGGGAAAGGGAAAGGGAATAGCATAGCATAGCATAGCATAGCATAGCATAGCATAGCATAGCATAGCATAGCATAGCATAGAATAGAATAATGGGAATGGGAATAGAATAGAATAGAATAGAATAGAATAGAATAGAATAGAATAGAATAGAATAGAATAGGGAATGGGAATAGAATAGAACAGAATAGAATAGGGAATGGGAATGGGAAAGGGAAAGGGAAAGGGAATAGCAAAGCATAGCATAGCATAGCATAGCATAGCATAGCATAGCATAGCATAGATAGGCATAGAATAGAATAGAGTAGAATAGGGAATGGGAATAGAATAGAATAGAATAGAATAGAATAGAATAGAATAGAATAGAATAGAATAAGTAATGGGAATAGAATAAATTAGAATAGAATAGAATAGAATAGAATAGAATAGAATAGAATAGGGAATGGGAATTGGAAAGGGAATGGGAATGGGAATGGGAATGGAAATGGGAATAGAATAGAATAGAATAGAATAGAATAGAATAGAATAGAATAGAATAGAATAGGGAATGGGAATAGAACAGAATAGAACAGAACAGAACAGAACAGAATAGAATAGAATAGAATAGAATAGAATTAGGAATAGGACTAGAATAGAATAGAATAGAATAGAATAGAATAGGGAATGGGAATGGGAATGGGAATGGGAATGGGAATGGGAATGGGAATGGGAATAGAATAGAATAGAATAGAATAAGGAATGGGAATTGAACAGAACAGAATAGAACAGAACAGAACAGGGAATCGGAATAAAATAGAATAGAATAGAATAATGGGAATGGAAATGGGAATGGGAATGGGAAAAGAATAGAATAGAATAGAATAGAATAGAATAGAATAGAATAGAATAGAATAGAATAGAATAGGGAATGGGAATAGAACAGAACAGAACAGAACAGAACAGAACAGCATAATGGGAATGGGAATGGGAATGGGAATGGGAATGGGAATGGGAATAGAATAGAATAGAATAGGGAATGGGAACAGAACAGAACAGAATAGAATAGAATAGAATAGAATAGAATAGAATAGAATTAGGAATGGGCCTAGAATAGAATAGAATAGAATAGAATAGAATAGAATAGAATAGGGAATGGGAATGGGAATGGGAATGGGAATGGGAATGGGAATGGGAATGGGAATAGAATAGAATAGAATAGAATAGGGAATGGGAATAGAACAGAACAGAATAGAACAGAACAGAACAGGGAATCGGAATAAAATAGAATAGAATAGAATAATGGGAATGGGAATGGGAATGGGAATGGGAATGGGAATAGAATAGAATAGAATAGAATAGAATAGAATAGAATAGAATAGAATAGAATAGAATAGAATAGAATAGAATAAGGAATGGGAATGGGAATGGGAATAGAATAGAATAGAATAGGGAATGGGAACAGAACAGAACAGAATAGAATAGAATAGAATAGAATAGAATAGAATAGAATAGAATAGAATAGAATTAGGAATGGGCCTAGAATAGAATAGAATAGAATAGAATAGAATAGGGAATGGGAATGGGAATGGGAATGGGAATGGGAATGGGAATAGAATAGAATAGAATAGAATAGAATAGAATAGGGAATGGGAATAGAACAGAACAGAACAGAACAGAACAGAACAGAATAATGGGAATGGGAATGGGAATGGGAATGGGAATGGGAATAGAAAAGAATAGAATAGGGAATGGGAATAGAACAGAACAGAATAGAATAGAATAGAATAGAATAGAATAGAATAGAATAGAATAGAATAGAATTAGGAATAGGACTAGAATAGAATAGAATAGAATAGAATAGAATAGAATAGAATAGGGAATGGGAATGGGAATGGGAATGGGAATGGGAATGAGAATAGAATAGAATAGAATAGAATAGAATAGAATAAGGAATGGGAATAGAACAGAACAGAATAGAACAGAACAGAACAGGGAATCGGAATAAAATAGAATAGAATAGTATAATGGGAATGGAAATGGGAATGGGAATGGGAAAAGAATAGAATAGAATAGAATAGAATAGAATAGAATAGGGAATGGGAATAGAACAGAACAGAACAGAACAGAACAGAACAGAACAGAATAATGGGAATGGGAATGGGAATGGGAATGGGAATGGGAATAGAATAGAATAGAATAGAATAGGGAATGGGAATAGAACAGAATAGAACAGAATAGAATAGAATAGAATAGAATAGAATAGAATAGAATTAGGAATGGGCCTAGAATAGAATAGAATAGAATAGAATAGAATAGAATAGAATAGGGAATGGGAATGGGAATGGGAATGGGAATGGGAATGGGAATGGGAATGGGAATAGAATAGAATAGAATAGAATAGGGAATGGGAATAGGACAGAACAGAATAGAACAGAACAGAACAGGGAATCGGAATAAAATAGAATAGAATAGAATAATGGGAATGGGAATGGGAATGGGAATGGGAATAGAATAGAATAGAATAGAATAGAATAGAATAGAATAGGGAATGGGAATAGAACAGAACAGAACAGAACAGAACAGAATAATGGGAATGGGAATGGGAATGGGAATGGGAATGGGAATGGGAATGGGAATAGAATAGAATAGAATAGAATAGGGAATGGGAATAGAACAGAACAGAACAGAATAGAATAGAATAGAATAGAATAGAATAGAATAGAATAGAATAGAATAGAATAGAATAGAATAAGGAATGGGAATGGGAATGGGAATGGGAATGGGAAAGGGAAAGGGAAAGGGAAAGGGAATAGCATAGCATAGCATAGCATAGCATAGCATAGCATAGCATAGCATAGAGTAGAAGAGAATAGAAGAGAATAGAAGAGAATAATGGGAATGGGAATGGGAATGGGAATAGAATAGAATAGAATAGAATAGAATAGAATAGAATAGAATAGAATAGAACAGAATAGGGAATGGGAATGGGAATGGGAATGGGAATGGGAATAGAATAGAATAGAATAGGGAATGGGAAAGGGAAAGGGAAAGGGAAAGGGAAAGGGAAAGGGAAAGGGAATAGCATAGCATAGCATAGCATAGCATAGCATAGCATAGCATAGCATAGCATAGAATAGAATAATGGGAATGGGAATAGAATAGAATAGAATAGAATAGAATAGAATAGAATAGAATAGAATAGGGAATGGGAATAGAATAGAACAGAATAGAATAGGGAATGGGAATGGGAAAGGGAAAGGGAAAGGGAATAGCAAAGCATAGCATAGCATAGCATAGCATAGCATAGCATAGCATAGCATAGATAGGCATAGAATAGAATAGAGTAGAATAGGGAATGGGAATAGAATAGAATAGAATAGAATAGAATAGAATAGAATAGAATAGAATAGAATAGAATAGAATAAGTAATGGGAATAGAATAAATTAGAATAGAATAGAATAGAATAGAATAGAATAGGGAATGGGAATGGGAATTGGAAAGGGAAAGGGAATGGGAATGGGAATGGGAATGGGAATGGGAATAGAATAGAATAGAATAGAATAGAATAGAATAGAATAGAATAGAATAGGGAATGGGAATAGAACAGAATAGAACAGAACAGAACAGAACAGAATAGAATAGAATAGAATAGAATAGAATAGAATTAGGAATAGGACTAGAATAGAATAGAATAGAATAGAATAGAATAGAATAGAATAGGGAATGGGAATGGGAATGGGAATGGGAATGGGAATGGGAATGGGAATGGGAATAGAATAGAATAGAATAGAATAAGGAATGGGAATAGAACAGAACAGAATAGAACAGAACAGAACAGGGAATCGGAATAAAATAGAATAGAATAGAATAATGGGAATGGAAATGGGAATGGGAATGGGAAAAGAAATAGAATAGAATAGAATAGAATAGAATAGAATAGAATAGAATAGAATAGAATAGAATAGGGAATGGGAATAGAACAGAACAGAACAGAACAGAACAGAACAGCATAATGGGAATGGGAATGGGAATGGGAATGGGAATGGGAATGGGAATAGAATAGAATAGAATAGGGAATGGGAATAGAACAGAACAGAACAGAATAGAATAGAATAGAATAGAATAGAATAGAATAGAATAGAATAGAATAGAATTAGGAATGGGCCTAGAATAGAATAGAATAGAATAGAATAGAATAGAATAGGGAATGGGAATGGGAATGGGAATGGGAATGGGAATGGGAATAGAATAGAATAGAATAGAATAGGGAATGGGAATAGAACAGAACAGAATAGAACAGAACAGAACAGGGAATCGGAATAAAATAGAATAGAATAGAATAATGGGAATGGGAATGGGAATGGGAATGGGAATGGGAATGGGAATGGGAATAGAATAGAATAGAATAGAATAGAATAGAATAGAATAGGGAATGGGAATAGAACAGAACAGAACAGAACAGAACAGAACAGAATAATGGGAATGGGAATGGGAATGGGAATGGGAATGGGAATGGGAATAGAAAAGAATAGAATAGGGAATGGGAATAGAACAGAACAGAACAGAATAGAATAGAATAGAATAGAATAGAATAGAATAGAATAGAATAAGGAATGGGAATGGGAATGGGAATGGGAATGGGAATGGGAATAGAATAGAATAGAATAGGGAATGGGAATAGAACAGAATAGAATAGAATAGAATAGAATAGAATAGAATAGAATAGAATAGAATAGAATAAGGAATGGGAATGGGAATGGGAATGGGAATGGGAAAGGGAAAGGGAAAGGGAAAGGGAATAGCATAGCATAGCATAGCATAGCATAGCATAGCATAGCATAGCATAGAATAGAAGAGAATAGAAGAGAACAGAATAGGGAATGGGAATGGGAATGGGAATGGGAATGGGAATGGGAATGGGAATGGGAATGGGAATAGAATAGAATAGAATAGGGAATGGGAAAGGGAAAGGGAAAGGGAAAGGGAAAGGGAAAGGGAAAGGGAAAGGGAATAGCATAGCATAGCATAGCATAGCATAGCATAGCATAGCATAGCATAGAATAGAATAATGGGAATGGGAATAGAATAGAATAGAATAGAATAGAATAGAATAGAATAGAATAGAATAGAATAGGGAATGGGAATAGAATAGAACAGAATAGAATAGGGAATGGGAATGGGAAAGGGAAAGGGAAAGGGAATAGCAAAGCATAGCATAGCATAGCATAGCATAGCATAGCATAGCATAGCATAGCATAGCATAGATAGGCATAGAATAGAATAGAGTAAAATAGGGAATGGGAATAGAATAGAATAGAATAGAATAGAATAGAATAGAATAGAATAGAATAAGTAATGGGAATAGAATAAATTAGAATAGAATAGAATAGAATAGAATAGAATAGAATAGGGAATGGGAATTGGAAAGGGAATGGGAATGGGAATGGGAATGGGAATGGGAATGGGAATGGGAATAGAATAGAATAGAATAGAATAGAATAGAATAGGGAATGGGAATAGAACAGAATAGAACAGAACAGAACAGAACAGAATAGAATAGAATAGAATAGAATAGAATAGAATTAGGAATAGGACTAGAATAGAATAGAATAGAATAGAATAGAATAGAATAGAATAGGGAATGGGAATGGGAATGGGAATGGGAATGGGAATGGGAATGGGAATGGGAATAGAATAGAATAGAATAGAATAAGGAATGGGAATAGAACAGAACAGAATAGAACAGAACAGAACAGGGAATCGGAATAAAATAGAATAGAATAGAATAATGGGAATGGAAATGGGAATGGGAATGGGAAAAGAATAGAATAGAATAGAATAGAATAGAATAGAATAGAATAGAATAGAATAGGGAATGGGAATAGAACAGAACAGAACAGAACAGAACAGAACAGCATAATGGGAATGGGAATGGGAATGGGAATGGGAATGGGAATGGGAATAGAATAGAATAGAATAGGGAATGGGAATAGAACAGAACAGAACAGAATAGAATAGAATAGAATAGAATAGAATAGAATAGAATAGAATTAGGAATGGGCCTAGAATAGAATAGAATAGAATAGAATAGAATAGAATAGAGAATGGGAATGGGAATGGGAATGGGAATGGGAATGGGAATAGAATAGAATAGAATAGAATAGAATAGGGAATGGGAATAGAACAGAACAGAATAGAACAGAACAGAACAGGGAATCGGAATAAAATAGAATAGAATAGAATAATGGGAATGGGAATGGGAATGGGAATGGGAATAGAATAGAATAGAATAGAATAGAATAGAATAGAATAGAATAGGGAATGGGAATAGAACAGAACAGAACAGAACAGAACAGAACAGAACAGAATAATGGGAATGGGAATGGGAATGGGAATGGGAATGGGAATGGGAATAGAAAAGAATAGAATAGGGAATGGGAATAGAACAGAACAGAATAGAATAGAATAGAATAGAATAGAATAGAATAGAATAGAATAGAATAAGGAATGGGAATGGGAATGGGAATGGGAATGGGAATGGGAAAGGGAAAGGGAAAGGGAAAGGGAATAGCATAGCATAGCATAGCATAGCATAGCATAGCATAGCATAGCATAGAATAGAAGAGAATAGAAGAGAATAGAAGAGAATAATGGGAATGGGAATGGAAATGGGAATGGGAATAGAATAGAATAGAATAGAATAGAATAGAATAGAATAGAATAGAATAGAATAGAATAGAACAGAATAGGGAATGGGAATGGGAATGGGAATGGGAATGGGAATGGGAATAGAATAGAATAGAATAGAATAGGGAATGGGAAAGGGAAAGGGAAAGGGAAAGGGAAAGGGAAAGGGAATAGCATAGCATAGCATAGCATAGCATAGCATAGCATAGCATAGCATAGCATAGAATAGAATAGAATAGAATAATGGGAATGGGAATGGGAATAGAATAGAATAGAATAGAATAGAATAGAATAGAATAGAATAGAATAGAATAGGGAATGGGAATAGAATAGAACAGAATAGAATAGGGAATGGGAATGGGAAAGGGAAAGGGAAAGGGAATAGCAAAGCATAGCATAGCATAGCATAGCATAGCATAGCATAGCATAGAATAGAATAGAATAGAGTAGAATAGGGAATGGGAATAGAATAGAATAGAATAGAATAGAATAGAATAGAATAGAATAGAATAAGTAATGGGAATAGAATAGATTAGAATAGAATAGAATAGAATAGAATAGAATAGAATAGAATAGGGAATGGGAATGGGAAAGGGAATGGGAATGGGAATGGGAATGGGAATGGGAATGGGAATGGGAATAGAATAGAATAGAATAGGGAATGGGAATAGAACAGAACAGAATAGAACAGAACAGAACAGGGAATCGGAATAAAATAGAATAGAATAGAATAATGGGAATGGGAATGGGAATGGGAATGGGAAAAGAATAGAATAGAATAGAATAAAATAGAATAGAATAGAATAGGGAATGGGAATAGAACAGAACAGAACAGAACAGAACAGAATAATGGGAATGGGAATGGGAATGGGAATGGGAATGGGAATGGGAATAGAATAGAATAGAATAGGGAATGGGAATAGAACAGAACAGAATAGAATAGAATAGAATAGAATAGAATAGAATAGAATAGAATAGAATAGAATTAGGAATGGGACTAGAATAGAATAGAATAGAATAGAATAGAATAGGGAATGGGAATGGGAATGGGAATGGGAATGGGAATGGGAATGGGAATGGGAATGGGAATGGGAATGGGAATAGAATAGAATAGAATAGAATAGGGAATGGGAATAGAACAGAACAGAATAGAACAGAACAGAACAGGGAATCGGAATAAAATAGAATAGAATAGAATAATGGGAATGGGAATGGGAATGGGAATGGGAATAGAATAGAATAGAATAGAATAGAATAGGGAATGGGAATAGAACAGAACAGAACAGAACAGAACAGAATAATGGGAATGGGAATGGGAATGGGAATGGGAATGGGAATAGAATAGAATAGAATAGGGAATGGGAATAGAACAGAACAGAACAGAATAGAATAGAATAGAATAGAATAGAATAGAATAAGGAATGGGAATGGGAAAGGGAAAGGGAAAGGGAAAGGGAAAGGGAATAGAATAGAATAGAATAGATAAGAATAGAATAGAATAGAATAATGGGAATGGGAATGGGAATGGGAATAGAATAGAATAGAATAGAATAGAATAGGGAATGGGAATAGAATAGAATAGAATAGAATAGAATAGAATAAGGAATGGGAATAGAATAGATTAGAATAGAATAGAATAGAATAGAATAGAATAGAATAGAATAGAATAGAATAGAATAGGGAATGGGAATGGGAATGGGTATGGGAAAGGGAATGGGAATGGGAATGGGAATGGGAATGGGAATGGGAATGGGAATAGAATAGAATAGAATAGAATAGAATAGGGAATGGGAATGGGAATGGGTATGGGAAAGGGAATGGGAATGGGAATGGGAATGGGAATGGGAATGGGAATAGAATAGAATAGAACAGAACAGAACAGAACAGAACAGAACAGAGTAGAATAGAATAGAATAGAATAGAATAGAATAGAATAGAATAGAATAGAATTAGGAATGGGACTAGAATAGAATAGAATAGAATAGAATAGAATAGAATAGAATAGGGAATGGGGATGGGAATGGGAATGGGAATGGGAATGGGAATCGGAATAGAATAGAATAGAATAGAATAGAATAGGGAATGGGAATAGAACAGAACAGAACAGAACAGAACAGAACAGAATAATGGGAATGGGAATGGGAATGGGAATGGGAATGGGAATGGGAATGGGAATGGGAATAGAATAGAATAGAATAGGGAATGGGAATAGAACAGAATAGAACAGAACAGAACAGAACAGAACAGAACAGAACAGAACAGAACAGAATAGAATAGAATAGAGTAGAATAGAATAGAATAGAATTAGGAATGGGACTAGAATAGAATAGAATAGAATAAAATAGGGAATGGGAATGGGAATGGGAATGGGAATGGGAATGGGAATGGGAATAGAATAAAATAGAATAGAATAGAATAGGGAATGGGAATAGAAAAGAACAGAATAGAACAGAACAGAACAGGGAATCGGAATAAAATAGAATAGAATATAATAATGGGAATGGGAATGGGAATGGGAATGGGAATGGGAATAGAATAGAATAGAATAGAATAGAATAGGGAATGGGAATGGGAAAGGGAATGGGAATGGGAATGGGAATGGGAATGGGAATGGGAATGAGAATAGAATAGAATAGAATAGAATAGAATAGAATAGGGAATGGGAATAGAACAGAACAGAACAGAACAGAACAGAACAGAACAGGGAATCGGAATAAAATAGAATAGAATGGGAATGGGAATGGGAATGGGAATGGGAATGGGAATAGAATAGAATAGAATAGAATAGAATAGAATAGGGAATGGGAATAGAACAGAACAGAACAGAACAGAACAGAATAATGGGAATGGGAATGGGAATGGGAATGGGAATGGGAATGGGAATAGAATAGAATAGAATAGGGAATGGGAATAGAACAGAAGAGAACAGAACAGACTAGAATAGAATAGAATAGAATAGAATAGAATAGAACAGAATAGAATAGAAAAGAATAGAATAAGGAATGGGAATGGGAATGGGAAAGGGAAAGGGAAAGGGAAAGGGAAAGGGAAAGGGAATAGAATAGAATAGAATAGAATAGATAAGAATAGAATAGAATAGAATAGAATAATGGGAATGGGAATAGAATAGAATAGAATAGAATAGAATAGAATAGAATAGAATAGAATAGAATAGGGAATGGGAATGGGAAAGGGAAAGGGAAAGGGAAAGGGAAAGGGAAAGGGAATAGCATAGCATAGCATAGCATAGCATAGCATAGCATAGCATAGCATAGAATATAATATAATAGAATAGAATAGAATAGAATAGAATAATGGGAATGGGAATAGAATAGAATAGAATAGAATAGGGAATGGGAATAGAATAGAATAGAATAGGGAATGGGAACAGTACAGAACAGAACAGAACAGAATAGAATAGAATAGGGAATGGGAATAGAATAGAATAGAATAGAATAGAATAGAATAGAATAGAATAGAATAGAATAGAATAGAATAGAATAGAACAGAACAGGGAATGGGAATGGGAAAGGGTAAGGGAAAGGGAATAGAATAGCATAGCATAGCATAGCATAGCATAGCATAGCATAGCATAGCATAGAATAGAATAGAATAGAATAGAATAGGGAATGGGAATAGAATAGAATAGAATAGAATAGAATAGAATAGAATAGAATAGAATAGAATAGAATAGAATAGAATAAGTAATGGGAATACAATAGATTAGAATAGAATAGAATAGAATAGAATAGAATAGAATAGAATAGGGAATGGGAATGGGAATGGGAAAGGGAATGGGAATGGGAATGGGAATGGGAATAGAATAGAATAGAATAGAATAGAATAGAATAGAATAGAATAGAATAGAATAGGGAATGGGAATAGAACAGAATAGAACAGAACAGAACAGAATAGAATAGAATAGAATAGAATAGAATAGAATAGAATAGAATAGAATTAGGAATGGGACTAGAATAGAATAGAATAGAATAGAATAGAATAGAATAGGGAATGGGAATGGGAATGGGAATGGGAATGGGAATGGGAATAGAACGGAACGGAACGGAACGGAACGGAACAGAACAGAACAGAACAGAACAGAACATAGTAGAATAGAATAGAATAGAATAGAATAGAATAGAATAGAATAGAATAGAATAGAATAGAAGGAATGGGAATAGAATAGAATAGAATAGAATAGAATAGAATAGAATAGGGAATGGGAATAGAACAGAACAGAACCGAACAGAATAGAATAGAATAAAATAGGGAATGGGAATAGAACAGAACAGAACGGAACGGAACGCAACGGAACAGAACAGAACAAAACAGAACAGAACATAGTAGAATAGAATAGAATAGAATAGAATAGAATAGAATAGAATAGAATAGGGAATGGGAATAGAACAGAACAGAACAGAACAGAACAGGGAATCGGAATAGAATAGAATAGAATAGAATAGAATAGAATAGAATAGGGAATCGGAATAGAACAGAACAGAATAGAATAGAATAGAATAGAATAGAATAGAATAGAATAGAATAGAATAGAATAGAATAGAATAGAATAGAATAAAATAGAATAATGGGAATGGGAATGGGAATGGGAATGGGAATAGAATAGAATAGAATAGAATAGAATAGAATAGGGAATGGGAATAGAACAGAACAGAACAGAACAGAATAGAATAGAATAGAATAGAATAGAATAGAATAGAATAATGGGAATGGGAATGGAAATGGAAATAGAATAGAATAGAATAGAATAGAATAGAATAGAATAGAATAGAATAAGGAATGGGAATAGATTAGAATAGAATAGAATGGAATAGAATAGGGAATGGGAATGGGAAAGGGAATGGGAATGGGAATGGGAATGGGAATGGGAATAGAATAGAATAGAATAGAATAGAATAGAATAGAATAGGGAATGGGAATAGAACAGAACAGAACAGAATAGAATAGAATAGAATAGAATAGAATAGAATTAGGAATGGGACTAGAATAGAATAGAATAGAATAGAATAGAATAGAATAGAATAGGGAATGGGAATGGGAATGGGAATGGGAATGGGAATAGAATAGAATAGAATAGGGAATGGGAATAGAACAGAACAGAATAGAACAGAACAGAACAGGGAATCGGAATAAAATAGAATAGAATAGAATAATGGGAATGGGAATGGGAATGGGAATGGGAATGGGAATAGAATAGAATAGAATAAAATAGAATAGAATAGAATAGAATAGAATAGAATAAGGAATGGGAATAGATTAGAATAGAATAGAATAGAATAGAATAGAATAGGGAATGGGAATGGGAAAGGGAATGGGAATGGGAATGGGAATGGGAATGGGAATGGGAATGGGAATAGAATAGAATAGAATAGAATAGGAAATGGGAATAGAACAGAACAGAACAGAATAGAATAGAATAGAATAGAATAGAATAGAATAGGGAATGGGACTAGAATGAATAGAATAGAATAGAATAGAATAGAATAGAATAGAAAAAATAGAATAGAATAGGGAATGGGAATGGGAATGGGAATAGAATAGAATAGAATAGAATAGGGAATGGGTATAGAACAGAACAGAATAGAACAGAACAGGGAATCGGAATAAAATAGAATAGAATAGAATAATGGGAATGGGAATGGGAATGGGAATGGGAATGGGAATAGAATAGAATAGAATAGAATAGAATAGAATAGGGAATGGGAATGGGAAAGGGAATGGGAATGGGAATGGGAATGGGAATGGGAATGGGAATGGGAATGGGAATAGAATAGAATAGAATAGAATAGGGAATGGGAATAGAACAGAACAGAACAGAACAGAACAGAACAGAACAGGGAATCGGAATAAAATAGAATAGAATAGAATAATGGGAATGGGAATGGGAATGGGAATGGGAATGGGAATAGAATAGAATAGAATAGAATAGAATAGGGAATGGGAATGGGAAAGGGAATGGGAATGGGAATGGGAATGGGAATGGGAATGGGAATGGGAATAGAATAGAATAGAATAGAATAGGGAATGGGAATAGAACAGAACAGAACAGAACAGAACAGAACAGGGAATCGGAATAAAATAGAATAGAATAGAATAATGGGAATGGGAATGGGAATGGGAATGGGAATGGGAATGGGAAGAGAATAGAATAGAATAGAATAGAATAGGGAATGGGAATAGAACAGAACAGAACAGAACAGAACAGAACAGAACAGAATAATGGGAATGGGAATGGGAATGGGAATGGGAATGGGAATGGGAATGGGAATAGAATAGAATAGAATAGGGAATGGGAATAGAACAGAAGAGAACAGAACAGACTAGAATAGAATAGAATAGAATAGAATAGAACAGAATAGAATAGAAAAGAATAGAATAAGGAATGGGAATGGGAATGGGAAAGGGAAAGGGAAAGGGAAAGGGAAAGGGAAAGGGAAAGGGAATAGAATAGAATAGAATAGAATAGATAAGAATAGAATAGAATAGAATAATGGGAATGGGAATAGAATAGAATAGAATAGAATAGAATAGAATAGAATAGAATAGAATAGGGAATGGGAATGGGAAAGGGAAAGGGAAAGGGAAAGGGAAAGGGAAAGGGAATAGCATAGCATAGCATAGCATAGCATAGCATAGCATAGCATAGCATAGCATAGAATAGAATAGAATAGAATAGAATAGAATAGAATAGAATAGAATAGAATAATGGGAATGGGAATAGAATAGAATAGAATAGAATAGAATAGGGAATGGGAATAGAATAGAATAGAATAGAATAGAATAGGGAATGGGAACAGTACAGAACAGAACAGAACAGAATAGAATAGAATAGGAAATGGTAATAGAATAGAATAGAATAGAATAGAATAGAATAGAATAGAATAGAATAGAATTGAATAGAACAGAACAGAATAGGGAATGGGAATGGGAAAGGGAATGGGAATGGGAATGGGAATGGGAATGGGAATGGGAATGGGAATAGAATAGAATAGAATAGAATAGGGAATGGGAATAGAACAGAACAGAACAGAACAGAACAGAACAGGGAATCGGAATAAAATAGAATAGAATAGAATAATGGGAATGGGAATGGGAATGGGAATGGGAATGGGAATAGAATAGAATAGAATAGAATAGAATAGGGAATGGGAATGGGAAAGGGAATGGGAATGGGAATGGGAATGGGAATGGGAATGGGAATGGGAATGGGAATAGAATAGAATAGAATAGAATAGGGAATGGGAATAGAACAGAACAGAACAGAACAGAACAGAACAGAATAGAATAGAATAGGAAATGGTAATAGAATAGAATAGAATAGAATAGAATAGAATAGAATAGAATAGAATAGAATAGAATAGAATAGAATAGAATAGAATAGAATAAGGAATGGGAATAGATTAGAATAGAATAGAATAGAATAGAATAGAATAGAATAGGGAATGGGAATGGGAAAGGGAATGGGAATGGGAATGGGAATGGGAATGGGAATGGGAATGGGAATAGAATAGAATAGAATAGAATAGGAAATGGGAATAGAACAGAACAGAATAGAATAGAATAGAATAGAATAGAATAGGGAATGGGACTAGAATGAATAGAATAGAATAGAATAGAATAGAATAGAATAGAATAGAATAGAATAGAAAAAATAGAATAGAATAGGGAATGGGAATGGGAATGGGAATAGAATAGAATAGAATAGAATAGGGAATGGGTATAGAACAGAACAGAATAGAACAGAACAGGGAATCGGAATAAAATAGAATAGAATAGAATAATGGGAATGGGAATGGGAATGGGAATGGGAATGGGAATAGAATAGAATAGAATAGAATAGAATAGGGAATGGGAATGGGAAAGGGAATGGGAATGGGAATGGGAATGGGAATGGGAATGGGAATGGGAATGGGAATAGAATAGAATAGAATAGAATAGGGAATGGGAATAGAACAGAACAGAACAGAACAGAACAGAACAGGGAATCCGAATAAAATAGAATAGAATAGAATAATGGGAATGGGAATGGGAATGGGAATGGGAATGGGAATAGAATAGAATAGAATAGAATAGAATAGGGAATGGGAATGGGAAAGGGAATGGGAATGGGAATGGGAATGGGAATGGGAATGGGAATGGGAATAGAATAGAATAGAATAGAATAGGGAATGGGAATAGAACAGAACAGAACAGAACAGAACAGAACAGGGAATCGGAATAAAATAGAATAGAATAGAATAATGGGAATGGGAATGGGAATGGGAATGGGAATGGGAATGGGAAGAGAATAGAATAGAATAGAATAGAATAGAATAGGGAATGGGAATAGAACAGAACAGAACAGAACAGAACAGAACAGAACAGAATAATGGGAATGGGAATGGGAATGGGAATGGGAATGGGAATAGAATAGAATAGAATAGGGAATGGGAATAGAACAGAAGAGAACAGAACAGACTAGAATAGAATAGAATAGAATAGAATAGAATAGAACAGAATAGAATAGAAAAGAATAGAATAAGGAATGGGAATGGGAATGGGAAAGGGAAAGGGAAAGGGAAAGGGAAAGGGAAAGGGAAAGGGAATAGAATAGAATAGAATAGAATAGATAAGAATAGAATAGAATAGAATAATGGGAATGGGAATAGAATAGAATAGAATAGAATAGAATAGAATAGGGAATGGGAATGGGAAAGGGAAAGGGAAAGGGAAAGGGAAAGGGAAAGGGAATAGCATAGCATAGCATAGCATAGCATAGCATAGCATAGAATAGAATAGAATAGAATAGAATAGAATAGAATAGAATAATGGGAATGGGAATAGAATAGAATAGAATAGAATAGAATAGAATAGGGAATGGGAATAGAATAGAATAGAATAGAATAGAATAGGGAATGGGAACAGTACAGAACAGAACAGAACAGAATAGAATAGAATAGGAAATGGTAATAGAATAGAATAGAATAGAATAGAATAGAATAGAATAGAATAGAATAGAATTGAATAGAATTGAATAGAACAGAACAGAATAGGGAATGGGAATGGGAAAGGGAATGGGAATGGGAATGGGAATGGGAATGGGAATGGGAATGGGAATGGGAATGGGAATAGAATAGAATAGAATAGAATAGGGAATGGGAATAGAACAGAACAGAACAGAACAGAACAGAACAGGGAATCGGAATAAAATAGAATAGAATAGAATAATGGGAATGGGAATGGGAATGGGAATGGGAATGGGAATGGGAATAGAATAGAATAGAATAGAATAGAATAGGGAATGGGAATGGGAAAGGGAATGGGAATGGGAATGGGAATGGGAATGGGAATAGAATAGAATAGAATAGAATAGGGAATGGGAATAGAACAGAACAGAACAGAACAGAACAGAACAGGGAATCGGAATAAAATAGAATAGAATAGAATAATGGGAATGGGAATGGGAATGGGAATGGGAATGGGAATGGGAATGGGAATGGGAATGGGAATGGGAAGAGAATAGAATAGAATAGAATAGAATAGGGAATGGGAATAGAACAGAACAGAACAGAACAGAACAGAACAGAATAATGGGAATGGGAATGGGAATGGGAATGGGAATAGAATAGAATAGAATAGGGAATGGGAATAGAACAGAAGAGAACAGAACAGACTAGAATAGAATAGAATAGAATAGAATAGAATAGAATAGAACAGAATAGAATAGAAAAGAATAGAATAAGGAATGGGAAAGGGAAAGGGAAAGGGAAAGGGAAAGGGAAAGGGAATAGAATAGAATAGAATAGAATAGATAAGAATAGAATAGAATAGAATAGAATAATGGGAATGGGAATAGAATAGAATAGAATAGAATAGAATAGAATAGGGAATGGGAATGGGAAAGGGAAAGGGAAAGGGAAAGGGAAAGGGAATAGCATAGCATAGCATAGCATAGCATAGCATAGCATAGCATAGCATAGCATAGAATAGAACAGAACAGAACAGAATAGAATAGAATAGGAAATGGTAATAGAATAGAATAGAATAGAATAGAATAGAATAGAATAGAATAGAATTGAATAGAACAGAACAGAATAGGGAATGGGAATGGGAAAGGGAAAGGGAAAGGGAATAGCATAGCATAGCATAGCATAGCATAGCATAGCATAGCATAGCATAGCATAGAATAGAATAGAATAGAATAGAATAGAATAGGGAATGGGAATAGAATAGAATAGAATAGAATAGAATAGAATAGAATAGAATAGAATAGAATAGAATAGAATAAGTAATGGGAATACAATAGATTAGAATAGATTAGAATAGAATAGAATAGAATAGAATAGAATAGGGAATGGGAATGGGAATGGGAATGGGAAAGGGAATGGGAATGGGAATGGGAATGGGAATAGAATAGAATAGAATAGAATAGAATAGAATAGAATAGGGAATGGGAATAGAACAGAACAGAACAGAACAGAACAGAACAGAACAGAATAGAATAGAATAGAATAGAATAGAATAGAATAGAATAGAATTAGGAATGGGACTAGAATAGAATAGAATAGAATAGAATAGAATAGGGAATGGGAATGGGAATGGGAATGGGAATGGGAATGGGAATAGAACAGAACGGAACGGAACGGAACGGAACAGAACAGAACAGAACAGAACATAGTAGAATAGAATAGAATAGAATAGAATAGAATAGAATAGAATAGAATAGAATAGAATAGAAGGAATGGGAATAGAATAGAATAGAATAGAATAGAATAGAATAGAATAGGGAATGGGAATAGAACAGAACAGAACCGAACAGAATAGAATAGAATAAAATAGGGAATGGGAATAGAACAGAACAGAACGGAACGGAACGCAACGGAACAGAACAGAACAAAACAGAACAGAACATAGTAGAATAGAATAGAATAGAATAGAATAGAATAGAATAGAATAGAATAGGGAATGGGAATAGAACAGAACAGAACAGAACAGAACAGGGAATCGGAATAGAATAGCATAGAATAGAATAGAATAGAATAGAATAGAATAGGGAATCGGAATAGAACAGAACAGAACAGAATAGAATAGAATAGAATAGAATAGAATAGAATAGAATAGAATAGAATAGAATAGAATAGAATAGAATAAAATAGAATAATGGGAATGGGAATGGTAATGGGAATGGGAATAGAATAGAATAGAATAGAATAGAATAGAATAGAATAGAATAGGGAATGGGAATAGAACAGAACAGAATAGAATAGAATAGAATAGAATAGAATAGAATAGAATAGAATAATGGGAATGGGAATGGAAATAGAATAGAATAGAATAGAATAGAATAGAATAGAATAGAATAGAATAGAATAGAATAGAATAGAATAGAATAAGGAATGGGAATAGATTAGAATAGAATAGAATGGAATAGAATAGGGAATGGGAATGGGAAAGGGAATGGGAATGGGAATGGGAATGGGAATGGGAATGGGAATAGAATAGAATAGAATAGAATAGAATAGGGAATGGGAATAGAACAGAACAGAACAGAACAGAACAGAATAGAATAGAATAGAATAGAATAGAATAGAATAGAATAGAATAGAATAGAATAGAATTAGGAATGGGAGTAGAATAGAATAGAATAGAATAGAATAGAATAGAATAGGGAATGGGAATGGGAATGGGAATGGGAATGGGAATGGGAATGGGAATAGAATAGAATAGAATAGAATAGGGAATGGGAATAGAACAGAACAGAATAGAACAGAACAGAACCGGGAATCGGAATAAAATAGAATAGAATAGAATAATGGGAATGGGAATGGGAATGGGAATGGGAATAGAATAGAATAGAATAGAATAGAATAGAATAGAATAGAATAGAATAAGGAATGGGAATAGATTAGAATAGAATAGAATAGAATAGAATACGGAATGGGAATGGGAAAGGGAATGGGAATGGGAATGGGAATGGGAATGGGAATAGAATAGAATAGAATAGAATAGGGAATGGGAATAGAACAGAACAGAACAGAATAGAATAGAATAGAATAGAATAGAATAGAATAGAATAGAATAGAATAGAATAAGGAATGGGACTAGAATGAATAGAATAGAATAGAATAGAATAGAATAGAATAGAATAGAATAGAAAAAATAGAATAGAATAGGGAATGGGAATGGGAATGGGAATAGAATAGAATAGAATAGAATAGAATAGGGAATGGGTATAGAACAGAACAGAATAGAACAGAACAGGGAATCGGAATAAAATAGAATAGAATAGAATAATGGGAATGGGAATGGGAATGGGAATTTGAATGGGAATGGGAATGGGAATGGGAATGGGAGTAGAATAGAATAGAATAGAATAGAATAGAAGAGAAGAGAATAGAATAGGGAATGGGAATAGAACAGAACAGAACAGAACAGAATAATGGGAATGGGAATGGGAATGGGAATGGGAATGGGAATGGGAATAGAATAGAATAGAATAGAATAGAATAGAATAGAATAGAATAGAATAGGGAATGGGAATAGAACAGAACAGAATAGAATAGAATAGAATAGAATAGAATAGAATAGAAAAAATAGAATAGAATAGGGAATGGGAATGGGAATGGGAATAGAATAGAATAGAATAGAATAGGGAATGGGTATAGAACAGAACAGAATAGAACAGAACAGGGAATCGGAATAAAATAGAATAGAATAGAATAATGGGAATGGGAATGGGAATGGGAATGGGAATGGGAATGGGAATAGAATAGAATAGAATAGAATAGAATAGGGAATGGGAATGGGAAAGGGAATGGGAATGGGAATGGGAATGGGAATGGGAATGGGAATGGGAATGGGAATAGAATAGAATAGAATAGAATAGGGAATGGGAATAGAACAGAACAGAACAGAACAGAACAGAACAGGGAATCGGAATAAAATAGAATAGAATAGAATAATGGGAATGGGAATGGGAATGGGAATGGGAATGGGAATAGAATAGAATAGAATAGAATAGAATAGGGAATGGGAATGGGAAAGGGAATGGGAATGGGAATGGGAATGGGAATGGGAATGGGAATAGAATAGAATAGAATAGAATAGGGAATGGGAATAGAACAGAACAGAACAGAACAGAACAGAACAGGGAATCGGAATAAAATAGAATAGAATAGAATAATGGGAATGGGAATGGGAATGGGAATGGGAATGGGAATGGGAAGAGAATAGAATAGAATAGAATAGAATAGGGAATGGGAATAGAACAGAACAGAACAGAACAGAACAGAACAGAACAGAATAATGGGAATGGGAATGGGAATGGGAATGGGAATGGGAATGGGAATAGAATAGAATAGAATAGGGAATGGGAATAGAACAGAAGAGAACAGAACAGACTAGAATAGAATAGAATAGAATAGAATAGAACAGAATAGAATAGAAAAGAATAGAATAAGGAATGGGAATGGGAATGGGAAAGGGAAAGGGAAAGGGAAAGGGAAAGGGAAAGGGAAAGGGAATAGAATAGAATAGAATAGAATAGATAAGAATAGAATAGAATAGAATAATGGGAATGGGAATAGAATAGAATAGAATAGAATAGAATAGAATAGAATAGGGAATGGGAATGGGAAAGGGAAAGGGAAAGGGAAAGGGAAAGGGAAAGGGAAAGGGAATAGCATAGCATAGCATAGCATAGCATAGCATAGCATAGCATAGCATAGAATAGAATAGAATAGAATAGAATAGAATAGAATAGAATAGAATAATGGGAATGGGAATAGAATAGAATAGAATAGAATAGAATAGGGAATGGGAATAGAATAGAATAGAATAGAATAGAATAGGGAATGGGAACAGTACAGAACAGAACAGAACAGAATAGAATAGAATAGGAAATGGTAATAGAATAGAATAGAATAGAATAGAATAGAATAGAATAGAATAGAATAGAATTGAATAGAACAGAACAGAATAGGGAATGGGAATGGGAAAGGGAATGGAAATGGGAATGGGAATGGGAATGGGAATGGGAATGGGAATGGGAATAGAATAGAATAGAATAGAATAGGGAATGGGAATAGAACAGAACAGAACAGAACAGAACAGAACAGGGAATCGGAATAAAATAGAATAGAATAGAATAATGGGAATGGGAATGGGAATGGGAATGGGAATGGGAATGGGAATAGAATAGAATAGAATAGAATAGAATAGAATAGGGAATGGGAATGGGAAAGGGAATGGGAATGGGAATGGGAATGGGAATGGGAATAGAATAGAATAGAATAGAATAGGGAATGGGAATAGAACAGAACAGAACAGAACAGAACAGAACAGGGAATCGGAATAAAATAGAATAGAATAGAATAATGGGAATGGGAATGGGAATGGGAATGGGAATGGGAATGGGAATGGGAAGAGAATAGAATAGAATAGAATAGAATAGGGAATGGGAATAGAACAGAACAGAACAGAACAGAACAGAATAATGGGAATGGGAATGGGAATGGGAATGGGAATGGGAATAGAATAGAATAGAATAGGGAATGGGAATAGAACAGAAGAGAACAGAACAGACTAGAATAGAATAGAATAGAATAGAATAGAATAGAATAGAATAGAACAGAATAGAATAGAAAAGAATAGAATAAGGAATGGGAATGGGAATGGGAAAGGGAAAGGGAAAGGGAAAGGGAAAGGGAAAGGGAAAGGGAAAGGGAATAGAATAGAATAGAATAGAATAGATAAGAATAGAATAGAATAGAATAGAATAATGGGAATGGGAATAGAATAGAATAGAATAGAATAGAATAGAATAGGGAATGGGAATGGGAAAGGGAAAGGGAAAGGGAAAGGGAAAGGGAATAGCATAGCATAGCATAGCATAGCATAGCATAGCATAGCATAGCATAGCATAGAATAGAACAGAACAGAACAGAATAGAATAGAATAGGAAATGGTAATAGAATAGAATAGAATAGAATAGAATAGAATAGAATAGAATAGAATAGAATAGAATAGAATAGAATTGAATAGAACAGAACAGAATAGGGAATGGGAATGGGAAAGGGAAAGGGAAAGGGAATAGCATAGCATAGCATAGCATAGCATAGCATAGCATAGCATAGCATAGCATAGAATAGAATAGAATAGAATAGAATAGAATAGGGAATGGGAATAGAATAGAATAGAATAGAATAGAATAGAATAGAATAGAATAGAATAAGTAATGGGAATACAATAGATTAGAATAGAATAGAATAGAATAGAATAGAATAGGGAATGGGAATGGGAATGGGAATGGGAAAGGGAATGGGAATGGGAATGGGAATGGGAATAGAATAGAATAGAATAGAATAGAATAGAATAGAATAGGGAATGGGAATAGAACAGAACAGAACAGAACAGAACAGAACAGAACAGAATAGAATAGAATAGAATAGAATAGAATAGAATTAGGAATGGGACTAGAATAGAATAGAATAGAATAGAATAGGGAATGGGAATGGGAATGGGAATGGGAATGGGAATGGGAATAGAACAGAACGGAACGGAACGGAACGGAACAGAACAGAACAGAACAGAACATAGTAGAATAGAATAGAATAGAATAGAATAGAATAGAATAGAATAGAATAGAATAGAATAGAATAGAAGGAATGGGAATAGAATAGAATAGAATAGAATAGAATAGAATAGAATAGAATAGGGAATGGGAATAGAACAGAACAGAACCGAACAGAATAGAATAGAATAAAATAGGGAATGGGAATAGAACAGAACAGAACGGAACGGAACGCAACGGAACAGAACAGAACAAAACAGAACAGAACATAGTAGAATAGAATAGAATAGAATAGAATAGAATAGAATAGAATAGGGAATGGGAATAGAACAGAACAGAACAGAACAGAACAGGGAATCGGAATAGAATAGCATAGAATAGAATAGAATAGAATAGAATAGGGAATCGGAATAGAACAGAACAGAACAGAATAGAATAGAATAGAATAGAATAGAATAGAATAGAATAGAATAGAATAAAATAGAATAATGGGAATGGGAATGGTAATGGGAATGGGAATAGAATAGAATAGAATAGAATAGAATAGAATAGAATAGGGAATGGGAATAGAACAGAACAGAATAGAATAGAATAGAATAGAATAGAATAGAATAGAATAGAATAGAATAATGGGAATGGGAATGGAAATAGAATAGAATAGAATAGAATAGAATAGAATAGAATAGAATAGAATAGAATAGAATAGAATAGAATAGAATAGAATAAGGAATGGGAATAGATTAGAATAGAATAGAATGGAATAGAATAGGGAATGGGAATGGGAAAGGGAATGGGAATGGGAATGGGAATGGGAATGGGAATAGAATAGAATAGAATAGAATAGAATAGAATAGGGAATGGGAATAGAACAGAACAGAACAGAACAGAACAGAATAGAATAGAATAGAATAGAATAGAATAGAATAGAATAGAATAGAATAGAATAGAATTAGGAATGGGAGTAGAATAGAATAGAATAGAATAGAATAGAATAGGGAATGGGAATGGGAATGGGAATGGGAATGGGAATGGGAATAGAATAGAATAGAATAGAATAGGGAATGGGAATAGAACAGAACAGAATAGAACAGAACAGAACCGGGAATCGGAATAAAATAGAATAGAATAGAATAATGGGAATGGGAATGGGAATGGGAATGGGAATAGAATAGAATAGAATAGAATAGAATAGAATAGAATAGAATAGAATAGAATAGAATAGAATAGAATAAGGAATGGGAATAGATTAGAATAGAATAGAATAGAATAGAATAGGGAATGGGAATGGGAAAGGGAATGGGAATGGGAATGGGAATGGGAATGGGAATGGGAATAGAATAGAATAGAATAGAATAGGGAATGGGAATAGAACAGAACAGAACAGAATAGAATAGAATAGAATAGAATAGAATAGAATAGAATAGAATAGAATAAGGAATGGGACTAGAATGAATAGAATAGAATAGAATAGAATAGAATAGAATAGAATAGAATAGAATAGAATAGAATAGAATAGAATAGAATAGAATAGAAAAAATAGAATAGAATAGGGAATGGGAATGGGAATGGGAATAGAATAGAATAGAATAGAATAGAATAGGGAATGGGTATAGAACAGAACAGAATAGAACAGAACAGGGAATCGGAATAAAATAGAATAGAATAGAATAATGGGAATGGGAATGGGAATTTGAATGGGAATGGGAATGGGAATGGGAATGGGAGTAGAATAGAATAGAATAGAATAGAATAGAATAGAATAGAATAGAATAGAATAGAATAGGGAATGGGAATAGAACAGAACAGAACAGAACAGAATAATGGGAATGGGAATGGGAATGGGAATGGGAATGGGAATGGGAATGGGAATGGAAATAGAATAGAATAGAATAGAATAGAATAGAATAGAATAGAATAGGGAATGGGAATAGAACAGAACAGAATAGAATAGAATAGAATAGAATAGAATAGAATAGAATAGAATAATGTGAATGGGAATGGGAATAGAATAGAATAGAATAGAATAGAATAGAATAGAATAGAATAGAATAGAATAGAATTGAATAGAATAGAATAAGGAATGGGAATAGATTAGAATAGAATAGAATGGAATAGAATAGGGAATGGGAATGGGAAAGGGAATGGGAATGGGAATGGGAATGGGAATGGGAATGGGAATGGGAATAGAATAGAATAGAATAGAATAGAATAGAATAGGGAATGGGAATAGAACAGAACAGAACAGAACAGAATAGAATAGAATAGAATAGAATAGAATAGAATAGAATAGAATAGAATAGAATAGAATTAGGAATGGGACTAGAATAGAATAGAATAGAATAGAATAGGGAATGGGAATGGGAATGGGAATGGGAATGGGAATGGGAATAGAATAGAATAGAATAGAATAGGGAATGGGAATAGAACAGAACAGAATAGAACAGAACAGAACAGGGAATCGGAATAAAATAGAATAGAATAGAATAATGGGAATGGGAATGGGAATGGGAATGGGAATGGGAATAGAATAGAATAGAATAGAATAGAATAGAATAGAATAGAATAGAATAGAATAGAATAGAATAGATTAGAATAGAATAAGGAATGGGAATAGATTAGAATAGAATAGAATAGAATAGAATAGAATAGAATAGAATAGAATAGAATAGATTAGAATAGAATAAGGAATGGGAATAGATTAGAATAGAATAGAATAGAATAGAATAGAATAGAATAGAATAGAATAGGCAATGGGAATGGGAAAGGGAATGGGAATGGGAATGGGAATGGGAATGGGAATGGGAATAGAATAGAATAGAATAGAATAGGGAATGGGAATAGAACAGAACAGAACAGAATAGAATAGAATAAAATAGAATAGAATAGAATAGAATAGAATAGAATAGAATTAGGAATGGGACTAGAATGAATAGAATAGAATAGAATAGAATAGAATAGAATAGAATAGAATAGAATAGAATAGGTAATGGGAATAGAATAGATAAGAATAGAATAGAATAGAATAGAATAGAATAGAATAGAATAGAATAGGGAATGGGAATGGGAAAGGGAATGGGAATGGGAATAGAATAGAATAGAATAGAATAGAATAGAATAGGGAATGGGAATAGAACAGAATAGAACAGAATAGAATAGAATAGAATAGAATAGAATAGAATAGAATAGAATAGAATAGAATAGAATTAGGAATAGGACTACAATAGAATAGAATAGAATAGAATAGAATAGAATAGAATAGGGAATGGGAATGGGAATGGGAATGGGAATGGGAATGGGAATGGGAATGGGAATAGAATAGAATAGAATAGAATAGGGAATGGGAATAGAACAGAACAGAATAGAACAGAACAGAACAGGGAATCGGAATAAAATAGAATAGAATAGAATAATGGGAATGGGAATGGGAATGGGAATGGGAATAGAATAGAATAGAATAGAATAGAATAGAATAGAATAGGGAATGGGAATAGAACAGAACAGAACAGAACAGAACAGAACAGAATAATGGGAATGGGAATGGGAATGGGAATGGGAATGGGAATGGGAATGGGAATAGAATAGAATAGAATAGGGAATGGGAACAGAACAGAACAGAACAGAACAGAACAGAACAGAATAATGGGAATGGGAATGGGAATGGGAATGGGAATGGGAATGGGAATAGAATAGAATAGAATAGGGAATGGGAATAGAACAGAACAGAACAGAATAGAATAGAATAGAATAGAATAGAATAGAATAGAATAGAATAGAATAGAATAGAATTAGGAATGGGACTAGAATAGAATAGAATAGAATAGAATAGAATAGGGAATGGGAATGGGAATGGGAATGGGAATGGGAATGGGAATGGGAATAGAATAGAATAGAATAGAATAGGGAATGGGAATAGAACAGAACAGAATAGAACAGAACAGAACAGGGAATCGGAATAAAATAGAATAGAATAGAATAATGGGAATGGGAATGGGAATAGGAATAGAATAGAATAGAATAGAATAGAATAGAATAGGGAATGGGAATAGAACAGAACAGAACAGAACAGAATAATGGGAATGGGAATGGGAATGGGAATGGGAATAGAATAGAATAGAATAGGGAATGGGAATAGAACAGAACAGAACAGAACAGACTAGAATAGAATAGAATAGAATAGAATAGAATAAAATAGAATAGAATAGAATAGAATAAGGAATGGGAATGGGAATGGGAATGGGAATGGGAAAGGGAAAGGGAAAGGGAAAGGGAAAGGGAATAGCATAGCATAGCATAGCATAGCATAGCATAGCATAGAATAGAAGAGAATAGAAGAGAATAGAAGAGAATAGAAGAGAATAATGGGAATGGGAATGGAAATGGGAATGGGAATAGAATAGAATAGAATAGAATAGAATAGAATAGAATAGAATAGAACAGAATAGGGAATGGGAATGGGAAAGGGAAAGGGAAAGGGAATAGCAAAGCATAGCATAGCATAGCATAGCATAGCATAGCATAGCATAGCATAGCATAGCATAGAATAGAATAGAATAGAATAGGGAATGGGAATAGAATAGAATAGAATAGAATAGAATAGAATAGAATAGAATAGAATAAGTAATGGGAATAGAATAGATTAGAATAGAATAGAATAGAATAGAATAGAATAGAATAGGGAATGGGAAAGGGAATGGGAATGGGAATAGAATAGAATAGAATAGAATAGAATAGAATAGAATAGAATAGGGAATGGGAATAGAACAGAATAGAACAGAACAGAACAGAACAGAACAGAATAGAATAGAATAGAATAGAATAGAATAGAATTAGGAATAGGACTAGAATAGAATAGAATAGAATAGAATAGAATAGGGAATGGGAATGGGAATGGGAATGGGAATGGGAATGGGAATGGGAATGGGAATGGGAATAGAATAGAATAGAATAGAATAGGGAATGGGAATAGAACAGAACAGAATAGAACAGAACAGAACAGGGAATCGGAATAAAATAGAATAGAATAGAATAATGGGAATGGGAATGGGAATGGGAATAGAATAGAATAGAATAGAATAGGGAATGGGACTAGAATGAATAGAATAGAATAGAATAGAATAGAATAGAATAGAATAGAATAGAAAAAATAGAATAGAATAGGGAATGGGAATGGGAATGGGAATAGAATAGAATAGAATAGAATAGGGAATGGGTATAGAACAGAACAGAATAGAACAGAACAGGGAATCGGAATAAAATAGAATAGAATAGAATAATGGGAATGGGAATGGGAATGGGAATGGGAATGGGAATAGAATAGAATAGAATAGAATAGAATAGGGAATGGGAATGGGAAAGGGAATGGGAATGGGAATGGGAATGGGAATGGGAATGGGAATGGGAATGGGAATGGGAATAGAATAGAATAGAATAGAATAGGGAATGGGAATAGAACAGAACAGAACAGAACAGAACAGAACAGGGAATCGGAATAAAATAGAATAGAATAATGGGAATGGGAATGGGAATGGGAATGGGAATGGGAATAGAATAGAATAGAATAGAATAGAATAGGGAATGGGAATGGGAAAGGGAATGGGAATGGGAATGGGAATGGGAATGGGAATGGGAATAGAATAGAATAGAATAGAATAGGGAATGGGAATAGAACAGAACAGAACAGAACAGAACAGAACAGGGAATCGGAATAAAATAGAATAGAATAGAATAATGGGAATGGGAATGGGAATGGGAATGGGAATGGGAATGGGAAGAGAATAGAATAGAATAGAATAGAATAGAATAGGGAATGGGAATAGAACAGAACAGAACAGAACAGAACAGAACAGAATAATGGGAATGGGAATGGGAATGGGAATGGGAATGGGAATGGGAATAGAATAGAATAGAATAGGGAATGGGAATAGAACAGAAGAGAACAGAACAGACTAGAATAGAATAGAATAGAATAGAATAGAACAGAATAGAATAGAAAAGAATAGAATAAGGAATGGGAATGGGAATGGGAAAGGGAAAGGGAAAGGGAAAGGGAAAGGGAAAGGGAAAGGGAATAGAATATAATAGAATAGAATAGATAAGAATAGAATAGAATAGAATAATGGGAATGGGAATAGAATAGAATAGAATAGAATAGAATAGAATAGAATAGGGAATGGGAATGGGAAAGGGAAAGGGAAAGGGAAAGGGAAAGGGAAAGGGAATAGCATAGCATAGCATAGCATAGCATAGCATAGCATAGCATAGCATAGAATAGAATAGAATAGAATAGAATAGAATAGAATAGAATAATGGGAATGGGAATAGAATAGAATAGAATAGAATAGAATAGGGAATGGGAATAGAATAGAATAGAATAGAATAGAATAGGGAATGGGAACAGTACAGAACAGAACAGAACAGAATAGGATAGAATAGGAAATGGTAATAGAATAGAATAGAATAGAATAGAATAGAATAGAATAGAATAGAATTGAATAGAACAGAACAGAATAGGGAATGGGAATGGGAAATGGAATGGGAATGGGAATGGGAATGGGAATGGGAATGGGAATGGGAATAGAATAGAATAGAATAGAATAGGGAATGGGAATAGAACAGAACAGAACAGAACAGAACAGGGAATCGGAATAAAATAGAATAGAATAGAATAATGGGAATGGGAATGGGAATGGGAATGGGAATGGGAATAGAATAGAATAGAATAGAATAGAATAGAATAGAATAGGGAATGGAAATGGGAAAGGGAATGGGAATGGGAATGGGAATGGGAATGGGAATGGGAATGGGAATGGGAATGGGAATAGAATAGAATAGAATAGAATAGAATAGGGAATGGGAATAGAACAGAAAAGAACAGAACAGAACAGAACAGGGAATCGGAATAAAATAGAATAGAATAGAATAATGGGAATGGGAATGGGAATGGGAATGGGAATGGGAATGGGAATGGGAAGAGAATAGAATAGAATAGAATAGAATAGGGAAATGGAATAGAACAGAACAGAACAGAACAGAACAGAACAGAATAATGGGAATGGGAATGGGAATGGGAATGGGAATGGGAATGGGAATAGAATAGAATAGAATAGGAAATGGGAATAGAACAGAAGAGAACAGAACAGACTAGAATAGAATAGAATAGAATAGAATAGAACAGAATAGAATAGAAAAGAATAGAATAAGGAATGGGAATGGGAATGGGAAAGGGAAAGGGAAAGGGAAAGGGAAAGGGAAAGGGAATAGAATAGAATAGAATAGAATAGATAAGAATAGAATAGAATAGAATAATGGGAATGGGAATAGAATAGAATAGAATAGAATAGAATAGAATAGAATAGAATAGGGAATGGGAATGGGAAAGGGAAAGGGAAAGGGAAAGGGAAAGGGAATAGCATAGCATAGCATAGCATAGCATAGCATAGCATAGCATAGCATAGAATAGAACAGAACAGAACAGAATAGAATAGAATAGGAAATGGTAATAGAATAGAATAGAATAGAATAGAATAGAATAGAATTGAATAGAACAGAACAGAATAGGGAATGGGAATGGGAAAGGGAAAGGGAAAGGGAATAGCATAGCATAGCATAGCATAGCATAGCATAGCATAGCATAGCATAGCATAGAACAGAATAGAAGAGAATAGAGGAGAATAGAATAGAATAGAATAGAATAGAATAGAATAGAATAGAATAGAATAGAATAGAATAAGGAATGGGAATAGATTAGAATAGAATAGAATAGAATAGAATAGAATAGAATAGAATAGGGAATGGGAATGGGAAAGGGAATGGGAATGGGAATGGGAATGGGAATGGGAATGGGAATGGGAATAGAATAGAATAGAATAGAATAGGAAATGGGAATAGAACAGAATAGAATAGAATAGAATAGAATAGAATAGAATAGAATAGGGAATGGGACTAGAATGAATAGAATAGAATAGAATAGAATAGAATAGAATAGAAAAAATAGAATAGAATTGGGAATGGGAATGGGAATGGGAATAGAATAGAATAGAATAGAATAGGGAATGGGTATAGAACAGAACAGAATAGAACAGAACAGAATAGAATAGAATAGAATAGAATAGAATAGAATAGAATAGAATAGGGAATGGGACTAGAATGAATAGAATAGAATAGAATAGAATAGAACAGAATAGAATAGAAAAGAATAGAATAGGGAATGGGAATGGGAAAGGGAAAGGGAATGGGAATGGGAATGGGAATGGGAATGGGAATGGGAATAGAACAGAACAGAACAGAATAGAATAGAATAGAATAGAATAGAATAGAATAGAATAGAATTAGGAATGGGACTAGAAAGAATAGAATAGAATAGAATAGAATAGAATACAATAGAATAGGGAATGGGAATGCGAATGCGAATGGGAATAGAATAGAATAGAATAGAATAGAATAGAATAGAATAGAATAGGGAATGGGAATAGAACAGAACAGAATAGAACAGAACAGAACAGGGAATCGGAATAAAATAGAATAGAATAGAATAATGGGAATGGGAATGGGAATGGGAATGGGAATGGGAATGGGAATGGGAATAGAATAGAATACAATAGAATAGAATAGAATAGGGAATGGGAATAGAACAGAACAGAACAGAACAGAATAATGGGAATGGGAATGGGAATGGGAATGGGAATGGGAATGGGAATAGAATAGAATAGAATAGGGAATGGGAATAGAACAGAACAGAACAGAACAGACTAGACTAGAATAGAATAGAATAGAATAGAATAGAATAGAATAGAATAGAATAGAATAAGGAATGGGAATGGGAATGGGAATGGGAAAGGGAAAGGGAAAGGGAAAGGGAATAGCATAGCATAGCATAGCATAGCATAGCATAGCATAGCATAGCATAGCATAGAATAGAAGAGAATAGAAGAGAATAGAAGAGAATAATGGGAATGGGAATGGGAATGGGAATAGAATAGAATAGAATAGAATAGAATAGAATAGAATAGAATAGAACAGAATAGGGAATGGGAATGGGAATGGGAATGGGAATGGGAATGGGAATGGGAATAGAATAGAATAGAATAGAATAGGGAATGGGAAAGGGAAAGGGAAAGGGAAAGGGAAAGGGAAAGGGAAAGGGAAAGGGAATAGCATAGCATAGCATAGCATAGCATAGCATAGCAAAGCATAGCATAGAATAGAATAATGGGAATGGGAATAGAATAGAATAGAATAGAATAGAATAGAATAGAATAGAATAGAATAGAATGGAATAGAATAGAATAGAATAGAATAGAATAGGGAATGGGAATAGAATAGAACAGAATAGAATAGGGAATGGGAATGGGAAAGGGAAAGGGAAAGGGAATAGCAAAGCATAGCATAGCATAGCATAGCATAGCATAGCATAGCATAGCATAGCATAGCATAGAATAGCATAGAATAGAATAGAGTAGAATAGGGAATGGGAATAGAATAGAATAGAATAGAATAGAATAGAATAGAATAGAATAGAATAGGGAATGGGAATAGAACAGAATAGAACAGAACAGAACAGAACAGAATAGAATAGAATAGAATAGAATAGAATTAGGAATAGGACTAGAATAGAATAGAATAGAATAGAATAGAATAGAATAGGGAATGGGAATGGGAATGGGAATGGGAATGGGAATGGGAATAGAATAGAATAGAATAGAATAGAATAAGGAATGGGAATAGAACAGAACAGAATAGAACAGAACAGAACAGGGAATCGGAATAAAATAGAATAGAATAGTATAATGGGAATGGAAATGGGAATGGGAATGGGAAAAGAATAGAATAGAATAGAATAGAATAGAATAGAATAGGGAATGGGAATAGAACAGAACAGAACAGAACAGAACAGAACAGAACAGAACAGAATAATGGGAATGGGAATGGGAATGGGAATGGGAATGGGAATAGAATAGAATAGAATAGAATAGGGAATGGGAATAGAACAGAACAGAACAGAATAGAATAGAATAGAATAGAATAGAATTAGGAATGGGCCTAGAATAGAATAGAATAGAATAGAATAGAATAGAATAGAATAGGGAATGGGAATGGGAATGGGAATGGGAATGGGAATGGGAATGGGAATAGAATAGAATAGAATAGAATAGGGAATGGGAATAGAACAGAACAGAATAGAACAGAACAGAACAGGGAATCGGAATAAAATAGAATAGAATAGAATAATGGGAATGGGAATGGGAATGGGAATGGGAATAGAATAGAATAGAATAGAATAGAATAGAATAGAATAGAATAGAATAGGGAATGGGAATAGAACAGAACAGAACAGAACAGAATAATGGGAATGGGAATGGGAATGGGAATGGGAATGGGAATGGGAATGGGAATGGGAATAGAATAGAATAGAATAGGGAATGGGAATAGAACAGAACAGAACAGAATAGAATAGAATAGAATAGAATAGAATAGAATAGAATAGAATAGAATAGAATAAGGAATGGGAATGGGAATGGGAATGGGAATGGGAAAGGGAAAGGGAAAGGGAAAGGGAATAGCATAGCATAGCATAGCATAGCATAGCATAGCATAGCATAGCATAGCATAGAATAGAAGAGAATAGAAGAGAATAGAAGAGAATAATGGGAATGGGAATGGGAATGGGAATAGAATAGAATAGAATAGAATAGAATAGAATAGAACAGAATAGGGAATGGGAATGGGAATGGGAATGGGAATGGGAATAGAATAGAATAGAATAGGGAATGGGAAAGGGAAAGGGAAAGGGAAAGGGAAAGGGAAAGGGAAAGGGAAAGGGAATAGCATAGCATAGCATAGCATAGCATAGCATAGCATAGCATAGCATAGATAGGCATAGAATAGAATAGAGTAGAATAGGGAATGGGAATAGAATAGAATAGAATAGAATAGAATAGAATAGAATAGAATAGAATAGAATAGAATAGAATAGAATAGAATAAGTAATGGGAATAGAATAAATTAGAATAGAATAGAATAGAATAGAATAGAATAGAATAGAATAGGGAATGGGAATTGGAAAGGGAATGGGAATGGGAATGGGAATGGAAATGGGAATAGAATAGAATAGAATAGAATAGAATAGAATAGAATAGAATAGAATAGGGAATGGGAATAGAACAGAATAGAACAGAACAGAACAGAACAGAATAGAATAGAATAGAATAGAATAGAATTAGGAATAGGACTAGAATAGAATAGAATAGAATAGAATAGAATAGAATAGGGAATGGGAATGGGAATGGGAATGGGAATGGGAATGGGAATGGGAATGGGAATAGAATAGAATAGAATAGAATAAGGAATGGGAATTGAACAGAACAGAATAGAACAGAACAGAACAGGGAATCGGAATAAAATAGAATAGAATAGAATAATGGGAATGGAAATGGGAATGGGAATGGGAAAAGAATAGAATAGAATAGAATAGAATAGAATAGAATAGAATAGAATAGAATAGAATAGGGAATGGGAATAGAACAGAACAGAACAGAACAGAACAGAACAGCATAATGGGAATGGGAATGGGAATGGGAATGGGAATGGGAATGGGAATAGAATAGAATAGAATAGGGAATGGGAACAGAACAGAACAGAATAGAATAGAATAGAATAGAATAGAATAGAATAGAATAGAATTAGGAATGGGCCTAGAATAGAATAGAATAGAATAGAATAGAATAGAATAGAATAGAATAGGGAATGGGAATGGGAATGGGAATGGGAATGGGAATGGGAATGGGAATAGAATAGAATAGAATAGAATAGGGAATGGGAATAGAACAGAACAGAATAGAACAGAACAGAACAGGGAATCGGAATAAAATAGAATAGAATAGAATAATGGGAATGGGAATGGGAATGGGAATGGGAATAGAATAGAATAGAATAGAATAGAATAGAATAGAATAGAATAGAATAGAATAGAATAGAATAAGGAATGGGAATGGGAATGGGAATAGAATAGAATAGAATAGGGAATGGGAATAGAACAGAACAGAACAGAACAGAATAGAATAGAATAGAATAGAATAGAATAGAATAGAATAGAATAGAATAGAATAGAATAGAATTAGGAATGGGCCTAGAATAGAATAGAATAGAATAGAATAGGGAATGGGAATGGGAATGGGAATGGGAATGGGAATGGGAATGGGAATAGAATAGAATAGAATAGAATAGGGAATGGGAATAGAACAGAACAGAATAGAACAGAACAGAACAGGGAATCGGAATAAAATAGAATAGAATAGAATAATGGGAATGGGAATGGGAATGGGAATGGGAATAGAATAGAATAGAATAGAATAGAATAGAATAGAATAGGGAATGGGAATAGAACAGAACAGAACAGAACAGAACAGAACAGAATAATGGGAATGGGAATGGGAATGGGAATGGGAATGGGAATGGGAATAGAAAAGAATAGAATAGGGAATGGGAATAGAACAGAACAGAATAGAATAGAATAGAATAGAATAGAATAGAATAGAATAGAATAGAATAGAATTAGGAATAGGACTAGAATAGAATAGAATAGAATAGAATAGAATAGAATAGAATAGGGAATGGGAATGGGAATGGGAATGGGAATGGGAATGGGAATAGAATAGAATAGAATAGAATAGAATAAGGAATGGGAATAGAACAGAACAGAATAGAACAGAACAGAACAGGGAATCGGAATAAAATAGAATAGAATAGTATAATGGGAATGGAAATGGGAATGGGAATGGGAAAAGAATAGAATAGAATAGAATAGAATAGAATAGAATAGGGAATGGGAATAGAACAGAACAGAACAGAACAGAACAGAACAGAACAGAACAGAATAATGGGAATGGGAATGGGAATGGGAATGGGAATGGGAATAGAATAGAATAGAATAGAATAGGGAATGGGAATAGAACAGAACAGAACAGAATAGAATAGAATAGAATAGAATAGAATAGAATTAGGAATGGGCCTAGAATAGAATAGAATAGAATAGAATAGAATAGAATAGAATAGAATAGGGAATGGGAATGGGAATGGGAATGGGAATGGGAATGGGAATGGGAATAGAATAGAATAGAATAGAATAGGGAATGGGAATAGGACAGAACAGAATAGAACAGAACAGAACAGGGAATCGGAATAAAATAGAATAGAATAGAATAATGGGAATGGGAATGGGAATGGGAATGGGAATAGAATAGAATAGAATAGAATAGAATAGAATAGAATAGAATAGGGAATGGGAATAGAACAGAACAGAACAGAACAGAACAGAATAATGGGAATGGGAATGGGAATGGGAATGGGAATGGGAATGGGAATGGGAATGGGAATAGAATAGAATAGAATAGAATAGGGAATGGGAATAGAACAGAACAGAACAGAATAGAATAGAATAGAATAGAATAGAATAGAATAGAATAAGGAATGGGAATGGGAATGGGAATGGGAATGGGAAAGGGAAAGGGAAAGGGAAAGGGAATAGCATAGCATAGCATAGCATAGCATAGCATAGCATAGCATAGCATAGCATAGAGTAGAAGAGAATAGAAGAGAATAGAAGAGAATAATGGGAATGGGAATGGGAATGGGAATAGAATAGAATAGAATAGAATAGAATAGAATAGAATAGAATAGAATAGAATAGAATAGAATAGAACAGAATAGGGAATGGGAATGGGAATGGGAATGGGAATGGGAATAGAATAGAATAGAATAGGGAATGGGAAAGGGAAAGGGAAAGGGAAAGGGAAAGGGAAAGGGAAAGGGAATAGCATAGCATAGCATAGCATAGCATAGCATAGCATAGCATAGCATAGAATAGAATAATGGGAATGGGAATAGAATAGAATAGAATAGAATAGAATAGAATAGAATAGAATAGAATAGAATAGAATAGAATAGAATAGGGAATGGGAATAGAATAGAACAGAATAGAATAGGGAATGGGAATGGGAAAGGGAAAGGGAAAGGGAATAGCAAAGCATAGCATAGCATAGCATAGCATAGCATAGCATAGCATAGATAGGCATAGAATAGAATAGAGTAGAATAGGGAATGGGAATAGAATAGAATAGAATAGAATAGAATAGAATAGAATAGAATAGAATAGAATAAGTAATGGGAATAGAATAAATTAGAATAGAATAGAATAGAATAGAATAGAATAGAATAGGGAATGGGAATGGGAATTGGAAAGGGAAAGGGAATGGGAATGGGAATGGGAATAGAATAGAATAGAATAGAATAAGTAATGGGAATAGAATAAATTAGAATAGAATAGAATAGAATAGAATAGAATAGAATAGAATAGAATAGAATAGAATAGAATAGAATAGGGAATGGGAATAGAACAGAATAGAACAGAACAGAACAGAACAGAATAGAATAGAATAGAATAGAATAGAATAGAATAGAATTAGGAATAGGACTAGAATAGAATAGAATAGAATAGAATAGAATAGAATAGAATAGGGAATGGGAATGGGAATGGGAATGGGAATGGGAATGGGAATGGGAATGGGAATAGAATAGAATAGAATAGAATAAGGAATGGGAATAGAACAGAACAGAATAGAACAGAACAGAACAGGGAATCGGAATAAAATAGAATAGAATAGAATAATGGGAATGGAAATGGGAATGGGAATGGGAAAAGAATAGAATAGAATAGAATAGAATAGAATAGAATAGAATAGAATAGAATAGAATAGGGAATGGGAATAGAACAGAACAGAACAGAACAGAACAGCATAATGGGAATGGGAATGGGAATGGGAATGGGAATGGGAATGGGAATAGAATAGAATAGAATAGGGAATGGGAATAGAACAGAACAGAACAGAATAGAATAGAATAGAATAGAATAGAATAGAATAGAATAGAATAGAATAGAATTAGGAATGGGCCTAGAATAGAATAGAATAGAATAGAATAGAATAGAATAGGGAATGGGAATGGGAATGGGAATGGGAATGGGAATGGGAATGGGAATAGAATAGAATAGAATAGAATAGGGAATGGGAATAGAACAGAACAGAATAGAACAGAACAGAACAGGGAATCGGAATAAAATAGAATAGAATAGAATAATGGGAATGGGAATGGGAATGGGAATGGGAATGGGAATGGGAATGGGAATGGGAATAGAATAGAATAGAATAGAATAGAATAGAATAGAATAGGGAATGGGAATAGAACAGAACAGAACAGAACAGAACAGAACAGAATAATGGGAATGGGAATGGGAATGGGAATGGGAATGGGAATGGGAATGGGAATAGAAAAGAATAGAATAGGGAATGGGAATAGAACAGAACAGAATAGAATAGAATAGAATAGAATAGAATAGAATAGAATAGAATAAGGAATGGGAATGGGAATGGGAATGGGAATGGGAATGGGAATAGAATAGAATAGAATAGGGAATGGGAATAGAACAGAACAGAACAGAATAGAATAGAATAGAATAGAATAGAATAGAATAGAATAGAATAGAATAGAATAGAATAAGGAATGGGAATGGGAATGGGAATGGGAATGGGAAAGGGAAAGGGAAAGGGAAAGGGAATAGCATAGCATAGCATAGCATAGCATAGCATAGCATAGCATAGAATAGAAGAGAATAGAAGAGAACAGAATAGGGAATGGGAATGGGAATGGGAATGGGAATGGGAATGGGAATGGGAATAGAATAGAATAGAATAGGGAATGGGAAAGGGAAAGGGAAAGGGAAAGGGAAAGGGAAAGGGAAAGGGAAAGGGAATAGCATAGCATAGCATAGCATAGCATAGCATAGCATAGCATAGAATAGAATAATGGGAATGGGAATAGAATAGAATAGAATAGAATAGAATAGAATAGAATAGAATAGAATAGAATAGGGAATGGGAATAGAATAGAACAGAATAGAATAGGGAATGGGAATGGGAAAGGGAAAGGGAAAGGGAATAGAAAAGCATAGCATAGCATAGCATAGCATAGCATAGCATAGCATAGCATAGCATAGCATAGATAGGCATAGAATAGAATAGAGTAAAATAGGGAATGGGAATAGAATAGAATAGAATAGAATAGAATAGAATAGAATAGAATAGAATAGAATAGAATAAGTAATGGGAATAGAATAAATTAGAATAGAATAGAATAGAATAGAATAGAATAGAATAGAATAGGGAATGGGAATTGGAAAGGGAATGGGAATGGGAATGGGAATGGGAATGGGAATGGGAATGGGAATAGAATAGAATAGAATAGAATAGAATAGAATAGAATAGGGAATGGGAATAGAACAGAATAGAACAGAACAGAACAGAACAGAATAGAATAGAATAGAATAGAATAGAATTAGGAATAGGACTAGAATAGAATAGAATAGAATAGAATAGAATAGAATAGAATAGGGAATGGGAATGGGAATGGGAATGGGAATGGGAATGGGAATGGGAATAGAATAGAATAGAATAGAATAAGGAATGGGAATAGAACAGAACAGAATAGAACAGAACAGAACAGGGAATCGGAATAAAATAGAATAGAATAGAATAATGGGAATGGAAATGGGAATGGGAATGGGAAAAGAATAGAATAGAATAGAATAGAATAGAATAGAATAGAATAGAATAGGGAATGGGAATAGAACAGAACAGAACAGAACAGAACAGAACAGCATAATGGGAATGGGAATGGGAATGGGAATGGGAATGGGAATGGGAATAGAATAGTATAGAATAGGGAATGGGAATAGAACAGAACAGAACAGAATAGAATAGAATAGAATAGAATAGAATAGAATAGAATAGAATAGAATAGAATTAGGAATGGGCCTAGAATAGAATAGAATAGAATAGAATAGAATAGAATAGAATAGAGAATGGGAATGGGAATGGGAATGGGAATGGGAATGGGAATAGAATAGAATAGAATAGAATAGGGAATGGGAATAGAACAGAACAGAATAGAACAGAACAGAACAGGGAATCGGAATAAAATAGAATAGAATAGAATAATGGGAATGGGAATGGGAATGGGAATGGGAATGGGAATAGAATAGAATAGAATAGAATAGAATAGAATAGAATAGAATAGGGAATGGGAATAGAACAGAACAGAACAGAACAGAACAGAATAATGGGAATGGGAATGGGAATGGGAATGGGAATGGGAATGGGAATAGAAAAGAATAGAATAGGGAATGGGAATAGAACAGAACAGAACAGAATAGAATAGAATAGAATAGAATAGAATAGAATAGAATAGAATAGAATAGAATAAGGAATGGGAATGGGAATGGGAATGGGAATGGGAATGGGAAAGGGAAAGGGAAAGGGAAAGGGAATAGCATAGCATAGCATAGCATAGCATAGCATAGCATAGCATAGCATAGAATAGAAGAGAATAGAAGAGAATAGAAGAGAATAATGGGAATGGGAATGGAAATGGGAATGGGAATAGAATAGAATAGAATAGAATAGAATAGAATAGAATAGAATAGAATAGAATAGAATAGAACAGAATAGGGAATGGGAATGGGAATGGGAATGGGAATGGGAATGGGAATAGAATAGAATAGAATAGAATAGGGAATGGGAAAGGGAAAGGGAAAGGGAAAGGGAAAGGGAAAGGGAATAGCATAGCATAGCATAGCATAGCATAGCATAGCATAGCATAGAATAGAATAGAATAGAATAATGGGAATGGGAATAGAATAGAATAGAATAGAATAGAATAGAATAGAATAGAATAGAATAGAATAGAATAGAATAGAATAGAATAGAATAGAATAGGGAATGGGAATAGAATAGAACAGAATAGAATAGGGAATGGGAATGGGAAAGGGAAAGGGAAAGGGAATAGCAAAGCATAGCATAGCATAGCATAGCATAGCATAGCATAGAATAGAATAGAATAGAATAAGGAATGGGAATAGAACAGAACAGAATAGAACAGAACAGAACAGGGAATCGGAATAAAATAGAATAGAATAGAATAATGGGAATGGAAATGGGAATGGGAATGGGAAAAGAATAGAATAGAATAGAATAGAATAGAATAGAATAGAATAGAATAGGGAATGGGAATAGAACAGAACAGAACAGAACAGAACAGAACAGCATAATGGGAATGGGAATGGGAATGGGAATGGGAATGGGAATGGGAATAGAATAGTATAGAATAGGGAATGGGAATAGAACAGAACAGAACAGAATAGAATAGAATAGAATAGAATAGAATAGAATAGAATAGAATAGAATTAGGAATGGGCCTAGAATAGAATAGAATAGAATAGAATAGAATAGAATAGAATAGAGAATGGGAATGGGAATGGGAATGGGAATGGGAATGGGAATAGAATAGAATAGAATAGAATAGGGAATGGGAATAGAACAGAACAGAATAGAACAGAACAGAACAGGGAATCGGAATAAAATAGAATAGAATAGAATAATGGGAATGGGAATGGGAATGGGAATGGGAATGGGAATAGAATAGAATAGAATAGAATAGAATAGAATAGAATAGAATAGAATAGAATAGGGAATGGGAATAGAACAGAACAGAACAGAACAGAACAGAATAATGGGAATGGGAATGGGAATGGGAATGGGAATGGGAATGGGAATAGAAAAGAATAGAATAGGGAATGGGAATAGAACAGAACAGAACAGAATAGAATAGAATAGAATAGAATAGAATAGAATAGAATAGAATAAGGAATGGGAATGGGAATGGGAATGGGAATGGGAATGGGAAAGGGAAAGGGAAAGGGAAAGGGAATAGCATAGCATAGCATAGCATAGCATAGCATAGCATAGCATAGCATAGAATAGAAGAGAATAGAAGAGAATAGAAGAGAATAATGGGAATGGGAATGGAAATGGGAATGGGAATAGAATAGAATAGAATAGAATAGAATAGAATAGAATAGAATAGAATAGAATAGAATAGAATAGAACAGAATAGGGAATGGGAATGGGAATGGGAATGGGAATGGGAATGGGAATAGAATAGAATAGAATAGAATAGGGAATGGGAAAGGGAAAGGGAAAGGGAAAGGGAAAGGGAAAGGGAATAGCATAGCATAGCATAGCATAGCATAGCATAGCATAGCATAGAATAGAATAGAATAGAATAGAATAATGGGAATGGGAATAGAATAGAATAGAATAGAATAGAATAGAATAGAATAGAATAGAATAGAATAGAATAGAATAGAATAGAATAGAATAGGGAATGGGAATAGAATAGAACAGAATAGAATAGGGAATGGGAATGGGAAAGGGAAAGGGAAAGGGAATAGCAAAGCATAGCATAGCATAGCATAGCATAGCATAGCATAGAATAGAATAGAATAGAGTAGAATAGGGAATGGGAATAGAATAGAATAGAATAGAATAGAATAGAATAGAATAGAATAGAATAGAATAGAATAAGTAATGGGAATAGAATAGAATAGAATAGAATAGAATAGAATAGAATAGAATAGGGAATGGGAATGGGAAAGGGAATGGGAATGGGAATGGGAATGGGAATGGGAATGGGAATGGGAATGGGAATAGAATAGAATAGAATAGGGAATGGGAATAGAACAGAACAGAATAGAACAGAACAGAACAGGGAATCGGAATAAAATAGAATAGAATAGAATAATGGGAATGGGAATGGGAATGGGAATGGGAAAAGAATAGAATAGAATAGAATAAAATAGAATAGAATAGAATAGGGAATGGGAATAGAACAGAACAGAACAGAACAGAACAGAATAATGGGAATGGGAATGGGAATGGGAATGGGAATGGGAATGGGAATAGAATAGAATAGAATAGGGAATGGGAATAGAACAGAACAGAATAGAATAGAATAGAATAGAATAGAATAGAATAGAATAGAATAGAATTAGGAATGGGACTAGAATAGAATAGAATAGAATAGAATAGAATAGGGAATGGGAATGGGAATGGGAATGGGAATGGGAATGGGAATGGGAATGGGAATGGGAATGGGAATAGAATAGAATAGAATAGAATAGGGAATGGGAATAGAACAGAACAGAATAGAACAGAACAGAACAGGGAATCGGAATAAAATAGAATAGAATAGAATAATGGGAATGGGAATGGGAATGGGAATGGGAATAGAATAGAATAGAATAGAATAGAATAGAATAGAATAGGGAATGGGAATAGAACAGAACAGAACAGAACAGAACAGAATAATGGGAATGGGAATGGGAATGGGAATGTGAATGGGAATAGAATAGAATAGAATAGGGAATGGGAATAGAACAGAACAGAACAGAATAGAATAGAATAGAATAGAATAGAATAGAATAGAATAAGGAATGGGAATGGGAAAGGGAAAGGGAAAGGGAAAGGGAAAGGGAATAGAATAGAATAGAATAGATAAGAATAGAATAGAATAGAATAATGGGAATGGGAATGGGAATGGGAATGGGAATAGAATAGAATAGAATAGAATAGAATAGGGAATGGGAATAGAATAGAATAGAATAGAATAGAATAGAATAGAATAAGGAATGGGAATAGAATAGATTAGAATAGAATAGAATAGAATAGAATAGAATAGAATAGAATAGAATAGAATAGAATAGGGAATGGGAATGGGAATGGGTATGGGAAAGGGAATGGGAATGGGAATGGGAATGGGAATGGGAATGGGAATGGGAATGGGAATAGAATAGAATAGAATAGAATAGAATAGAATAGAATAGGGAATGGGAATGGGAATGGGTATGGGAAAGGGAATGGGAATGGGAATGGGAATGGGAATGGGAATGGGAATAGAATAGAATAGAATAGAATAGAATAGGGAATGGGAATAGAACAGAATAGAACAGAACAGAACAGAACAGAACAGAACAGAGTAGAATAGAATAGAATAGAATAGAATAGAATAGAATAGAATTAGGAATGGGACTAGAATAGAATAGAATAGAATAGAATAGAATAGAATAGAATAGGGAATGGGGATGGGAATGGGAATGGGAATGGGAATGGGAATCGGAATAGAATAGAATAGAATAGAATAGAATAGGGAATGGGAATAGAACAGAACAGAACAGAACAGAACAGAACAGAATAATGGGAATGGGAATGGGAATGGGAATGGGAATGGGAATGGGAATGGGAATGGGAATGGGAATAGAATAGAATAGAATAGGGAATGGGAATAGAACAGAATAGAACAGAACAGAACAGAACAGAACAGAACAGAACAGAACAGAATAGAATAGAATAGAGTAGAATAGAATAGAATAGAATTAGGAATGGGACTAGAATAGAATAGAATAGAATAAAATAGGGAATGGGATTGGGAATGGGAATGGGAATGGGAATGGGAATAGAATAAAATAGAATAGAATAGAATAGGGAATGGGAATAGAAAAGAACAGAATAGAACAGAACAGAACAGGGAATCGGAATAAAATAGAATAGAATATAATAATGGGAATGGGAATGGGAATGGGAATGGGAATGGGAATAGAATAGAATAGAATAGAATAGAATAGGGAATGGGAATGGGAAAGGGAATGGGAATGGGAATGGGAATGGGAATGGGAATGGGAATGAGAATAGAATAGAATAGAATAGAATAGAATAGGGAATGGGAATAGAACAGAACAGAACAGAACAGAACAGAACAGAACAGGGAATCGGAATAAAATAGAATAGAATGGGAATGGGAATGGGAATGGGAATGGGAATGGGAATGGGAATGGGAATAGAATAGAATAGAATAGAATAGAATAGAATAGGGAATGGGAATAGAACAGAACAGAACAGAACAGAACAGAACAGAATAATGGGAATGGGAATGGGAATGGGAATGGGAATGGGAATGGGAATAGAATAGAATAGAATAGGGAATGGGAATAGAACAGAAGAGAACAGAACAGACTAGAATAGAATAGAATAGAATAGAATAGAATAGAATAGAATAGAATAATGGGAATGGGAATGGGAATGGGAATGGGAATAGAATAGAATAGAATAGAGTAGAGTAGTATAGAATAGGGAATGGGAATAGAACAGAACAGAACAGAACAGAATAGAATATAATAGGGAATGGGAATAGAATAGAATAGAATAGAATAGAATATAGTAGAATAGAATAGGGAATGGGAATAGAATAGAATAGAATAGAATAGAATAGAATAGAATAGAATAGAATAGAATAGAATAGAATAGAATAGAATAGAATGCAATAGGGAAAGGGAATGGGAAAGGGAAAGGGAAAGGGAAAGGGAAAGGGAATAGAATAGAATAGAATAGAATAGATAAGAATAGAATAGAATAGAATAGAATAATGGGAATGGGAATAGAATAGAATAGAATAGAATAGAATAGAATAGAATAGGGAATGGGAATGGGAAAGGGAAAGGGAAAGGGAAAGGGAAAGGGAAAGGGAATAGCATAGCATAGCATAGCATAGCATAGCATAGCATAGCATAGCATAGAATATAATATAATAGAATAGAATAGAATAGAATAGAATAATGGGAATGGGAATAGAATAGAATAGAATAGAATAGGGAATGGGAATAGAATAGAATAGAATAGAATAGAATAGAATAGAATAACGAATGGGAACAGTACAGAACAGAACAGAACAGAATAGAATAGAATAGGGAATGGGAATAGAATAGAATAGAATAGAATAGAATAGAATAGAATAGAATAGAATAGAATAGAATAGAATAGAACAGAACAGAATAGGGAATGGGAATGGGAAAGGGAAAGGGAAAGGGAATAGCATAGCATAGCATAGCATAGCATAGCATAGCATAGCATAGCATAGCATAGCATAGAATAGAATAAAATAGAATAGAATAGAATAGAATAGGGAATGGGAATAGAATAGAATAGAATAGAATAGAATAGAATAGAATAGAATAGAATAGAATAGAATAGAATAGAATAAGTAATGGGAATACAATAGATTAGAATAGAATAGAATAGAATAGAATAGGGAATGGGAATGGGAATGGGAAAGGGAATGGGAATGGGAATGGGAATGGGAATGGGAATGGGAATGGGAATGGGAATAGAATAGAATAGAATAGAATAGAATAGAATAGGGAATGGGAATAGAACAGAACAGAATAGAACAGAACAGAACAGAATAGAATAGAATAGAATAGAATAGAATAGAATAGAATAGAATAGAATTAGGAATGGGACTAGAATAGAATAGAATAGAATAGAATAGAATAGGGAATGGGAATGGGAATGGGAATGGGAATGGGAATGGGAATGGGAATAGAACAGAACGGAACGGAACGGAACAGAACAGAACAGAACAGAACATAGTAGAATAGAATAGAATAGAATAGAATAGAATAGAATAGAATAGAATAGAATAGAAGGAATGGGAATAGAATAGAATAGAATAGAATAGAATAGAATAGGGAATGGGAATAGAACAGAACAGAACCGAACAGAATAGAATAGAATAAAATAGGGAATGGGAATAGAACAGAACAGAACGGAACGGAACGCAACGGAACAGAACAGAACAAAACAGAACAGAACATAGTAGAATAGAATAGAATAGAATAGAATAGAATAGAATAGAATAGGGAATGGGAATAGAACAGAACAGAACAGAACAGAACAGGGAATCGGAATAGAATAGAATAGAATAGAATAGAATAGAATAGAATAGGGAATCGGAATAGAACAGAACAGAATAGAATAGAATAGAATAGAATAGAATAGAATAGAGTAGAATAGAATAGAATAAAATAGAATAATGGGAATGGGAATGGGAATGGGAATAGAATAGAATAGAATAGGGAATGGGAATAGAACAGAAGAGAACAGAACAGACTAGAATAGAATAGAATAGAATAGAATAGAACAGAATAGAATAGAAAAGAATAGAATAAGGAATGGGAATGGGAATGGGAAAGGGAAAGGGAAAGGGAAAGGGAAAGGGAAAGGGAAAGGGAATAGAATAGAATAGAATAGAATAGATAAGAATAGAATAGAATAGAATAGAATAATGGGAATGGGAATAGAATAGAATAGAATAGAATAGAATAGAATAGAATAGGGAATGGGAATGGGAAAGGGAAAGGGAAAGGGAAAGGGAAAGGGAAAGGGAATAGCATAGCATAGCATAGCATAGCATAGCATAGCATAGCATAGAATAGAATAGAATAGAATAGAATAGAATAGAATAGAATAATGGGAATGGGAATAGAATAGAATAGAATAGAATAGGGAATGGGAATAGAATAGAATAGAATAGGGAATGGGAACAGTACAGAACAGAACAGAACAGAATAGAATAGAATAGGGAATGGGAATAGAATAGAATAGAATAGAATAGAATAGAATAGAATAGAATAGAACAGAACAGAACAGGGAATGGGAATGGGAAAGGGTAAGGGAAAGGGAATAGAATAGCATAGCATAGCATAGCATAGCATAGCATAGCATAGCATAGCATAGAATAGAATAGAATAGAATAGGGAATGGGAATAGAATAGAATAGAATAGAATAGAATAGAATAGAATAGAATAGAATAGAATAGAATAGAATAAGTAATGGGAATACAATAGATTAGAATAGAATAGAATAGAATAGAATAGAATAGGGAATGGGAATGGGAATGGGAAAGGGAATGGGAATGGGAATGGGAATGGGAATAGAATAGAATAGAATAGAATAGAATAGAATAGAATAGAATAGAATAGAATAGAATAGAATAGGGAATGGGAATAGAACAGAATAGAACAGAATAGAACAGAACAGAACAGAATAGAATAGAATAGAATAGAATAGAATAGAATAGAATAGAATTAGGAATGGGACTAGAATAGAATAGAATAGAATAGAATAGAATAGAATAGGGAATGGGAATGGGAATGGGAATGGGAATGGGAATGGGAATAGAACAGAACGGAACGGAACGGAACGGAACAGAACAGAACAGAACAGAACATAGTAGAATAGAATAGAATAGAATAGAATAGAATAGAATAGAATAGAATAGAATAGAATAGAATAGAATAGAATAGAAGGAATGGGAATAGAATAGAATAGAATAGAATAGAATAGAATAGAATAGGGAATGGGAATAGAACAGAACAGAACCGAACAGAATAGAATAGAATAAAATAGGGAATGGGAATAGAACAGAACAGAACGGAACGGAACGCAACGGAACAGAACAGAACAAAACAGAACAGAACATAGTAGAATAGAATAGAATAGAATAGAATAGAATAGAATAGAATAGGGAATGGGAATAGAACAGAACAGAACAGAACAGAACAGGGAATCGGAATAGAATAGAATAGAATAGAATAGAATAGAATAGAATAGAATAGGGAATCGGAATAGAACAGAACAGAATAGAATAGAATAGAATAGAATAGAATAGAATAGAATAGAATAGAATAGAATAGAATAAAATAGAATAATGGGAATGGGAATGGGAATGGGAATAGAATAGAATAGAATAGAATAGAATAGAATAGAATAGAATAGAATAGAATAGGGAATGGGAATAGAACAGAACAGAACAGAACAGAATAGAATAGAATAGAATAGAATAGAATAGAATAGAATAGAATAGAATAGAATAGAATAATGGGAATGGGAATGGAAATGGAAATAGAATAGAATAGAATAGAATAGAATAGAATAGAATAGAATAGAATAGAATAAGGAATGGGAATAGATTAGAATAGAATAGAATGGAATAGAATAGGGAATGGGAATGGGAAAGGGAATGGGAATGGGAATGGGAATGGGAATGGGAATAGAATAGAATAGAATAGAATAGAATAGAATAGAATAGAATAGGGAATGGGAATAGAACAGAACAGAACAGAACAGAATAGAATAGAATAGAATAGAATAGAATAGAATAGAATAGAATTAGGAATGGGACTAGAATAGAATAGAATAGAATAGAATAGGGAATGGGAATGGGAATGGGAATGGGAATGGGAATGGGAATGGGAATAGAATAGAATAGAATAGGGAATGGGAATAGAACAGAACAGAATAGAACAGAACAGAACAGGGAATCGGAATAAAATAGAATAGAATAGAATAATGGGAATGGGAATGGGAATGGGAATGGGAATGGGAATAGAATAGAATAGAATAAAATAGAATAGAATAGAATAGAATAGAATAGAATAAGGAATGGGAATAGATTAGAATAGAATAGAATAGAATAGAATAGAATAGAATAGGGAATGGGAATGGGAAAGGGAATGGGAATGGGAATGGGAATGGGAATGGGAATGGGAATGGGAATAGAATAGAATAGAATAGAATAGGAAATGGGAATAGAACAGAACAGAACAGAATAGAATAGAATAGAATAGAATAGAATAGGGAATGGGACTAGAATGAATAGAATAGAATAGAATAGAATAGAATAGAATAGAAAAAATAGAATAGAATAGGGAATGGGAATGGGAATGGGAATAGAATAGAATAGAATAGAATAGGGAATGGGTATAGAACAGAACAGAATAGAACAGAACAGGGAATCGGAATAAAATAGAATAGAATAGAATAATGGGAATGGGAATGGGAATGGGAATGGGAATGGGAATAGAATAGAATAGAATAGAATAGAATAGAATAGGGAATGGGAATGGGAAAGGGAATGGGAATGGGAATGGGAATGGGAATGGGAATGGGAATGGGAATGGGAATAGAATAGAATAGAATAGAATAGGGAATGGGAATAGAACAGAACAGAACAGAACAGAACAGAACAGGGAATCGGAATAAAATAGAATAGAATAGAATAATGGGAATGGGAATGGGAATGGGAATGGGAATGGGAATAGAATAGAATAGAATAGAATAGAATAGGGAATGGGAATGGGAAAGGGAATGGGAATGGGAATGGGAATGGGAATGGGAATGGGAATGGGAATAGAATAGAATAGAATAGAATAGGGAATGGGAATAGAACAGAACAGAACAGAACAGAACAGAACAGGGAATCGGAATAAAATAGAATAGAATAGAATAATGGGAATGGGAATGGGAATGGGAATGGGAATGGGAATGGGAATGGGAAGAGAATAGAATAGAATAGAATAGAATAGGGAATGGGAATAGAACAGAACAGAACAGAACAGAACAGAACAGAATAATGGGAATGGGAATGGGAATGGGAATGGGAATGGGAATGGGAATGGGAATAGAATAGAATAGAATAGGGAATGGGAATAGAACAGAAGAGAACAGAACAGACTAGAATAGAATAGAATAGAATAGAATAGAACAGAATAGAATAGAAAAGAATAGAATAAGGAATGGGAATGGGAATGGGAAAGGGAAAGGGAAAGGGAAAGGGAAAGGGAAAGGGAAAGGGAATAGAATAGAATAGAATAGAATAGATAAGAATAGAATAGAATAGAATAATGGGAATGGGAATAGAATAGAATAGAATAGAATAGAATAGAATAGAATAGGGAATGGGAATGGGAAAGGGAAAGGGAAAGGGAAAGGGAAAGGGAAAGGGAAAGGGAATAGCATAGCATAGCATAGCATAGCATAGCATAGCATAGCATAGCATAGAATAGAATAGAATAGAATAGAATAGAATAGAATAGAATAGAATAATGGGAATGGGAATAGAATAGAATAGAATAGAATAGAATAGGGAATGGGAATAGAATAGAATAGAATAGAATAGAATAGGGAATGGGAACAGTACAGAACAGAACAGAACAGAATAGAATAGAATAGGAAATGGTAATAGAATAGAATAGAATAGAATAGAATAGAATAGAATAGAATAGAATAGAATTGAATAGAACAGAACAGAATAGGGAATGGGAATGGGAAAGGGAATGGGAATGGGAATGGGAATGGGAATGGGAATGGGAATGGGAATAGAATAGAATAGAATAGAATAGGGAATGGGAATAGAACAGAACAGAACAGAACAGAACAGAACAGGGAATCGGAATAAAATAGAATAGAATAGAATAATGGGAATGGGAATGGGAATGGGAATGGGAATGGGAATAGAATAGAATAGAATAGAATAGAATAGGGAATGGGAATGGGAAAGGGAATGGGAATGGGAATGGGAATGGGAATGGGAATGGGAATAGAATAGAATAGAATAGAATAGGGAATGGGAATAGAACAGAACAGAACAGAACAGAACAGAATAGAATAGAATAGGAAATGGTAATAGAATAGAATAGAATAGAATAGAATAGAATAGAATAGAATAGAATAGAATAGAATAGAATAAGGAATGGGAATAGATTAGAATAGAATAGAATAGAATAGAATAGAATAGAATAGGGAATGGGAATGGGAAAGGGAAAGGGAAAGGGAATAGCATAGCATAGCATAGCATAGCATAGCATAGCATAGCATAGCATAGAACAGAATAGAAGAGAATAGAGGAGAATAGAATAGAATAGAATAGAATAGAATAGAATAGAATAGAATAGAATAGAATAGAATAGAATAGAATAAGGAATGGGAATAGATTAGAATAGAATAGAATAGAATAGAATAGAATAGAATAGAATAGGGAATGGGAATGGGAAAGGGAATGGGAATGGGAATGGGAATGGGAATGGGAATGGGAATGGGAATAGAATAGAATAGAATAGAATAGGAAATGGGAATAGAACAGAACAGAATAGAATAGAATAGAATAGAATAGAATAGGGAATGGGACTAGAATGAATAGAATAGAATAGAATAGAATAGAATAGAATAGAATAGAATAGAATAGAAAAAATAGAATAGAATAGGGAATGGGAATGGGAATGGGAATAGAATAGAATAGAATAGAATAGGGAATGGGTATAGAACAGAACAGAATAGAACAGAACAGGGAATCGGAATAAAATAGAATAGAATAGAATAATGGGAATGGGAATGGGAATGGGAATGGGAATGGGAATAGAATAGAATAGAATAGAATAGAATAGGGAATGGGAATGGGAAAGGGAATGGGAATGGGAATGGGAATGGGAATGGGAATGGGAATGGGAATGGGAATAGAATAGAATAGAATAGAATAGGGAATGGGAATAGAACAGAACAGAACAGAACAGAACAGAACAGGGAATCGGAATAAAATAGAATAGAATAGAATAATGGGAATGGGAATGGGAATGGGAATGGGAATGGGAATAGAATAGAATAGAATAGAATAGAATAGGGAATGGGAATGGGAAAGGGAATGGGAATGGGAATGGGAATGGGAATGGGAATGGGAATGGGAATAGAATAGAATAGAATAGAATAGGGAATGGGAATAGAACAGAACAGAACAGAACAGAACAGAACAGAACAGGGAATCGGAATAAAATAGAATAGAATAGAATAATGGGAATGGGAATGGGAATGGGAATGGGAATGGGAATGGGAAGAGAATAGAATAGAATAGAATAGAATAGGGAATGGGAATAGAACAGAACAGAACAGAACAGAACAGAACAGAATAATGGGAATGGGAATGGGAATGGGAATGGGAATGGGAATGGGAATAGAATAGAATAGAATAGGGAATGGGAATAGAACAGAAGAGAACAGAACAGACTAGAATAGAATAGAATAGAATAGAATAGAACAGAATAGAATAGAAAAGAATAGAATAAGGAATGGGAATGGGAATGGGAAAGGGAAAGGGAAAGGGAAAGGGAAAGGGAAAGGGAAAGGGAATAGAATAGAATAGAATAGAATAGATAAGAATAGAATAGAATAGAATAATGGGAATGGGAATAGAATAGAATAGAATAGAATAGAATAGAATAGAATAGGGAATGGGAATGGGAAAGGGAAAGGGAAAGGGAAAGGGAAAGGGAAAGGGAATAGTATAGCATAGCATAGCATAGCATAGCATAGAATAGAATAGAATAGAATAGAATAGAATAGAATAGAATAATGGGAATGGGAATAGAATAGAATAGAATAGAATAGAATAGAATAGGGAATGGGAATAGAATAGAATAGAATAGAATAGAATAGGGAATGGGAACAGTACAGAACAGAACAGAACAGAATAGAATAGAATAGGAAATGGTAATAGAATAGAATAGAATAGAATAGAATAGAATAGAATAGAATAGAAAAAATAGAATAGAATAGGGAATGGGAATGGGAATGGGAATAGAATAGAATAGAATAGAATAGGGAATGGGTATAGAACAGAACAGAATAGAACAGAACAGGGAATCGGAATAAAATAGAATAGAATAGAATAATGGGAATGGGAATGGGAATGGGAATGGGAATGGGAATAGAATAGAATAGAATAGAATAGAATAGGGAATGGGAATGGGAAAGGGAATGGGAATGGGAATGGGAATGGGAATGGGAATGGGAATGGGAATGGGAATGGGAATAGAATAGAATAGAATAGAATAGGGAATGGGAATAGAACAGAACAGAACAGAACAGAACAGAACAGGGAATCGGAATAAAATAGAATAGAATAGAATAATGGGAATGGGAATGGGAATGGGAATGGGAATGGGAATAGAATAGAATAGAATAGAATAGAATAGGGAATGGGAATGGGAAAGGGAATGGGAATGGGAATGGGAATGGGAATGGGAATGGGAATGGGAATAGAATAGAATAGAATAGAATAGGGAATGGGAATAGAACAGAACAGAACAGAACAGAACAGAACAGGGAATCGGAATAAAATAGAATAGAATAGAATAATGGGAATGGGAATGGGAATGGGAATGGGAATGGGAATGGGAATGGGAAGAGAATAGAATAGAATAGAATAGAATAGGGAATGGGAATAGAACAGAACAGAACAGAACAGAACAGAACAGAACAGAATAATGGGAATGGGAATGGGAATGGGAATGGGAATGGGAATGGGAATAGAATAGAATAGAATAGGGAATGGGAATAGAACAGAAGAGAACAGAACAGACTAGAATAGAATAGAATAGAATAGAATAGAACAGAATAGAATAGAAAAGAATAGAATAAGGAATGGGAATGGGAATGGGAAAGGGAAAGGGAAAGGGAAAGGGAAAGGGAAAGGGAATAGAATAGAATAGAATAGAATAGATAAGAATAGAATAGAATAGAATAGAATAATGGGAATGGGAATAGAATAGAATAGAATAGAATAGAATAGAATAGAATAGGGAATGGGAATGGGAAAGGGAAAGGGAAAGGGAAAGGGAAAGGGAAAGGGAATAGCATAGCATAGCATAGCATAGCATAGCATAGCATAGAATAGAATAGAATAGAATAGAATAGAATAGAATAGAATAGAATAATGGGAATGGGAATAGAATAGAATAGAATAGAATAGAATAGGGAATGGGAATAGAATAGAATAGAATAGAATAGAATAGGGAATGGGAACAGTACAGAACAGAACAGAACAGAATAGAATAGAATAGGAAATGGTAATAGAATAGAATAGAATAGAATAGAATAGAATAGAATAGAATAGAATAGAATTGAATAGAACAGAACAGAATAGGGAATGGGAATGGGAAAGGGAATGGGAATGGGAATGGGAATGGGAATGGGAATGGGAATGGGAATGGGAATGGGAATAGAATAGAATAGAATAGAATAGGGAATGGGAATAGAACAGAACAGAACAGAACAGAACAGAACAGGGAATCGGAATAAAATAGAATAGAATAGAATAATGGGAATGGGAATGGGAATGGGAATGGGAATGGGAATAGAATAGAATAGAATAGAATAGAATAGGGAATGGGAATGGGAAAGGGAATGGGAATGGGAATGGGAATGGGAATGGGAATAGAATAGAATAGAATAGAATAGGGAATGGGAACAGAACAGAACAGAACAGAACAGAACAGAACAGGGAATCGGAATAAAATAGAATAGAATAGAATAATGGAAATGGGAATGGGAATGGGAATGGGAATGGGAATGGGAAGAGAATAGAATAGAATAGAATAGAATAGTGAATGGGAATAGAACAGAACAGAACAGAACAGAACAGAACAGAATAATGGGAATGGGAATGGGAATGGGAATGGGAATGGGAATAGAATAGAATAGAATAGGGAATGGGAATAGAACAGAAGAGAACAGAACAGATTAGAATAGAATAGAATAGAATAGAATAGAATAGAATAGAACAGAATAGAAAAGAATAGAATAAGGAATGGGAAAGGGAAAGGGAAAGGGAAAGGGAAAGGGAAAGGGAAAGGGAATAGAATAGAATAGAATAGAATAGATAAGAATAGAATAGAATAGAATAGAATAATGGGAATGGGAATAGAATAGAATAGAATAGAATAGAATAGAATAGAATAGAATAGAATAGGGAATGGGAATGGGAAAGGGAAAGGGAAAGGGAAAGGGAAAGGGAATAGCATAGCATAGCATAGCATAGCATAGCATAGCATAGCATAGCATAGCATAGCATAGAATAGAACAGAACAGAACAGAATAGAATAGAATAGGAAATGGTAATAAAATAGAATAGAATAGAATAGAATAGAATAGAATAGAATAGAATAGAATTGAATAGAACAGAACAGAATAGGGAATGGGAATGGGAAAGGGAAAGGGAAAGGGAATAGCATAGCATAGCATAGCATAGCATAGCATAGCATAGCATAGCATAGCATAGCATAGAATAGAATAGAATAGAATAGAATAGAATAGGGAATGGGAATAGAATAGAATAGAATAGAATAGAATAGAATAGAATAGAATAGAATAAGTAATGGGAATACAATAGATTAGAATAGAATAGAATAGAATAGAATAGAATAGGGAATGGGAATGGGAATGGGAATGGGAAAGGGAATGGGAATGGGAATGGGAATGGGAATAGAATAGAATAGAATAGAATAGAATAGAATAGAATAGAATAGAATAGAATAGAATAGGGAATGGGAATAGAACAGAACAGAACAGAACAGAACAGAACAGAATAGAATAGAATAGAATAGAATAGAATAGAATAGAATTAGGAATGGGACTAGAATAGAATAGAATAGAATAGAATAGAATAGGGAATGGGAATGGGAATGGGAATGGGAATGGGAATGGGAATAGAACAGAACGGAACGGAACGGAACGGAACAGAACAGAACAGAACAGAACATAGTAGAATAGAATAGAATAGAATAGAATAGAATAGAATAGAATAGAATAGAATAGAATAGAATAGAATAGAATAGAATAGAAGGAATGGGAATAGAATAGAATAGAATAGAATAGAATAGAATAGAATAGGGAATGGGAATAGAACAGAACAGAACCGAACAGAATAGAATAGAATAAAATAGGGAATGGGAATAGAACAGAACAGAACGGAACGGAACGCAACGGAACAGAACAGAACAAAACAGAACAGAACATAGTAGAATAGAATAGAATAGAATAGAATAGAATAGAATAGAATAGGGAATGGGAATAGAACAGAACAGAACAGAACAGAACAGGGAATCGGAATAGAATAGCATAGAATAGAATAGAATAGAATAGAATAGGGAATCGGAATAGAACAGAACAGAACAGAATAGAATAGAATAGAATAGAATAGAATAGAATAGAATAGAATAGAATAGAATAGAATAAAATAGAATAATGGGAATGGGAATGGTAATGGGAATGGGAATAGAATAGAATAGAATAGAATAGAATAGAATAGAATAGGGAATGGGAATAGAACAGAACAGAATAGAATAGAATAGAATAGAATAGAATAGAATAGAATAGAATAATGGGAATGGGAATGGAAATAGAATAGAATAGAATAGAATAGAATAGAATAGAATAGAATAGAATAGAATAGAATAAGGAATGGGAATAGATTAGAATAGAATAGAATGGAATAGAATAGGGAATGGGAATGGGAAAGGGAATGGGAATGGGAATGGGAATGGGAATGGGAATGGGAATAGAATAGAATAGAATAGAATAGAATAGAATAGAATAGGGAATGGGAATAGAACAGAACAGAACAGAACAGAACAGAATAGAATAGAATAGAATAGAATAGAATAGAATAGAATAGAATAGAATAGAATTAGGAATGGGAGTAGAATAGAATAGAATAGAATAGAATAGAATAGGGAATGGGAATGGGAATGGGAATGGGAATGGGAATGGGAATGGGAATAGAATAGAATAGAATAGAATAGGGAATGGGAATAGAACAGAACAGAATAGAACAGAACAGAACCGGGAATCGGAATAAAATAGAATAGAATAGAATAATGGGAATGGGAATGGGAATGGGAATGGGAATAGAATAGAATAGAATAGAATAGAATAGAATAGAATAGAATAGAATAGAATAGAATAGAATAGAATAGAATAGAATAAGGAATGGGAATAGATTAGAATAGAATAGAATAGAATAGAATACGGAATGGGAATGGGAAAGGGAATGGGAATGGGAATGGGAATGGGAATGGGAATAGAATAGAATAGAATAGAATAGGGAATGGGAATAGAACAGAACAGAACAGAATAGAATAGAATAGAATAGAATAGAATAGAATAGAATAGAATAGAATAAGGAATGGGACTAGAATGAATAGAATAGAATAGAATAGAATAGAATAGAATAGAATAGAATAGAATAGAATAGAATAGAATAGAAAAAATAGAATAGAATAGGGAATGGGAATGGGAATGGGAATAGAATAGAATAGAATAGAATAGAATAGAATAGGGAATGGGTATAGAACAGAACAGAATAGAACAGAACAGGGAATCGGAATAAAATAGAATAGAATAGAATAATGGGAATGGGAATGGGAATGGGAATTTGAATGGGAATGGGAATGGGAATGGGAATGGGAGTAGAATAGAATAGAATAGAATAGAATAGAATAGAAGAGAATAGAATAGGGAATGGGAATAGAACAGAACAGAACAGAACAGAATAATGGGAATGGGAATGGGAATGGGAATGGGAATGGGAATGGGAATGGGAATGGGAATAGAATAGAATAGAATAGAATAGAATAGAATAGAATAGGGAATGGGAATAGAACAGAACAGAATAGAATAGAATAGAATAGAATAGAATAGAAAAAATAGAATAGAATAGGGAATGGGAATGGGAATGGGAATAGAATAGAATAGAATAGAATAGGGAATGGGTATAGAACAGAACAGAATAGAACAGAACAGGGAATCGGAATAAAATAGAATAGAATAGAATAATGGGAATGGGAATGGGAATGGGAATGGGAATGGGAATAGAATAGAATAGAATAGAATAGAATAGGGAATGGGAATGGGAAAGGGAATGGGAATGGGAATGGGAATGGGAATGGGAATGGGAATGGGAATGGGAATAGAATAGAATAGAATAGAATAGGGAATGGGAATAGAACAGAACAGAACAGAACAGAACAGAACAGGGAATCGGAATAAAATAGAATAGAATAGAATAATGGGAATGGGAATGGGAATGGGAATGGGAATGGGAATAGAATAGAATAGAATAGAATAGGGAATGGGAATGGGAAAGGGAATGGGAATGGGAATGGGAATGGGAATGGGAATGGGAATAGAATAGAATAGAATAGAATAGGGAATGGGAATAGAACAGAACAGAACAGAACAGAACAGAACAGGGAATCGGAATAAAATAGAATAGAATAGAATAATGGGAATGGGAATGGGAATGGGAATGGGAATGGGAATGGGAAGAGAATAGAATAGAATAGAATAGAATAGGGAATGGGAATAGAACAGAACAGAACAGAACAGAACAGAACAGAATAATGGGAATGGGAATGGGAATGGGAATGGGAATGGGAATGGGAATAGAATAGAATAGAATAGGGAATGGGAATAGAACAGAAGAGAACAGAACAGACTAGAATAGAATAGAATAGAATAGAATAGAACAGAATAGAATAGAAAAGAATAGAATAAGGAATGGGAATGGGAATGGGAAAGGGAAAGGGAAAGGGAAAGGGAAAGGGAAAGGGAAAGGGAATAGAATAGAATAGAATAGAATAGATAAGAATAGAATAGAATAGAATAATGGGAATGGGAATAGAATAGAATAGAATAGAATAGAATAGAATAGGGAATGGGAATGGGAAAGGGAAAGGGAAAGGGAAAGGGAAAGGGAAAGGGAATAGCATAGCATAGCATAGCATAGCATAGCATAGCATAGCATAGCATAGCATAGAATAGAATAGAATAGAATAGAATAGAATAGAATAGAATAATGGGAATGGGAATAGAATAGAATAGAATAGAATAGAATAGGGAATGGGAATAGAATAGAATAGAATAGAATAGAATAGAATAGAATAGGGAATGGGAACAGTACAGAACAGAACAGAACAGAATAGAATAGAATAGGAAATGGTAATAGAATAGAATAGAATAGAATAGAATAGAATAGAATAGAATAGAATAGAATAGAATAGAATAGAATAGAATTGAATAGAACAGAACAGAATAGGGAATGGGAATGGGAAAGGGAATGGAAATGGGAATGGGAATGGGAATGGGAATGGGAATGGGAATAGAATAGAATAGAATAGAATAGGGAATGGGAATAGAACAGAACAGAACAGAACAGAACAGAACAGGGAATCGGAATAAAATAGAATAGAATAGAATAATGGGAATGGGAATGGGAATGGGAATGGGAATGGGAATAGAATAGAATAGAATAGAATAGAATAGGGAATGGGAATGGGAAAGGGAATGGGAATGGGAATGGGAATGGGAATGGGAATAGAATAGAATAGAATAGAATAGGGAATGGGAATAGAACAGAACAGAACAGAACAGAACAGGGAATCGGAATAAAATAGAATAGAATAGAATAATGGGAATGGGAATGGGAATGGGAATGGGAATGGGAATGGGAAGAGAATAGAATAGAATAGAATAGAATAGGGAATGGGAATAGAACAGAACAGAACAGAACAGAACAGAACAGAATAATGGGAATGGGAATGGGAATGGGAATGGGAATGGGAATAGAATAGAATAGAATAGGGAATGGGAATAGAACAGAAGAGAACAGAACAGACTAGAATAGAATAGAATAGAATAGAATAGAATAGAACAGAATAGAATAGAAAAGAATAGAATAAGGAATGGGAATGGGAATGGGAAAGGGAAAGGGAAAGGGAAAGGGAAAGGGAAAGGGAAAGGGAAAGGGAATAGAATAGAATAGAATAGAATAGATAAGAATAGAATAGAATAGAATAGAATAATGGGAATGGGAATAGAATAGAATAGAATAGAATAGAATAGAATAGGGAATGGGAATGGGAAAGGGAAAGGGAAAGGGAAAGGGAAAGGGAATAGCATAGCATAGCATAGCATAGCATAGCATAGCATAGCATAGCATAGCATAGCATAGCATAGAATAGAACAGAACAGAACAGAATAGAATAGAATAGGAAATGGTAATAGAATAGAATAGAATAGAATAGAATAGAATAGAATAGAATAGAATAGAATTGAATAGAACAGAACAGAATAGGGAATGGGAATGGGAAAGGGAAAGGGAAAGGGAATAGCATAGCATAGCATAGCATAGCATAGCATAGCATAGCATAGCATAGCATAGAATAGAATAGAATAGAATAGAATAGAATAGGGAATGGGAATAGAATAGAATAGAATAGAATAGAATAGAATAGAATAGAATAGAATAGAATAGAATAGAATAAGTAATGGGAATACAATAGATTAGAATAGAATAGAATAGAATAGAATAGAATAGGGAATGGGAATGGGAATGGGAATGGGAAAGGGAATGGGAATGGGAATGGGAATGGGAATAGAATAGAATAGAATAGAATAGAATAGAATAGAATAGAATAGAATAGGGAATGGGAATAGAACAGAAGAGAACAGAACAGAACAGAACAGAACAGAACAGAATAGAATAGAATAGAATAGAATAGAATAGAATAGAATTAGGAATGGGACTAGAATAGAATAGAATAGAATAGAATAGGGAATGGGAATGGGAATGGGAATGGGAATGGGAATGGGAATAGAACAGAACGGAACGGAACGGAACGGAACAGAACAGAACAGAACAGAACATAGTAGAATAGAATAGAATAGAATAGAATAGAATAGAATAGAATAGAATAGAATAGAATAGAATAGAAGGAATGGGAATAGAATAGAATAGAATAGAATAGAATAGAATAGAATAGGGAATGGGAATAGAACAGAACAGAACCGAACAGAATAGAATAGAATAAAATAGGGAATGGGAATAGAACAGAACAGAACGGAACGGAACGCAACGGAACAGAACAGAACAAAACAGAACAGAACATAGTAGAATAGAATAGAATAGAATAGAATAGAATAGAATAGAATAGGGAATGGGAATAGAACAGAACAGAACAGAACAGAACAGGGAATCGGAATAGAATAGCATAGAATAGAATAGAATAGAATAGAATAGGGAATCGGAATAGAACAGAACAGAACAGAATAGAATAGAATAGAATAGAATAGAATAGAATAGAATAGAATAGAATAGAATAGAATAGAATAGAATAAAATAGAATAATGGGAATGGGAATGGTAATGGGAATGGGAATAGAATAGAATAGAATAGAATAGAATAGAATAGAATAGGGAATGGGAATAGAACAGAACAGAATAGAATAGAATAGAATAGAATAGAATAGAATAGAATAGAATAGAATAGAATAATGGGAATGGGAATGGAAATAGAATAGAATAGAATAGAATAGAATAGAATAGAATAGAATAGAATAGAATAGAATAGAATAGAATAAGGAATGGGAATAGATTAGAATAGAATAGAATGGAATAGAATAGGGAATGGGAATGGGAAAGGGAATGGGAATGGGAATGGGAATGGGAATGGGAATGGGAATAGAATAGAATAGAATAGAATAGAATAGGGAATGGGAATAGAACAGAACAGAACAGAACAGAACAGAACAGAACAGAATAGAATAGAATAGAATAGAATAGAATAGAATAGAATAGAATTAGGAATGGGAGTAGAATAGAATAGAATAGAATAGAATAGAATAGGGAATGGGAATGGGAATGGGAATGGGAATGGGAATGGGAATAGAATAGAATAGAATAGAATAGGGAATGGGAATAGAACAGAACAGAATAGAACAGAACAGAACCGGGAATCGGAATAAAATAGAATAGAATAGAATAATGGGAATGGGAATGGGAATGGGAATGGGAATAGAATAGAATAGAATAGAATAGAATAGAATAGAATAGAATAAGGAATGGGAATAGATTAGAATAGAATAGAATAGAATAGAATAGAATAGAATAGGGAATGGGAATGGGAAAGGGAATGGGAATGGGAATGGGAATGGGAATGGGAATGGGAATAGAATAGAATAGAATAGAATAGGGAATGGGAATAGAACAGAACAGAACAGAATAGAATAGAATAGAATAGAATAGAATAGAATAGAATAGAATAAGGAATGGGACTAGAATGAATAGAATAGAATAGAATAGAATAGAATAGAATAGAATAGAATAGAATAGAATAGAATAGAATAGAAAAAATAGAATAGAATAGGGAATGGGAATGGGAATGGGAATAGAATAGAATAGAATAGAATAGAATAGGGAATGGGTATAGAACAGAACAGAATAGAACAGAACAGGGAATCGGAATAAAATAGAATAGAATAGAATAATGGGAATGGGAATGGGAATTTGAATGGGAATGGGAATGGGAATGGGAATGGGAGTAGAATAGAATAGAATAGAATAGAATAGAATAGAATAGAATAGAATAGAATAGAATAGGGAATGGGAATAGAACAGAACAGAACAGAACAGAATAATGGGAATGGGAATGGGAATGGGAATGGGAATGGGAATGGGAATGGGAATAGAATAGAATAGAATAGAATAGAATAGAATAGAATAGAATAGGGAATGGGAATAGAACAGAACAGAATAGAATAGAATAGAATAGAATAGAATAGAATAGAATAGAATAATGTGAATGGGAATGGGAATAGAATAGAATAGAATAGAATAGAATAGAATAGAATAGAATAGAATAGAATTGAATAGAATAGAATAAGGAATGGGAATAGATTAGAATAGAATAGAATGGAATAGAATAGGGAATGGGAATGGGAAAGGGAATGGGAATGGGAATGGGAATGGGAATGGGAATGGGAATGGGAATAGAATAGAATAGAATAGAATAGAATAGAATAGGGAATGGGAATAGAACAGAACAGAACAGAACAGAACAGAACAGAATAGAATAGAATAGAATAGAATAGAATAGAATAGAATAGAATAGAATAGAATAGAATAGAATTAGGAATGGGACTAGAATAGAATAGAATAGAATAGAATAGGGAATGGGAATGGGAATGGGAATGGGAATGGGAATGGGAATAGAATAGAATAGAATAGAATAGGGAATGGGAATAGAACAGAACAGAATAGAACAGAACAGAACAGGGAATCGGAATAAAATAGAATAGAATAGAATAATGGGAATGGGAATGGGAATGGGAATGGGAATGGGAATAGAATAGAATAGAATAGAATAGAATAGAATAGAATAGAATAGAATAGAATAGAATAGAATAGAATAGAATAAGGAATGGGAATAGATTAGAATAGAATAGAATAGAATAGAATAGAATAGAATAGAATAGAATAGGCAATGGGAATGGGAAAGGGAATGGGAATGGGAATGGGAATGGGAATGGGAATGGGAATAGAATAGAATAGAATAGAATAGGGAATGGGAATAGAACAGAACAGAACAGAATAGAATAGAATAAAATAGAATAGAATAGAATAGAATAGAATAGAATTAGGAATGGGACTAGAATGAATAGAATAGAATAGAATAGAATAGAATAGAATAGAATAGAATAGAATAGAATAGGTAATGGGAATAGAATAGATAAGAATAGAATAGAATAGAATAGAATAGAATAGAATAGAATAGGGAATGGGAATGGGAAAGGGAATGGGAATGGGAATAGAATAGAATAGAATAGAATAGAATAGAATAGAATAGAATAGGGAATGGGAATAGAACAGAATAGAACAGAATAGAATAGAATAGAATAGAATAGAATAGAATAGAATAGAATAGAATAGAATTAGGAATAGGACTACAATAGAATAGAATAGAATAGAATAGAATAGAATAGGGAATGGGAATGGGAATGGGAATGGGAATGGGAATGGGAATGGGAATGGGAATAGAATAGAATAGAATAGAATAGGGAATGGGAATAGAACAGAACAGAATAGAACAGAACAGAACAGGGAATCGGAATAAAATAGAATAGAATAGAATAATGGGAATGGGAATGGGAATGGGAATGGGAATAGAATAGAATAGAATAGAATAGAATAGAATAGGGAATGGGAATAGAACAGAACAGAACAGAACAGAACAGAACAGAATAATGGGAATGGGAATGGGAATGGGAATGGGAATGGGAATGGGAATGGGAATGGGAATAGAATAGAATAGAATAGGGAATGGGAACAGAACAGAACAGAACAGAACAGAACAGAACAGAATAATGGGAATGGGAATGGGAATGGGAATGGGAATGGGAATGGGAATAGAATAGAATAGAATAGGGAATGGGAATAGAACAGAACAGAACAGAATAGAATAGAATAGAATAGAATAGAATAGAATAGAATAGAATAGAATAGAATAGAATTAGGAATGGGACTAGAATAGAATAGAATAGAATAGAATAGAATAGGGAATGGGAATGGGAATGGGAATGGGAATGGGAATGGGAATGGGAATAGAATAGAATAGAATAGAATAGGGAATGGGAATAGAACAGAACAGAATAGAACAGAACAGAACAGGGAATCGGAATAAAATAGAATAGAATAGAATAATGGGAATGGGAATGGGAATAGGAATAGAATAGAATAGAATAGAATAGAATAGAATAGGGAATGGGAATAGAACAGAACAGAACAGAACAGAATAATGGGAATGGGAATGGGAATGGGAATGGGAATAGAATAGAATAGAATAGGGAATGGGAATAGAACAGAACAGAACAGAACAGACTAGAATAGAATAGAATAGAATAGAATAGAATAAAATAGAATAGAATAGAATAGAATAAGGAATGGGAATGGGAATGGGAATGGGAATGGGAAAGGGAAAGGGAAAGGGAAAGGGAAAGGGAATAGCATAGCATAGCATAGCATAGCATAGCATAGCATAGAATAGAAGAGAATAGAAGAGAATAGAAGAGAATAGAAGAGAATAATGGGAATGGGAATGGAAATGGGAATGGGAATAGAATAGAATAGAATAGAATAGAATAGAATAGAATAGAATAGAATAGAATAGAATAGAACAGAATAGGGAATGGGAATGGGAAAGGGAAAGGGAAAGGGAATAGCAAAGCATAGCATAGCATAGCATAGCATAGCATAGCATAGCATAGCATAGCATAGCATAGCATAGAATAGAATAGAATAGAATAGGGAATGGGAATAGAATAGAATAGAATAGAATAGAATAGAATAGAATAAGTAATGGGAATAGAATAGATTAGAATAGAATAGAATAGAATAGAATAGAATAGAATAGGGAATGGGAAAGGGAATGGGAATGGGAATAGAATAGAATAGAATAGAATAGAATAGAATAGAATAGAATAGAATAGAATAGAATAGAATAGGGAATGGGAATAGAACAGAATAGAACAGAACAGAACAGAACAGAACAGAATAGAATAGAATAGAATAGAATAGAATAGAATAGAATTAGGAATAGGACTAGAATAGAATAGAATAGAATAGAATAGAATAGGGAATGGGAATGGGAATGGGAATGGGAATGGGAATGGGAATGGGAATAGAATAGAATAGAATAGAATAGGGAATGGGAATAGAACAGAACAGAATAGAACAGAACAGAACAGGGAATCGGAATAAAATAGAATAGAATAGAATAATGGGAATGGGAATGGGAATGGGAATAGAATAGAATAGAATAGAATAGAATAGGAAATGGGACTAGAATGAATAGAATAGAATAGAATAGAATAGAATAGAATAGAATAGAATAGAAAAAATAGAATAGAATAGGGAATGGGAATGGGAATGGGAATAGAATAGAATAGAATAGAATAGGGAATGGGTATAGAACAGAACAGAATAGAACAGAACAGGGAATCGGAATAAAATAGAATAGAATAGAATAATGGGAATGGGAATGGGAATGGGAATGGGAATGGGAATAGAATAGAATAGAATAGAATAGAATAGAATAGGGAATGGGAATGGGAAAGGGAATGGGAATGGGAATGGGAATGGGAATGGGAATGGGAATGGGAATGGGAATGGGAATAGAATAGAATAGAATAGAATAGGGAATGGGAATAGAACAGAACAGAACAGAACAGAACAGAACAGGGAATCGGAATAAAATAGAATAGAATAATGGGAATGGGAATGGGAATGGGAATGGGAATGGGAATAGAATAGAATAGAATAGAATAGAATAGGGAATGGGAATGGGAAAGGGAATGGGAATGGGAATGGGAATGGGAATGGGAATGGGAATGGGAATGGGAATAGAATAGAATAGAATAGAATAGGGAATGGGAATAGAACAGAACAGAACAGAACAGAACAGAACAGGGAATCGGAATAAAATAGAATAGAATAGAATAATGGGAATGGGAATGGGAATGGGAATGGGAATGGGAATGGGAATGGGAAGAGAATAGAATAGAATAGAATAGAATAGAATAGGGAATGGGAATAGAACAGAACAGAACAGAACAGAACAGAACAGAATAATGGGAATGGGAATGGGAATGGGAATGGGAATGGGAATGGGAATAGAATAGAATAGAATAGGGAATGGGAATAGAACAGAAGAGAACAGAACAGACTAGAATAGAATAGAATAGAATAGAATAGAACAGAATAGAATAGAAAAGAATAGAATAAGGAATGGGAATGGGAATGGGAAAGGGAAAGGGAAAGGGAAAGGGAAAGGGAAAGGGAAAGGGAATAGAATAGAATAGAATAGAATAGATAAGAATAGAATAGAATAGAATAATGGGAATGGGAATAGAATAGAATAGAATAGAATAGAATAGAATAGAATAGAATAGGGAATGGGAATGGGAAAGGGAAAGGGAAAGGGAAAGGGAAAGGGAAAGGGAATAGCATAGCATAGCATAGCATAGCATAGCATAGCATAGCATAGAATAGAATAGAATAGAATAGAATAGAATAGAATAGAATAGAATAATGGGAATGGGAATAGAATAGAATAGAATAGAATAGAATAGAATAGGGAATGGGAATAGAATAGAATAGAATAGAATAGAATAGAATAGGGAATGGGAACAGTACAGAACAGAACAGAACAGAATAGAATAGAATAGGAAATGGTAATAGAATAGAATAGAATAGAATAGAATAGAATAGAATAGAATAGAATAGAATAGAATTGAATAGAACAGAACAGAATAGGGAATGGGAATGGGAAATGGAATGGGAATGGGAATGGGAATGGGAATGGGAATGGGAATGGGAATAGAATAGAATAGAATAGAATAGGGAATGGGAATAGAACAGAACAGAACAGAACAGAACAGGGAATCGGAATAAAATAGAATAGAATAGAATAATGGGAATGGGAATGGGAATGGGAATGGGAATGGGAATAGAATAGAATAGAATAGAATAGAATAGGGAATGGGAATGGGAAAGGGAATGGGAATGGGAATGGGAATGGGAATGGGAATGGGAATGGGAATGGGAATAGAATAGAATAGAATAGAATAGAATAGGGAATGGGAATAGAACAGAAAAGAACAGAACAGAACAGAACAGGGAATCGGAATAAAATAGAATAGAATAGAATAATGGGAATGGGAATGGGAATGGGAATGGGAATGGGAATGGGAATGGGAAGAGAATAGAATAGAATAGAATAGAATAGGGAATGGGAATAGAACAGAACAGAACAGAACAGAACAGAACAGAATAATGGGAATGGGAATGGGAATGGGAATGGGAATGGGAATAGAATAGAATAGAATAGGGAATGGGAATAGAACAGAAGAGAACAGAACAGACTAGAATAGAATAGAATAGAATAGAATAGAATAGAACAGAATAGAATAGAAAAGAATAGAATAAGGAATGGGAATGGGAATGGGAAAGGGAAAGGGAAAGGGAAAGGGAAAGGGAAAGGGAAAGGGAATAGAATAGAATAGAATAGAATAGATAAGAATAGAATAGAATAGAATAATGGGAATGGGAATAGAATAGAATAGAATAGAATAGAATAGAATAGAATAGAATAGAATAGAATAGGGAATGGTAATGGGAAAGGGAAAGGGAAAGGGAAAGGGAAAGGGAATAGCATAGCATAGCATAGCATAGCATAGCATAGCATAGCATAGAATAGAACAGAACAGAACAGAATAGAATAGAATAGGAAATGGTAATAGAATAGAATAGAATAGAATAGAATAGAATAGAATAGAATTGAATAGAACAGAACAGAATAGGGAATGGGAATGGGAAAGGGAAAGGGAAAGGGAATAGCATAGCATAGCATAGCATAGCATAGCATAGCATAGCATAGCATAGAACAGAATAGAGGAGAATAGAATAGAATAGAATAGAATAGAATAGAATAGAATAGAATAGAATAGAATAGAATAGAATAGAATAAGGAATGGGAATAGATTAGAATAGAATAGAATAGAATAGAATAGAATAGGGAATGGGAATGGGAAAGGGAATGGGAATGGGAATGGGAATGGGAATGGGAATGGGAATGGGAATAGAATAGAATAGAATAGAATAGGAAATGGGAATAGAACAGAACAGAACAGAATAGAATAGAATAGAATAGAATAGAATAGGGAATGGGACTAGAATGAATAGAATAGAATAGAATAGAATAGAATAGAATAGAAAAAATAGAATAGAATAGGGAATGGGAATGGGAATGGGAATAGAATAGAATAGAATAGAATAGGGAATGGGTATAGAACAGAACAGAATAGAACAGAACAGAATAGAATAGAATAGAATAGAATAGAATAGAATAGAATAGAATAGAATAGGGAATGGGACTAGAATGAATAGAATAGAATAGAATAGAATAGAACAGAATAGAATAGAAAAGAATAGAATAAGGAATGGGAATGGGAATGGGAAAGGGAAAGGGAAAGGGAAAGGGAAAGGGAAAGGGAAAGGGAATAGAATAGAATAGAATAGATAAGAATAGAATAGAATAGAATAATGGGAATGGGAATAGAATAGAATAGAATAGAATAGAATAGAATAGAATAGAATAGAATAGGGAATGGGAATGGGAAAGGGAAAGGGAAAGGGAAAGGGAATAGCATAGCATAGCATAGCATAGCATAGCATAGCATAGCATAGAATAGAACAGAACAGAACAGAATAGAATAGAATAGGAAATGGTAATAGAATAGAATAGAATAGAATAGAATAGAATAGAATAGAATAGAATTGAATAGAACAGAACAGAATAGGGAATGGGAATGGGAATGGGAAAGGGAAAGGGAAAGGGAATAGCATAGCATAGCATAGCATAGCATAGCATAGCATAGCATAGCATAGCATAGAACAGAATAGAAGAGAATAGAGGAGAATAGAATAGAATAGAATAGAATAGAATAGAATAGAATAGAATAGAATAGAATAAGGAATGGGAATAGATTAGAATAGAATAGAATAGAATAGAATAGAATAGAATAGGGAATGGGAATGGGAAAGGGAATGGGAATGGGAATGGGAATGGGAATGGGAATGGGAATGGGAATAGAATAGAATAGAATAGAATAGGAAATGGGAATAGAACAGAACAGAATAGAATAGAATAGAATAGAATAGAATAGAATAGAATAGGGAATGGGACTAGAATGAATAGAATAGAATAGAATAGAAAAAATAGAATAGAATAGGGAATGGGAATGGGAATGGGAATAGAATAGAATAGAATAGAATAGGGAATGGGTATAGAACAGAACAGAATAGAACAGAACAGGGAATCGGAATAAAATAGAATAGAATAGAATAATGGGAATGGGAATGGGAATGGGAATGGGAATGGGAATAGAATAGAATAGAATAGAATAGAATAGGGAATGGGAATGGGAAAGGGAATGGGAATGGGAATGGGAATGGGAATGGGAATGGGAATGGGAATGGGAATAGAATAGAATAGAATAGAATAGGGAATGGGAATAGAACAGAACAGAACAGAACAGAACAGAACAGGGAATCGGAATAAAATAGAATAGAATAGAATAATGGGAATGGGAATGGGAATGGGAATGGGAATGGGAATGGGAATGGGAAGAGAATAGAATAGAATAGAATAGAATAGAATAGGGAATGGGAATAGAACAGAACAGAACAGAACAGAACAGAACAGAATAATGGGAATGGGAATGGGAATGGGAATGGGAATGGGAATGGGAATAGAATAGAATAGAATAGGGAATGGGAATAGAACAGAAGAGAACAGAACAGACTAGAATAGAATAGAATAGAATAGAATAGAACAGAATAGAATAGAAAAGAATAGAATAAGGAATGGGAATGGGAATGGGAAAGGGAAAGGGAAAGGGAAAGGGAAAGGGAAAGGGAAAGGGAATAGAATAGAATAGAATAGAATAGAATAGATAAGAATAGAATAGAATAGAATAATGGGAATGGGAATAGAATAGAATAGAATAGAATAGAATAGAATAGAATAGAATAGGGAATGGGAATGGGAAAGGGAAAGGGAAAGGGAAAGGGAAAGGGAAAGGGAATAGCATAGCATAGCATAGCATAGCATAGCATAGCATAGCATAGCATAGAATAGAATAGAATAGAATAGAATAGAATAGAATAGAATAGAATAATGGGAATGGGAATAGAATAGAATAGAATAGAATAGAATAGGGAATGGGAATAGAATAGAATAGAATAGAATAGAATAGGGAATGGGAACAGTACAGAACAGAACAGAACAGAATAGAATAGAATAGGAAATGGTAATAGAATAGAATAGAATAGAATAGAATAGAATAGAATAGAATAGAATTGAATAGAACAGAACAGAATAGGGAATGGGAATGGGAAAGGGAATGGGAATGGGAATGGGAATGGGAATGGGAATGGGAATGGGAATAGAATAGAATAGAATAGAATAGGGAATGGGAATAGAACAGAACAGAACAGAACAGAACAGAACAGGGAATCGGAATAAAATAGAATAGAATAGAATAATGGGAATGGGAATGGGAATGGGAATGGGAATGGGAATAGAATAGAATAGAATAGAATAGAATAGGGAATGGGAAAGGGAATGGGAATGGGAATGGGAATGGGAATGGGAATGGGAATGGGAATAGAATAGAATAGAATAGGATAGGGAATGGGAATAGAACAGAACAGAACAGAACAGAACAGAACAGGGAATCGGAATAAAATAGAATAGAATAGAATAATGGGAATGGGAATGGGAATGGGAATGGGAATGGGAATGGGAATGGGAAGAGAATAGAATAGAATAGAATAGAATAGAATAGGGAATGGGAATAGAACAGAACAGAACAGAACAGAACAGAACAGAATAATGGGAATGGGAATGGGAATGGGAATGGGAATGGGAATGGGAATGGGAATAGAATAGAATAGAATAGGGAATGGGAATAGAACAGAAGAGAACAGAACAGACTAGAATAGAATAGAATAGAATAGAATAGAACAGAATAGAATAGAAAAGAATAGAATAAGGAATGGGAATGGGAATGGGAAAGGGAAAGGGAAAGGGAAAGGGAAAGGGAAAGGGAAAGGGAATAGAATAGAATAGAATAGAATAGATAAGAATAGAATAGAATAGAATAATGGGAATGGGAATAGAATAGAATAGAATAGAATAGAATAGAATAGAATAGAATAGAATAGAATAGGGAATGGGAATGGGAAAGGGAAAGGGAAAGGGAAAGGGAAAGGGAATAGCATAGCATAGCATAGCATAGCATAGCATAGCATAGCATAGCATAGCATAGCATAGAATAGAACAGAACAGAACAGAATAGAATAGAATAGGAAATGGTAATAGAATAGAATAGAATAGAATAGAATAGAATAGAATAGAATAGAATTGAATAGAACAGAACAGAATAGGGAATGGGAATGGGAAAGGGAAAGGGAAAGGGAAAGGGAATAGCATAGCATAGCATAGCATAGCATAGCATAGCATAGCATAGAATAGAATAGAATAGAATAGAATAGGGAATGGGAATAGAATAGAATAGAATAGAATAGAATAGAATAGAATAAGTAATGGGAATACAATAGATTAGAATAGAATAGAATAGAATAGAATAGAATAGGGAATGGGAATGGGAATGGGAATGGGAAAGGGAATGGGAATGGGAATGGGAATGGGAATAGAATAGAATAGAATAGAATAGAATAGAATAGAATAGAATAGGGAATGGGAATAGAACAGAATAGAACAGAACAGAACAGAACAGAATAGAATAGAATAGAATAGAATAGAATAGAATAGAATAGAATAGAATAGAATTAGGAATGGGACTAGAATAGAATAGAATAGAATAGAATAGAATAGGGAATGGGAATGGGAATGGGAATGGGAATGGGAATGGGAATAGAACAGAACGGAACGGAACGGAACGGAACAGAACAGAACAGAACAGAACATAGTAGAATAGAATAGAATAGAATAGAATAGAATAGAATAGAATAGAATAGAATAGAATAGAATAGAAGGAATGGGAATAGAATAGAATAGAATAGAATAGAATAGAATAGAATAGAATAGAATAGAATAGGGAATGGGAATAGAACAGAACAGAACCGAACAGAATAGAATAGAATAAAATAGGGAATGGGAATAGAACAGAACAGAACGGAACGGAACGCAACGGAACAGAACAGAACAAAACAGAACAGAACATAGTAGAATAGAATAGAATAGAATAGAATAGAATAGAATAGAATAGGGAATGGGAATAGAACAGAACAGAACAGAACAGAACAGGGAATCGGAATAGAATAGCATAGAATAGAATAGAATAGAATAGAATAGGGAATCGGAATAGAACAGAACAGAACAGAATAGAATAGAATAGAATAGAATAGAATAGAATAGAATAGAATAGAATAGAATAGAATAGAATAGAATAGAATAGAATAAAATAGAATAATGGGAATGGGAATGGTAATGGGAATGGGAATAGAATAGAATAGAATAGAATAGAATAGAATAGGGAATGGGAATAGAACAGAACAGAATAGAATAGAATAGAATAGAATAGAATAGAATAGAATAGAATAATGGGAATGGGAATGGAAATAGAATAGAATAGAATAGAATAGAATAGAATAGAATAGAATAGAATAGAATAGAATAGAATAAGGAATGGGAATAGATTAGAATAGAATAGAATGGAATAGAATAGGGAATGGGAATGGGAAAGGGAATGGGAATGGGAATGGGAATGGGAATGGGAATGGGAATAGAATAGAATAGAATAGAATAGAATAGAATAGAATAGGGAATGGGAATAGAACAGAACACAACAGAACAGAACAGAATAGAATAGAATAGAATAGAATAGAATAGAATAGAATAGAATTAGGAATGGGAGTAGAATAGAATAGAATAGAATAGAATAGAATAGAATAGAATAGGGAATGGGAATGGGAATGGGAATGGGAATGGGAATGGGAATAGAATAGAATAGAATAGAATAGGGAATGGGAATAGAACAGAACAGAATAGAACAGAACAGAACCGGGAATCGGAATAAAATAGAATAGAATAGAATAATGGGAATGGGAATGGGAATGGGAATGGGAATAGAATAGAATAGAATAGAATAGAATAGAATAGAATAGAATAGAATAGAATAGAATAGAATAAGGAATGGGAATAGATTAGAATAGAATAGAATAGAATAGGGAATGGGAATGGGAAAGGGAATGGGAATGGGAATGGGAATGGGAATGGGAATGGGAATTGAATAGAATAGAATAGAATAGGGAATGGGAATAGAACAGAACAGAACAGAATAGAATAGAATAGAATAAAATAGAATAATGGGAATGGGAATGGTAATGGGAATGGGAATAGAATAGAATAGAATAGAATAGAATAGGGAATGGGAATAGAACAGAACAGAATAGAATAGAATAGAATAGAATAGAATAGAATAGAATAATGGGAATGGGAATGGAAATAGAATAGAATAGAATAGAATAGAATAGAATAGAATAGAATAGAATAGAATAGAATAGAATAAGGAATGGGAATAGATTAGAATAGAATAGAATGGAATAGAATAGGGAATGGGAATGGGAAAGGGAATGGGAATGGGAATGGGAATGGGAATGGGAATGGGAATAGAATAGAATAGAATAGAATAGAATAGAATAGAATAGAATAGAATAGGGAATGGGAATAGAACAGAACACAACAGAACAGAACAGAATAGAATAGAATAGAATAGAATAGAATAGAATAGAATAGAATAGAATAGAATAGAATTAGGAATGGGAGTAGAATAGAATAGAATAGAATAGAATAGAATAGGGAATGGGAATGGGAATGGGAATGGGAATGGGAATGGGAATAGAATAGAATAGAATAGAATAGGGAATGGGAATAGAACAGAACAGAATAGAACAGAACAGAACCGGGAATCGGAATAAAATAGAATAGAATAGAATAATGGGAATGGGAATGGGAATGGGAATGGGAATAGAATAGAATAGAATAGAATAGAATAGAATAGAATAGAATAGAATAGAATAGAATAAGGAATGGGAATAGATTAGAATAGAATAGAATAGAATAGGGAATGGGAATGGGAAAGGGAATGGGAATGGGAATGGGAATGGGAATGGGAATGGGAATAGAATAGAATAGAATAGAATAGGGAATGGGAATAGAACAGAACAGAACAGAATAGAATAGAATAGAATAGAATAGAATAGAATAGAATAGAATAAGGAATGGGACTAGAATGAATAGAATAGAATAGAATAGAATAGAATAGAATAGAATAGAATAGAATAGAATAGAATAGAATAGAATAGAAAAAATAGAATAGAATAGGGAATGGGAATGGGAATGGGAATAGAATAGAATAGAATAGAATAGAATAGGGAATGGGTATAGAACAGAACAGAATAGAACAGAACAGGGAATCGGAATAAAATAGAATAGAATAGAATAATGGGAATGGGAATGGGAATGGGAATTTGAATGGGAATGGGAATGGGAATGGGAATGGGAGTAGAATAGAATAGAATAGAATAGAATAGAATAGAATAGAATAGAATAGGGAATGGGAATAGAACAGAACAGAACAGAACAGAATAATGGGAATGGGAATGGGAATGGGAATGGGAATGGGAATGGGAATGGGAATGGGAATAGAATAGAATAGAATAGAATAGAATAGAATAGGGAATGGGAATAGAACAGAACAGAATAGAATAGAATAGAATAGAATAGAATAGAATAGAATAGAATAATGTGAATGGGAATGGGAATGGGAATAGAATAGAATAGAATAGAATAGAATAGAATAGAATTGAATAGAATAGAATAAGGAATGGGAATAGATTAGAATAGAATAGAATGGAATAGAATAGGGAATGGGAATGGGAAAGGGAATGGGAATGGGAATGGGAATGGGAATGGGAATGGGAATGGGAATGGGAATAGAATAGAATAGAATAGAATAGAATAGAATAGAATAGAATAGGGAATGGGAATAGAACAGAACAGAACAGAACAGAACAGAATAGAATAGAATAGAATAGAATAGAATAGAATAGAATAGAATAGAATAGAATAGAATTAGGAATGGGACTAGAATAGAATAGAATAGAATAGAATAGGGAATGGGAATGGGAATGGGAATGGGAATGGGAATGGGAATAGAATAGAATAGAATAGAATAGGGAATGGGAATAGAACAGAACAGAATAGAACAGAACAGAACAGGGAATCGGAATAAAATAGAATAGAATAGAATAATGGGAATGGGAATGGGAATGGGAATGGGAATGGGAATGGGAATAGAATAGAATAGAATAGAATAGAATAGAATAGAATAGAATAGAATAGAATAGAATAGAATAGAATAAGGAATGGGAATAGATTAGAATAGAATAGAATAGAATAGAATAGAATAGAATAGAATAGGCAATGGGAATGGGAAAGGGAATGGGAATGGGAATGGGAATGGGAATGGGAATGGGAATAGAATAGAATAGAATAGAATAGGGAATGGGAATAGAACAGAACAGAACAGAATAGAATAGAATAAAATAGAATAGAATAGAATAGAATAGAATAGAATTAGGAATGGGACTAGAATGAATAGAATAGAATAGAATAGAATAGAATAGAATAGAATAGAATAGAATAGAATAGAATAAGTAATGGGAATAGAATAGATAAGAATAGAATAGAATAGAATAGAATAGAATAGAATAGAATAGGGAATGGGAAAGGGAATGGGAATGGGAATAGAATAGAATAGAATAGAATAGAATAGAATAGAATAGAATAGGGAATGGGAATAGAACAGAATAGAACAGAATAGAATAGAATAGAATAGAATAGAATAGAATAGAATTAGGAATAGGACTACAATAGAATAGAATAGAATAGAATAGAATAGGGAATGGGAATGGGAATGGGAATGGGAATGGGAATGGGAATGGGAATGGGAATGGGAATAGAATAGAATAGAATAGAATAGGGAATGGGAATAGAACAGAACAGAATAGAACAGAACAGAACAGGGAATCGGAATAAAATAGAATAGAATAGAATAATGGGAATGGGAATGGGAATGGGAATGGGAATAGAATAGAATAGAATAGAATAGAATAGAATAGAATAGAATAGAATAGGGAATGGGAATAGAAAAGAACAGAACAGAACAGAACAGAACAGAATAATGGGAATGGGAATGGGAATGGGAATGGGAATGGGAATGGGAATAGAATAGAATAGAATAGGGAATGGGAACAGAACAGAACAGAACAGAACAGAACAGAACAGAATAATGGGAATGGGAATGGGAATGGGAATGGGAATGGGAATAGAATAGAATAGAATAGGGAATGGGAATAGAACAGAACAGAACAGAATAGAATAGAATAGAATAGAATAGAATAGAATAGAATAGAATAGAATAGAATTAGGAATGGGACTAGAATAGAATAGAATAGAATAGAATAGAATAGGGAATGGGAATGGGAATGGGAATGGGAATGGGAATGGGAATAGAATAGAATAGAATAGAATAGGGAATGGGAATAGAACAGAACAGAATAGAACAGAACAGAACAGGGAATCGGAATAAAATAGAATAGAATAGAATAATGGGAATGGGAATGGGAATGGGAATAGGAATAGAATAGAATAGAATAGAATAGAATAGAATAGAATAGAATAGGGAATGGGAATAGAACAGAACAGAACAGAACAGAATAATGGGAATGGGAATGGGAATGGGAATGGGAATAGAATAGAATAGAATAGGGAATGGGAATAGAACAGAACAGAACAGAATAGAATAGAATAGAATAGAATAAAATAGAATAGAATAGAATAGAATAAGGAATGGGAATGGGAATGGGAATGGGAATGGGAAAGGGAAAGGGAAAGGGAAAGGGAAAGGGAATAGCATAGCATAGCATAGCATAGCATAGCATAGAATAGAAGAGAATAGAAGAGAATAGAAGAGAATAGAAGAGAATAATGGGAATGGGAATGGAAATGGGAATGGGAATAGAATAGAATAGAATAGAATAGAATAGAATAGAATAGAATAGAATAGAATAGAATAGAACAGAATAGGGAATGGGAATGGGAAAGGGAAAGGGAAAGGGAATAGCAAAGCATAGCATAGCATAGCATAGCATAGCATAGCATAGCATAGCATAGCATAGAATAGAATAGAATAGGGAATGGGAATAGAATAGAATAGAATAGAATAGAATAGAATAGAATAGAATAGAATAAGTAATGGGAATAGAATAGATTAGAATAGAATAGAATAGAATAGAATAGAATAGGGAATGGGAATGGGAAAGGGAATGGGAATGGGAATAGAATAGAATAGAATAGAATAGAATAGAATAGAATAGAATAGGGAATGGGAATAGAACAGAACAGAACAGAACAGAACAGAACAGAATAGAATAGAATAGAATAGAATAGAATAGAATAGAATAGAATTAGGAATAGGACTAGAATAGAATAGAATAGAATAGAATAGAATAGAATAGAATAGAATAGGGAATGGGAATGGGAATGGGAATGGGAATGGGAATGGGAATGGGAATGGGAATGGGAATAGAATAGAATAGAATAGAATAGGGAATGGGAATAGAACAGAACAGAATAGAACAGAACAGAACAGGGAATCGGAATAAAATAGAATAGAATAGAATAATGGGAATGGGAATGGGAATGGGAATGGGAATAGAATAGAATAGAATAGAATAGAATAGAATAGAATAGGGAATGGGAATAGAACAGAACAGAAAAGAACAGAACAGAACAGAACAGAATAATGGGAATGGGAATGGGAATGGGAATGGGAATGGGAATGGGAATGGGAATGGGAATAGAATAGAATAGAATAGGGAATGGGAACAGAACAGAACAGAACAGAACAGAATAATGGGAATGGGAATGGGAATGGGAATGGGAATGGGAATAGAATAGAATAGAATAGGGAATGGGAATAGAACAGAACAGAATAGAACAGAACAGAACAGGGAATCGGAATAAAATAGAATAGAATAGAATAATGGGAATGGGAATGGGAATGGGAATGGGAATAGAATAGAATAGAATAGAATAGAATAGAATAGAATAGAATTAGGAATGGGAATAGAATAGAATAGAATAGAATAGAATAGAATAGAATAGAATAGGGAATGGGAATGGGAATGGGAATGGGAATGGGAATGGGAATGGGAATGGGAATAGAATAGAATAGAATAGAATAGGGAATGGGAATAGAACAGAACAGAATAGAACAGAACAGAACAGGGAATCGGAATAAAATAGAATAGAATAGAATAATGGGAATGGGAATGGGAATGGGAATGGGAATGGGAATGGGAATGGGAATAGAATAGAATAGAATAGAATAGAATAGAATAGAATAGAATAGAATAGGGAATGGGAATAGAAAAGAACAGAACAGAACAGAACAGAACAGAATAATGGGAATGGGAATGGGAATGGGAATGGGAATGGGAATGGGAATAGAATAGAATAGAATAGGGAATGGGAACAGAACAGAACAGAACAGAACAGAACAGAACAGAATAATGGGAATGGGAATGGGAATGGGAATGGGAATGGGAATAGAATAGAATAGAATAGGGAATGGGAATAGAACAGAACAGAACAGAATAGAATAGAATAGAATAGAATAGAATAGAATAGAATAGAATAGAATTAGGAATGGGACTAGAATAGAATAGAATAGAATAGAATAGAATAGGGAATGGGAATGGGAATGGGAATGGGAATGGGAATGGGAATAGAATAGAATAGAATAGAATAGGGAATGGGAATAGAACAGAACAGAATAGAACAGAACAGAACAGGGAATCGGAATAAAATAGAATAGAATAGAATAATGGGAATGGGAATGGGAATGGGAATAGGAATAGAATAGAATAGAATAGAATAGAATAGAATAGAATAGAATAGGGAATGGGAATAGAACAGAACAGAACAGAACAGAATAATGGGAATGGGAATGGGAATGGGAATGGGAATAGAATAGAATAGAATAGGGAATGGGAATAGAACAGAACAGAACAGAATAGAATAGAATAGAATAGAATAAAATAGAATAGAATAGAATAGAATAAGGAATGGGAATGGGAATGGGAATGGGAATGGGAAAGGGAAAGGGAAAGGGAAAGGGAAAGGGAATAGCATAGCATAGCATAGCATAGCATAGCATAGAATAGAAGAGAATAGAAGAGAATAGAAGAGAATAGAAGAGAATAATGGGAATGGGAATGGAAATGGGAATGGGAATAGAATAGAATAGAATAGAATAGAATAGAATAGAATAGAATAGAATAGAATAGAACAGAATAGGGAATGGGAATGGGAAAGGGAAAGGGAAAGGGAATAGCAAAGCATAGCATAGCATAGCATAGCATAGCATAGCATAGCATAGCATAGCATAGAATAGAATAGAATAGGGAATGGGAATAGAATAGAATAGAATAGAATAGAATAGAATAGAATAGAATAGAATAAGTAATGGGAATAGAATAGATTAGAATAGAATAGAATAGAATAGAATAGAATAGGGAATGGGAATGGGAAAGGGAATGGGAATGGGAATAGAATAGAATAGAATAGAATAGAATAGAATAGAATAGAATAGAATAGGGAATGGGAATAGAACAGAACAGAACAGAACAGAACAGAACAGAATAGAATAGAATAGAATAGAATAGAATAGAATAGAATAGAATTAGGAATAGGACTAGAATAGAATAGAATAGAATAGAATAGAATAGAATAGAATAGGGAATGGGAATGGGAATGGGAATGGGAATGGGAATGGGAATGGGAATGGGAATGGGAATAGAATAGAATAGAATAGAATAGGGAATGGGAATAGAACAGAACAGAATAGAACAGAACAGAACAGGGAATCGGAATAAAATAGAATAGAATAGAATAATGGGAATGGGAATGGGAATGGGAATGGGAATAGAATAGAATAGAATAGAATAGAATAGAATAGAATAGAATAGGGAATGGGAATAGAACAGAACAGAAAAGAACAGAACAGAACAGAACAGAATAATGGGAATGGGAATGGGAATGGGAATGGGAATGGGAATGGGAATGGGAATGGGAATAGAATAGAATAGAATAGGGAATGGGAACAGAACAGAACAGAACAGAACAGAATAATGGGAATGGGAATGGGAATGGGAATGGGAATGGGAATAGAATAGAATAGAATAGGGAATGGGAATAGAACAGAACAGAATAGAACAGAACAGAACAGGGAATCGGAATAAAATAGAATAGAATAGAATAATGGGAATGGGAATGGGAATGGGAATGGGAATAGAATAGAATAGAATAGAATAGAATAGAATAGAATAGAATAGAATTAGGAATGGGAATAGAATAGAATAGAATAGAATAGAATAGAATAGAATAGAATAGAATAGAATAGGGAATGGGAATGGGAATGGGAATGGGAATGGGAATGGGAATAGAATAGAATAGAATAGAATAGGGAATGGGAATAGAACAGAACAGAATAGAACAGAACAGAACAGGGAATCGGAATAAAATAGAATAGAATAGAATAATGGGAATGGGAATGGGAATGGGAATGGGAATGGGAATGGGAATAGAATAGAATAGAATAGAATAGAATAGAATAGGGAATGGGAATAGAACAGAACAGAACAGAACAGAACAGAATAATGGGAATGGGAATGGGAATGGGAATGGGAATAGAATAGAATAGAATAGAATAGGGAATGGGAATAGAACAGAATAGAATAGAATAGAATAGAATAGAATAGAATAGAATAGAATAGAATAGAATAGAATAAGGAATGGGAATAGATTAGAATAGAATAGAATAGAATAGAATAGAATACAATAGAATAGAATAGAATAGAATAGAATAGAATAGGGAATGGGAATGGGAAAGGGAATGGGAATGGGAATGGGAATGGGAATAGAATAGAATAGAATAGAATAGAATAGAATAGAATAGAATAGAATAGAATAGAATAGAATAGAACAGAATAGGGAATGGGAATGGGAAAGGGAAAGGGAAAGGGAATAGCAAAGCATAGCATAGCATAGCATAGCATAGCATAGCATAGCATAGCATAGCATAGAATAGAATAGAATAGAATAGAACAGAATAGAATAGGGAATGGGAATGGGAAAGGGAATGGGAATGGGAATAGAATAGAATAGAATAGAATAGAATAGAATAGGGAATGGGAATAGAACAGAATAGAACAGAATAGAATAGAATAGAATAGAATAGAATAGAATAGAATAGAATAGAATAGAATAGAATAGAATTAGGAATAGGACTACAATAGAATAGAATAGAATAGAATAGAATAGGGAATGGGAATGGGAATGGGAATGGGAATGGGAATGGGAATGGGAATGGGAATGGGAATGGGAATAGAATAGAATAGAATAGAATAGAATAGGGAATGGGAATAGAACAGAACAGAATAGAACAGAACAGAACAGGGAATCGGAATAAAATAGAATAGAATAGAATAATGGGAATGGGAATGGGAATGGGAATGGGAATGGGAATAGAATAGAATAGAATAGAATAGAATAGAATAGAATAGGGAATGGGAATAGAAAAGAACAGAACAGAACAGAACAGAACAGAATAATGGGAATGGGAATGGGAATGGGAATGGGAATGGGAATAGAATAGAATAGAATAGGGAATGGGAACAGAACAGAACAGAACAGAACAGAACAGAATAATGGGAATGGGAATGGGAATGGGAATGGGAATGGGAATGGGAATAGAATAGAATAGAATAGGGAATGGGAATAGAACAGAACAGAATAGAATAGAATAGAATAGAATAGAATAGAATAGAATAGAATAGAATAGAATTAGGAATGGGAATGGGAATGGGAATGGGAATGGGAATGGGAATAGAATAGAATAGAATAGAATAGAATAGGGAATGGGAATAAAATAGAATAGAATAGAAGAATGGGAATGGGAATGGGAATGGGAATGGGAATAGAATAGAATAGAATAGAATAGAATAGAATAGGGAATGGGAACAGAACAGAACAGAATAATGGGAATGGGAATGGGAATGGGAATGGGAATGGGAATGGGAATGGGAATGGGAATGGGAATGGGAATAGAATAGAATAGAATAGGGAATGGGAACAGAACAGAACAGAACAGAACAGAACAGAATAATGGGAATGGGAATGGGAATGGGAATGGGAATGGGAATAGAATAGAATAGAATAGGGAATGGGAATAGAACAGAACAGAACAGAATAGAATAGAATAGAATAGAATAGAATAGAATAGAATAGAATAGAATTAGGAATGGGAATAGAATAGAATAGAATAGAATAGAATAGAATAGGGAATGGGAATGGGAATGGGAATGGGAATGGGAATGGGAATGGGAATGGGAATGGGAATGGGAATAGAATAGAATAGAATAGAATAGGGAATGGGAATAGAACAGAACAGAATAGAACAGAACAGAACAGGGAATCGGAATAAAATAGAATAGAATAGAATAATGGGAATGGGAATGGGAATGGGAATGGGAATGGGAATGGGAATAGAATAGAATAGAATAGAATAGAATAGAATAGAATAGAATAGGGAATGGGAACAGAACAGAACAGAACAGAACAGAACAGAATAATGGGAATGGGAATGGGAATGGGAATGGGAATAGAATAGAATAGAATAGAATAGGGAATGGGAATAGAACAGAACAGAATAGAATAGAATAGAATAGAATAGAATAGAATAGAATAGAATAGAATAGAATAGAATAGAATAAGGAATGGGAATAGATTAGAATAGAATAGAATAGAATAGAATAGAATAGAATAGAATAGAATAGAATAGAATAGAATAGGGAATGGGAATGGGAAAGGGAATGGGAATGGGAATGGGAATGGGAATAGAATAGAATAGAATAGAATAGAATAGAATAGAATAGAATAGAATAGAATAGAATAGAATAGAATAGAACAGAACAGAATAGGGAATGGGAATGGGAAAGGGAAAGGGAAAGGGAATAGCAAAGCATAGCATAGCATAGCATAGCATAGCATAGCATAGCATAGCATAGCATAGCATAGCATAGCATAGAATAGAATAGAATAGAATAGAACAGAATAGAATAGGGAATGGGAATGGGAAAGGGAATGGGAATGGGAATAGAATAGAATAGAATAGAATAGAATAGAATAGGGAATGGGAATAGAACAGAATAGAACAGAATAGAATAGAATAGAATAGAATAGAATAGAATAGAATAGAATAGAATAGAATAGAATAGAATAGAATAGAATAGAATAGAATAGAATAGAATAGAATTAGGAATAGGACTACAATAGAATAGAATAGAATAGAATAGAATAGGGAATGGGAATGGGAATGGGAATGGGAATGGGAATGGGAATGGGAATGGGAATAGAATAGAATAGAATAGAATAGGGAATGGGAATAGAACAGAACAGAATAGAACAGAACAGAACAGGGAATCGGAATAAAATAGAATAGAATAGAATAATGGGAATGGGAATGGGAATGGGAATGGGAATAGAATAGAATAGAATAGAATAGAATAGAATAGAATAGAATAGAATAGAATAGAATAGGGAATGGGAATAGAAAAGAACAGAACAGAACAGAACAGAACAGAATAATGGGAATGGGAATGGGAATGGGAATGGGAATGGGAATGGGAATAGAATAGAATAGAATAGGGAATGGGAACAGAACAGAACAGAACAGAACAGAACAGAACAGAATAATGGGAATGGGAATGGGAATGGGAATGGGAATGGGAATGGGAATAGAATAGAATAGAATAGGGAATGGGAATAGAACAGAACAGAATAGAATAGAATAGAATAGAATAGAATAGAATAGAATAGAATAGAATAGAATAGAATAGAATTAGGAATGGGACTAGAATAGAATAGAATAGAATAGAATAGAATAGGGAATGGGAATGGGAATGGGAATGGGAATGGGAATGGGAATGGGAATAGAATAGAATAGAATAGAATAGAATAGGGAATGGGAATAGAACAGAACAGAATAGAACAGAACAGAACAGGGAATCGGAATAAAATAGAATAGAATAGAATAATGGGAATGGGAATGGGAATAGGAATAGAATAGAATAGAATAGAATAGAATAGAATAGAATAGAATAGGGAATGGGAATAGAACAGAACAGAACAGAACAGAATAATGGGAATGGGAATGGGAATGGGAATGGGAATAGAATAGAATAGAATAGGGAATGGGAATAGAACAGAACAGAACAGAACAGACTAGAATAGAATAGAATAGAATAGAATAGAATAGAATAAAATAGAATAGAATAGAATAGAATAAGGAATGGGAATGGGAATGGGAATGGGAATGGGAAAGGGAAAGGGAAAGGGAAAGGGAAAGGGAATAGCATAGCATAGCATAGCATAGCATAGCATAGAATAGAAGAGAATAGAAGAGAATAGAAGAGAATAGAAGAGAATAATGGGAATGGGAATGGAAATGGGAATGGGAATAGAATAGAATAGAATAGAATAGAATAGAATAGAATAGAATAGAATAGAATAGAATAGAATAGAATAGAACAGAATAGGGAATGGGAATGGGAAAGGGAAAGGGAAAGGGAATAGCAAAGCATAGCATAGCATAGCATAGCATAGCATAGCATAGCATAGCATAGCATAGAATAGAATAGAATAGGGAATGGGAATAGAATAGAATAGAATAGAATAGAATAGAATAGAATAGAATAGAATAAGTAATGGGAATAGAATAGATTAGAATAGAATAGAATAGAATAGAATAGAATAGAATAGGGAATGGGAATGGGAAAGGGAATGGGAATGGGAATAGAATAGAATAGAATAGAATAGAATAGAATAGAATAGAATAGAATAGGGAATGGGAATAGAACAGAATAGAACAGAACAGAACAGAACAGAATAGAATAGAATAGAATAGAATAGAATAGAATAGAATAGAATAGAATAGAATTAGGAATAGGACTAGAATAGAATAGAATAGAATAGAATAGGGAATGGGAATGGGAATGGGAATGGGAATGGGAATGGGAATGGGAATGGGAATGGGAATGGGAATAGAATAGAATAGAATAGAATAGGGAATGGGAATAGAACAGAACAGAATAGAACAGAACAGAACAGGGAATCGGAATAAAATAGAATAGAATAGAATAATGGGAATGGGAATGGGAATGGGAATGGGAATAGAATAGAATAGAATAGAATAGAATAGAATAGAATAGAATAGGGAATGGGAATAGAACAGAACAGAACAGAACAGAACAGAACAGAACAGAATAATGGGAATGGGAATGGGAATGGGAATGGGAATGGGAATGGGAATGGGAATGGGAATAGAATAGAATAGAATAGGGAATGGGAACAGAACAGAACAGAACAGAACAGAATAATGGGAATGGGAATGGGAATGGGAATGGGAATGGGAATAGAATAGAATAGAATAGGGAATGGGAATAGAACAGAACAGAACAGAATAGAATAGAATAGAATAGAATAGAATAGAATAGAATAGAATTAGGAATGGGAATAGAATAGAATAGAATAGAATAGAACAGAACAGGGAATCGGAATAAAATAGAATAGAATAGAATAATGGGAATGGGAATGGGAATGGGAATGGGAATGGGAATGGGAATAGAATAGAATAGAATAGAATAGAATAGAATAGAATAGAATAGAATAGAATAGAATAGAATAGGGAATGGGAATAGAACAGAACAGAACAGAACAGAACAGAATAATGGGAATGGGAATGGGAATGGGAATGGGAATAGAATAGAATAGAATAGAATAGGGAATGGGAATAGAACAGAACAGAATAGAATAGAATAGAATAGAATAGAATAGAATAGAATAGAATAGAATAGAATAGAATAGAATAGAATAAGGAATGGGAATAGATTAGAATAGAATAGAATAGAATAGAATAGAATAGAATAGAATAGGGAATGGGAATGGGAAAGGGAATGGGAATGGGAATGGGAATGGGAATGGGAATAGAATAGAATAGAATAGAATAGAATAGAATAGAATAGAATAGAATAGAATAGAACAGAATAGGGAATGGGAATGGGAAAGGGAAAGGGAAAGGGAATAGCAAAGCATAGCATAGCATAGCATAGCATAGCATAGCATAGCATAGCATAGCATAGCATAGCATAGCATAGAATAGAATAGAATAGAGTAGAATAGGGAATGGGAATAGAATAGAATAGAATAGAATAGAATAGAATAGAATAGAATAGAATAAGTAATGGGAATAGAATAGAATAGAATAGAATAGAATAGAATAGAATAGAATAGGGAATGGGAATGGGAATGGGAATGGGAAAGGGAATGGGAATAGAATAGAATAGAATAGAATAGAATAGAATAGAATAGAATAGGGAATGGGAATAGAACAGAACAGAATAGAACAGAACAGAACAGGGAATCGGAATAAAATAGAATAGAATAGAATAATGGGAATGGGAATGGGAATGGGAATGGGAATGGGAATAGAATAGAATAGAATAGAATAGAATAGAATAGAATAGAATAGAATAGAATAGAATAGGGAATGGGAATAGAACAGAACAGAACAGAACAGAACAGAATAATGGGAATGGGAATGGGAATGGGAATGGGAATGGGAATGGGAATAGAATAGAATAGAATAGGGAATGGGAACAGAACAGAACAGAACAGAACAGAACAGAATAATGGGAATGGGAATGGGAATGGGAATGGGAATGGGAATAGAATAGAATAGAATAGGGAATGGGAATAGAACAGAACAGAACAGAACAGAATAGAATAGAATAGAATAGAATAGAATAGAATTAGGAATGGGACTAGAATAGAATAGAATAGGGAATGGGAATGGGAATGGGAATGGGAATGGGAATGGGAATGGGAATGGGAATAGAATAGAATAGAATAGAATAGAATAGAATAGAATAGAATAGAACAGAATAGGGAATGGGAATGGGAAAGGGAAAGGGAAAGGGAATAGCAAAGCATAGCATAGCATAGCATAGCATAGCATAGCATAGCATAGCATAGCATAGCATAGCATAGAATAGAATAGAATAGAGTAGAATAGGGAATGGGAATAGAATAGAATAGAATAGAATAGAATAGAATAGAATAGAATAAGTAATGGGAATAGAATAGAATAGAATAGAATAGAATAGAATAGAATAGAATAGGGAATGGGAATGGGAATGGGAAAGGGAATGGGAATAGAATAGAATAGAATAGAATAGAATAGAATAGAATAGGGAATGGGAATAGAACAGAATAGAACAGAACAGAACAGAATAGAATAGAATAGAATAGAATAGAATAGAATTAGGAATAGGACTAGAATAGAATAGAATAGAATAGAATAGAATAGAATAGAATAGGGAATGGGAATGGGAATGGGAATGGGAATGGGATTGGGAATGGGAATGGGAATAGAATAGAATAGAATAGAATAGGGAATGGGAATAGAACAGAACAGAATAGAACAGAACAGAACAGGGAATCGGAATAAAATAGAATAGAATAGAATAATGGGAATGGGAATGGGAATGGGAATGGGAATGGGAATAGAATAGAATAGAATAGAATAGAATAGAATAGAATAGAATAGAATAGGGAATGGGAATAGAACAGAACAGAACAGAACAGAATAATGGGAATGGGAATGGGAATGGGAATGGGAATGGGAATGGGAATAGAATAGAATAGAATAGGGAATGGGAACAGAACAGAACAGAACAGAACAGAACAGAATAATGGGAATGGGAATGGGAATGGGAATGGGAATGGGAATAGAATAGAATAGAATAGGGAATGGGAATAGAACAGAACAGAACAGAACAGAATAGAATAGAATAGAATAGAATAGAATTAGGAATGGGACTAGAATAGAATAGAATAGGGAATGGGAATGGGAATGGGAATGGGAATGGGAATGGGAATGGGAATGGGAATAGAATAGAATAGAATAGAATAGAATAGGGAATGGGAATAGAACAGAACAGAATAGAACAGAACAGAACAGGGAATCGGAATAAAATAGAATAGAATAGAATAGAATAATGGGAATGGGAATGGGAATGGGAATAGAATAGAATAGAATAGAATAGAATAGAATAGAATAGAATAGGGAATGGGAATAGAACAGAACAGAACAGAACAGAATAGAATAGAATAGAATAGAATAGAATAGAATAGAATAGAATTAGGAATAGGACTAGAATAGAATAGAATAGAATAGAATAGAATAGGGAATGGGAATGGGAATGGGAATGGGAATGGGAATGGGAATGGGAATGGGAATGGGAATGGGAATGGGAATAGAATAGAATAGAATAGGGAATGGGAACAGAACAGAACAGAACAGAACAGAACAGAACAGAATAATGGGAATGGGAATGGGAATGGGAATGGGAATGGGAATGGGAATAGAATAGAATAGAATAGGGAATGGGAATAGAACAGAACAGAACAGAATAGAATAGAATAGAATAGAATAGAATAGAATAGAATAGAATAGAATAGAATAGAATAGAATTAGGAATGGGACTAGAATAGAATAGAATAGAATAGAATAGAATAGGGAATGGGAATGGGAATGGGAATGGGAATGGGAATAGAATAGAATAGAATAGAATAGGGAATGGGAATAGAACAGAACAGAATAGAACAGAACAGAACAGGGAATCGGAATAAAATAGAATAGAATAGAATAATGGGAATGGGAATGGGAATAGGAATAGAATAGAATAGAATAGAATAGAATAGAATAGAATAGAATAGGGAATGGGAATAGAACAGAACAGAACAGAACAGAATAATGGGAATGGGAATGGGAATGGGAATGGGAATAGAATAGAATAGAATAGGGAATGGGAATAGAACAGAACAGAACAGAACAGACTAGAATAGAATAGAATAGAATAGAATAGAATAGAATAGAATAAAATAGAATAGAATAGAATAGAATAAGGAATGGGAATGGGAATGGGAATGGGAATGGGAAAGGGAAAGGGAAAGGGAAAGGGAAAGGGAATAGCATAGCATAGCATAGCATAGCATAGCATAGAATAGAAGAGAATAGAAGAGAATAGAAGAGAATAGAAGAGAATAATGGGAATGGGAATGGAAATGGGAATGGGAATAGAATAGAATAGAATAGAATAGAATAGAATAGAATAGAATAGAATAGAATAGAATAGAATAGAATAGAATAGAACAGAATAGGGAATGGGAATGGGAAAGGGAAAGGGAAAGGGAATAGCAAAGCATAGCATAGCATAGCATAGCATAGCATAGCATAGCATAGCATAGCATAGAATAGAATAGAATAGGGAATGGGAATAGAATAGAATAGAATAGAATAGAATAGAATAGAATAGAATAAGTAATGGGAATAGAATAGATTAGAATAGAATAGAATAGAATAGAATAGAATAGAATAGGGAATGGGAATGGGAAAGGGAATGGGAATGGGAATAGAATAGAATAGAATAGAATAGAATAGAATAGAATAGGGAATGGGAATAGAACAGAATAGAACAGAACAGAACAGAACAGAATAGAATAGAATAGAATAGAATAGAATAGAATAGAATAGAATAGAATAGAATAGAATTAGGAATAGGACTAGAATAGAATAGAATAGAATAGAATAGGGAATGGGAATGGGAATGGGAATGGGAATGGGAATGGGAATGGGAATGGGAATGGGAATGGGAATAGAATAGAATAGAATAGAATAGGGAATGGGAATAGAACAGAACAGAATAGAACAGAACAGAACAGGGAATCGGAATAAAATAGAATAGAATAGAATAATGGGAATGGGAATGGGAATGGGAATGGGAATAGAATAGAATAGAATAGAATAGAATAGAATAGAATAGGGAATGGGAATAGAACAGAACAGAACAGAACAGAACAGAACAGAACAGAACAGAACAGAATAATGGGAATGGGAATGGGAATGGGAATGGGAATGGGAATGGGAATGGGAATGGGAATAGAATAGAATAGAATAGGGAATGGGAACAGAACAGAACAGAACAGAACAGAATAATGGGAATGGGAATGGGAATGGGAATGGGAATGGGAATAGAATAGAATAGAATAGGGAATGGGAATAGAACAGAACAGAACAGAACAGAATAGAATAGAATAGAATAGAATAGAATAGAATAGAATAGAATTAGGAATGGGAATAGAATAGAATAGAATAGAATAGAACAGAACAGGGAATCGGAATAAAATAGAATAGAATAGAATAATGGGAATGGGAATGGGAATGGGAATGGGAATGGGAATAGAATAGAATAGAATAGAATAGAATAGAATAGAATAGAATAGAATAGAATAGAATAGAATAGGGAATGGGAATAGAACAGAACAGAACAGAACAGAACAGAATAATGGGAATGGGAATGGGAATGGGAATGGGAATAGAATAGAATAGAATAGAATAGGGAATGGGAATAGAACAGAACAGAATAGAATAGAATAGAATAGAATAGAATAGAATAGAATAGAATAGAATAGAATAGAATAAGGAATGGGAATAGATTAGAATAGAATAGAATAGAATAGAATAGAATAGAATAGAATAGGGAATGGGAATGGGAAAGGGAATGGGAATGGGAATGGGAATGGGAATGGGAATAGAATAGAATAGAATAGAATAGAATAGAATAGAATAGAATAGAATAGAATAGAATAGAACAGAATAGGGAATGGGAATGGGAAAGGGAAAGGGAAAGGGAATAGCAAAGCATAGCATAGCATAGCATAGCATAGCATAGCATAGCATAGCATAGCATAGCATAGCATAGCATAGAATAGAATAGAATAGAGTAGAATAGGGAATGGGAATAGAATAGAATAGAATAGAATAGAATAGAATAGAATAGAATAGAATAGAATAAGTAATGGGAATAGAATAGAATAGAATAGAATAGAATAGAATAGAATAGGGAATGGGAATGGGAATGGGAATGGGAAAGGGAATGGGAATAGAATAGAATAGAATAGAATAGAATAGAATAGAATAGGGAATGGGAATAGAACAGAACAGAATAGAACAGAACAGAACAGGGAATCGGAATAAAATAGAATAGAATAGAATAATGGGAATGGGAATGGGAATGGGAATGGGAATGGGAATAGAATAGAATAGAATAGAATAGAATAGAATAGAATAGAATAGAATAGGGAATGGGAATAGAACAGAACAGAACAGAACAGAACAGAATAATGGGAATGGGAATGGGAATGGGAATGGGAATGGGAATGGGAATAGAATAGAATAGAATAGGGAATGGGAACAGAACAGAACAGAACAGAACAGAACAGAATAATGGGAATGGGAATGGGAATGGGAATGGGAATGGGAATAGAATAGAATAGAATAGGGAATGGGAATAGAACAGAACAGAACAGAACAGAATAGAATAGAATAGAATAGAATAGAATAGAATTAGGAATGGGACTAGAATAGAATAGAATAGGGAATGGGAATGGGAATGGGAATGGGAATGGGAATGGGAATGGGAATGGGAATAGAATAGAATAGAATAGAATAGAATAGAATAGAATAGAATAGAATAGAATAGAACAGAATAGGGAATGGGAATGGGAAAGGGAAAGGGAAAGGGAATAGCAAAGCATAGCATAGCATAGCATAGCATAGCATAGCATAGCATAGCATAGCATAGCATAGCATAGAATAGAATAGAATAGAGTAGAATAGGGAATGGGAATAGAATAGAATAGAATAGAATAGAATAGAATAGAATAGAATAAGTAATGGGAATAGAATAGAATAGAATAGAATAGAATAGAATAGAATAGGGAATGGGAATGGGAATGGGAAAGGGAATGGGAATAGAATAGAATAGAATAGAATAGAATAGAATAGAATAGAATAGGGAATGGGAATAGAACAGAATAGAACAGAACAGAACAGAATAGAATAGAATAGAATAGAATAGAATAGAATTAGGAATAGGACTAGAATAGAATAGAATAGAATAGAATAGAATAGAATAGGGAATGGGAATGGGAATGGGAATGGGAATGGGATTGGGAATGGGAATGGGAATAGAATAGAATAGAATAGAATAGGGAATGGGAATAGAACAGAACAGAATAGAACAGAACAGAACAGGGAATCGGAATAAAATAGAATAGAATAGAATAATGGGAATGGGAATGGGAATGGGAATGGGAATGGGAATAGAATAGAATAGAATAGAATAGAATAGAATAGAATAGAATAGAATAGGGAATGGGAATAGAACAGAACAGAACAGAACAGAATAATGGGAATGGGAATGGGAATGGGAATGGGAATGGGAATGGGAATAGAATAGAATAGAATAGGGAATGGGAACAGAACAGAACAGAACAGAACAGAACAGAATAATGGGAATGGGAATGGGAATGGGAATGGGAATGGGAATAGAATAGAATAGAATAGGGAATGGGAATAGAACAGAACAGAACAGAACAGAATAGAATAGAATAGAATAGAATAGAATTAGGAATGGGACTAGAATAGAATAGAATAGGGAATGGGAATGGGAATGGGAATGGGAATGGGAATGGGAATGGGAATGGGAATAGAATAGAATAGAATAGAATAGAATAGGGAATGGGAATAGAACAGAACAGAATAGAACAGAACAGAACAGGGAATCGGAATAAAATAGAATAGAATAGAATAGAATAATGGGAATGGGAATGGGAATGGGAATAGAATAGAATAGAATAGAATAGAATAGAATAGAATAGAATAGAATAGGGAATGGGAATAGAACAGAACAGAACAGAACAGAATAGAATAGAATAGAATAGAATAGAATAGAATAGAATAGAATTAGGAATAGGACTAGAATAGAATAGAATAGAATAGAATAGAATAGGGAATGGGAATGGGAATGGGAATGGGAATGGGAATGGGAATGGGAATGGGAATGGGAATGGGAATAGAATAGAATAGAATAGAATAGGGAATGGGAATAGAACAGAACAGAATAGAACAGAACAGAACAGGGAATCGGAATAAAATAGAATAGAATAGAATAATGGGAATGGGAATGGGAATGGGAATGGGAATGGGAATGGGAATAGAATAGAATAGAATAGAATAGAATAGAATAGAATAGAAGAGGGAATGGGAATAGAACAGAACAGAACAGAACAGAACAGAATAATGGGAATGGGAATGGGAATGGGAATGGGAATAGAATAGAATAGAATAGAATAGGGAATGGGAATAGAACAGAATAGAATAGAATAGAACAGAACAGAATAGAACAGAACAGAACAGGGAATCGGAATAAAATAGAATAGAATAGAATAGAATAATGGGAATGGGAATGGGAATGGGAATAGAATAGAATAGAATAGAATAGAATAGAATAGAATAGAATAGAATAGGGAATGGGAATAGAACAGAACAGAACAGAACAGAATAGAATAGAATAGAATAGAATAGAATAGAATAGAATAGAATTAGGAATAGGACTAGAATAGAATAGAATAGAATAGAATAGAATAGGGAATGGGAATGGGAATGGGAATGGGAATGGGAATGGGAATGGGAATGGGAATGGGAATGGGAATAGAATAGAATAGAATAGAATAGGGAATGGGAATAGAACAGAACAGAATAGAACAGAACAGAACAGGGAATCGGAATAAAATAGAATAGAATAGAATAATGGGAATGGGAATGGGAATGGGAATGGGAATGGGAATGGGAATAGAATAGAATAGAATAGAATAGAATAGAATAGAATAGAAGAGGGAATGGGAATAGAACAGAACAGAACAGAACAGAACAGAATAATGGGAATGGGAATGGGAATGGGAATGGGAATAGAATAGAATAGAATAGAATAGGGAATGGGAATAGAACAGAATAGAATAGAATAGAATAGAATAGAATAGAATAGAATAGAATAAGGAATGGGAATAGATTAGAATAGAATAGAATAGAATAGAATAGGGAATGGGAATGGGAATGGGAATGGGAATGGGAATGGGAATAGAATAGAATAGAATAGAATAGAATAGAATAGAATAGAATAGAATAGAATAGAACAGAATAGGGAATGGGAATGGGAATGGGAAAGGGAAAGGGAATAGCAAAGCATAGCATAGCATAGCATAGCATAGCATAGCATAGCATAGCATAGCATAGCATAGAATAGAATAGAATAGAATAGAGTAGAATAGGGAATGGGAATAGAATAGAATAGAATAGAATAGAATAGAATAGAATAGAATAGAATAGAATAAGTAATGGGAATAGAATAGATTAGAATAGAATAGAATAGAATAGAATAGAATAGGGAATGGGAATGGGAATGGGAATGGGAATGGGAAAGGGAATGGGAATAGAATAGAATAGAATAGAATAGAATAGAATAGAATAGAATAGAATAGAATAGAATAGAATAGGGAATGGGAATAGAACAGAATAGAACAGAACAGAACAGAATAGAATAGAATAGAATAGAATAGAATAGAATAGAATAGAATTAGGAATAGGACTAGAATAGAATAGAATAGAATAGAATAGGGAATGGGAATGGGAATGGGAATGGGAATGGGAATGGGAATAGAATAGAATAGAATAGAATAGAATAGGGAATGGGAATAGAACAGAACAGAATAGAACAGAACAGAACAGGGAATCGGAATAAAATAGAATAGAATAGAATAATGGGAATGGGAATGGGAATGGGAATGGGAATGGGAATAGAATAGAATAGAATAGAATAGAATAGAATAGAATAGGGAATGGGAATAGAACAGAACAGAACAGAACAGAACAGAACAGAACAGAATAATGGGAATGGGAATGGGAATGGGAATGGGAATGGGAATGGGAATAGAATAGAATAGAATAGGGAATGGGAACAGAACAGAACAGAACAGAACAGAACAGAATAATGGGAATGGGAATGGGAATGGGAATGGGAATGGGAATGGGAATAGAATAGAATAGAATAGGGAATGGGAATAGAACAGAACAGAACAGAACAGAATAGAATAGAATAGAATAGAATAGAATAGAATTAGGAATGGGACTAGAATAGAATAGAATAGGGAATGGGAATGGGAATGGGAATGGGAATGGGAATGGGAATGGGAATGGGAATGGGAATAGAATAGAATAGAATAGAATAGAATAGAATAGAATAGGGAATGGGAATAGAACAGAACAGAATAGAACAGAACAGAACAGGGAATCGGAATAAAATAGAATAGAATAGAATAGAATAATGGGAATGGGAATGGGAATGGGAATGGGAATGGGAATAGAATAGAATAGAATAGAATAGAATAGAATAGGGAATGGGAATAGAACAGAACAGAACAGAACAGAACAGAATAATGGGAATGGGAATGGGAATGGGAATGGGAATAGAATAGAATAGAATAGGGAATGGGAATAGAACAGAACAGAATAGAATAGAATAGAATAGAATAGAATAGAATAGAATAGAATAGAATAGGGAATGGGAATAGAACAGAACAGAATAGAATAGAATAGAATAGAATAGAATAGAATAGAATAGAATAGAATAGAATTAGGAATGGGACTAGAATGAATAGAATAGAATAGAATAGAATAGAATAGAATAGAATAGAATAGAATAGAATAGGGAATGGGAATGGGAATGGGAATGGGAATAGAATAGAATAGAATAGAATAGGGAATGGGAATAGAACAGAACAGAATAGAACAGAACAGAACAGGGAATCAGAATAAAATAGAATAGAATAGAATAGAATAATGGGAATGGGAATGGGAATGGGAATGGGAATGGGAATGGGAATGGGAATGGGAATAGAATAGAATAGAATAGAATAGAATAGAATAGAATAGAATAGGGAATGGGAATAGAACAGACCAGAACAGAACAGAATAATGGGAATGGGAATGGGAATGGGAATGGGAATGGGAATGGGAATGGGAATAGAATAGAATAGAATAGGGAATGGGAATAGAACAGAACAGAACAGAACAGAACAGACTAGACTAGACTAGAATAGAATAGAATAGAATAGAATAGAATAGAATAGAATAAGGAATGGGAATGGGAATGGGAATGGGAAAGGGAAAGGGAAAGGGAAAGGGAAAGGGAATCGCATAGCATAGCATAGCATAGTATAGCATAGCATAGCATAGCATAGCATAGAATAGAAGAGAAGAGAAGAGAAGAGAAGAGAATAGAAGAGAATAATGGGAATGGGAATGGAAATGGGAATGGGAATAGAATAGAATAGAATAGAATAGAATAGAATAGAATAGAATAGAATAGAATAGAATAGAATAGAATAGAACAGAATAGGGAATGGGAATGGGAAAGGGAAAGGGAAAGGGAATAGCAAAGCATAGCATAGCATAGCATAGCATAGCATAGCATAGCATAGCATAGCATAGCATAGAATAGAATAGAATAGAATAGAGTAGAATAGGGAATGGGAATAGAATAGAATAGAATAGAATAGAATAGAATAGAATAGAATAAGTAATGGGAATAGAATAGATTAGAATAGAATAGAATAGAATAGAATAGAATAGGGAATGGGAATGGGAATGGGAAAGGGAATGGGAATAGAATAGAATAGAATAGAATAGAATAGAATAGAATAGAATAGGGAATGGGAATAGAACAGAATAGAACAGAACAGAACAGAATAGAATAGAATAGAATAGAATAGAATAGAATTAGGAATAGGACTAGAATAGAATAGAATAGAATAGAATAGAATAGGGAATGGGAATGGGAATGGGAATGGGAATGGGAATAGAATAGAATAGAATAGAATAGGGAATGGGAATAGAACAGAACAGAATAGAACAGAACAGAACAGGGAATCGGAATAAAATAGAATAGAATAGAATAATGGGAATGGGAATGGGAATGGGAATGGGAATGGGAATAGAATAGAATAGAATAGAATAGAATAGAATAGAATAGGGAATGGGAATAGAACAGAACAGAACAGAACAGAACAGAATAATGGGAATGGGAATGGGAATGGGAATGGGAATGGGAATGGGAATAGAATAGAATAGAATAGGGAATGGGAACAGAACAGAACAGAACAGAACAGAACAGAATAATGGGAATGGGAATGGGAATGGGAATGGGAATGGGAATGGGAATGGGAATAGAATAGAATAGAATAGGGAATGGGAATAGAACAGAACAGAACAGAACAGAATAGAATAGAATAGAATAGAATAGAATTAGGAATGGGACTAGAATAGAATAGAATAGGGAATGGGAATGGGAATGGGAATGGGAATGGGAATGGGAATGGGAATGGGAATGGGAATAGAATAGAATAGAATAGAATAGAATAGAATAGGGAATGGGAATAGAACAGAACAGAATAGAACAGAACAGAACAGGGAATCGGAATAAAATAGAATAGAATAGAATAGAATAATGGGAATGGGAATGGGAATGGGAATGGGAATAGAATAGAATAGAATAGAATAGAATAGAATAGAATAGAATAGGGAATGGGAATAGAACAGAACAGAACAGAACAGAACAGAATAATGGGAATGGGAATGGGAATGGGAATGGGAATAGAATAGAATAGAATAGGGAATGGGAATAGAACAGAACAGAACAGAACAGAATAGAATAGAATAGAATAGAATAGAATAGAATAGAATAGGGAATGGGAATAGAACAGAACAGAACAGAATAGAATAGAATAGAATAGAATAGAATAGAATAGAATTAGGAATGGGACTAGAATGAATAGAATAGAATAGAATAGAATAGAATAGAATAGAATAGAATAGAATAGAATAGAATAGGGAATGGGAATGGGAATGGGAATGGGAATAGAATAGAATAGAATAGAATAGGGAATGGGAATAGAACAGAACAGAATAGAACAGAACAGAACAGGGAATCAGAATAAAATAGAATAGAATAGAATAATGGGAATGGGAATGGGAATGGGAATGGGAATGGGAATGGGAATGGGAATGGGAATAGAATAGAATAGAATAGAATAGAATAGAATAGAATAGAATAGAATAGAATAGGGAATGGGAATAGAACAGACCAGAACAGAACAGAATAATGGGAATGGGAATGGGAATGGGAATGGGAATGGGAATGGGAATGGGAATGGGAATAGAATAGAATAGAATAGGGAATGGGAATAGAACAGAACAGAACAGAACAGAAAAGAACAGAACAGACTAGACTAGAATAGAATAGAATAGAATAGAATAGAATAGAATAGAATAGAATAAGGAATGGGAATGGGAATGGGAATGGGAAAGGGAAAGGGAAAGGGAAAGGGAATCGCATAGCATAGCATAGCATAGTATAGCATAGCATAGCATAGCATAGCATAGAATAGAAGAGAAGAGAAGAGAAGAGAATAGAAGAGAATAATGGGAAGGGGAATGGAAATGGGAATGGGAATAGAATAGAATAGAATAGAATAGAATAGAATAGAATAGAATAGAATAGAATAGAATAGAACAGAATAGGGAATGGGAATGGGAATGGGAATGGGAATGGGAATAGAATAGAATAGAATAGAATAGGGAATGGGAATGGGAAAGGGAAAGGGAAAGGGAAAGGGAAAGGGAAAGGGAAAGGGAAAGGGAAAGGGAAAGGGAATAGCATAGCATAGCATAGCATAGCATAGCATAGCATAGCATAGCATAGAATAGAATAGAGTAGAATAGGGAATGGGAATAGAATAGAATAGAATAGAATAGAATAGAATAAGTAATGGGAATAGAATAGATTAGAATAGAATAGAATAGAATAGAATAGAATAGGGAATGGGAATGGGAATGGGAATGGGAAAGGGAATGGGAATGGGAATGGGAATGGGAATGGGAATGGGAATAGAATAGAATAGAATAGAATAGAATAGAATAGAATAGAATAGGGAATTGGAATAGAACAGAATAGAACAGAACAGAACAGAACAGAACAGAATAGAATAGAATAGAATAGAATAGAATTAGGAATAGGACTAGAATAGAATAGAATAGAATAGAATAGAATAGAATAGGGAATGGGAATGGGAATGGGAATGGGAATGGGAATGGGAATAGAATAGAATAGAATAGAATAGGGAATGGGAATAGAACAGAACAGAATAGAACAGAACAGAACAGGGAATCGGAATAAAATAGAATAGAATAGAATAATGGGAATGGGAATGGGAATGGGAATGGGAAAAGAATAGAATAGAATAGAATAGAATAGAATAGAATAGAATAGAATAGGGAATGGGAATAGAACAGAACAGAACAGAACAGAACAGAACAGAACAGAACAGAACAGAATAATGGGAATGGGAATGGGAATGGGAATGGGAATGGGAATGGGAATAGAATAGAATAGAATAGGGAATGGGAATAGAACAGAACAGAATAGAATAGAATAGAATAGAATAGAATAGAATAGAATAGAATAGAATAGAATAGAATAGAATAGAATTAGGAATGGGACTAGAATAGAATAGAATAGAATAGAATAGGGAATGGGAATGGGAATGGGAATGGGAATGGGAATGGGAATGGGAATGGGAATGGGAATAGAATAGAATAGAATAGGGAATGGGAATAGAACAGAACAGAATAGAACAGAACAGAACAGGGAATGGGAATAAAATAGAATAGAATAGAATAATGGGAATGGGAATGGGAATGGGAATGGGAATAGAATAGAATAGAATAGAATAGAATAGAATAGAATAGAATAGGGAATGGGAATAGAACAGAACAGAACAGAACAGAACAGAATAATGGGAATGGGAATGGGAATGGGAATGGGAATGGGAATGGGAATAGAATAGAATAGAATAGGGAATGGGAATAGAATAGAATAGAATAGAATAGAATAGAATAGAATAGAATAGAATAGAATGGAATGGAATAGAATAGAATAGAATAAGGAATGGGAATGGGAATGGGAAAGGGAAAGGGAAAGGGAAAGGGAAAGGGAATAGAATAGAATAGAATAGATAAGAATAGAATAGAATAGAATAATGGGAATGGGAATGGGAATGGGAATGGGAATGGGAATAGAATAGAATAGAATAGAATAGAATAGAATAGAATAGAATAGGGAATGGGAATGGGAAAGGGAAAGGGAAAGGGAAAGGGAATAGCATAGCATAGCATAGCATAGCATAGCATAGCATAGCATAGAATAGAATAGAATAGAATAGAATAGAATAGAATAGAATAGAATAATTGGAATGGGAATGGGAATGGGAATAGAATAGAATAGAATAGAATAGAATAGAATAGGGAATGGGAATGGGAATAGAATAGAATAGAATAGAATAGAATAGAATAGAACAGAATAGAATAGGGAATGGGAACAGTACAGTACAGAACAGAACAGAACAGAACAGAACAGAACAGAACAGAATAGAATAGAATAGAATAGAATAGAATAGAATAGAATAGAATTAGGAATGGGACTAGAATAGAATAGAATAGAATAGAATAGGGAATGGGAATGGGAATGGGAATGGGAATGGGAATGGGAATGGGAATGGGAATAGAATCGAATAGAATAGAATAGAATAGAATAGAATAGAATAGAATAGGGAATGGGAATAGAACAGAACAGAATAGAACAGAACAGAACAGGGAATCGGAATAAAATAGAATAGAATAGAATAATGGGAATGGGAATGGGAATGGGAATGGGAATGGGAATGGGAATGGGAATGGGAATGGGAATGGGAATAGAATAGAATAGAATAGAATAGGGAATGGGAATAGAACAGAACAGAACAGAACAGAACAGAATAATGGGAATGGGAATGGGAATGGGAATGGGAATGGGAATGGGAATAGAATACAATAGAATAGGGAATGGGAATAGAACAGAAGAGAACAGAACAGACTAGAATAGAATAGAATAGAATAGAATAGAATAGAATAGAATAGAATAGGATAGAATAGAATAGAATAGAATAGAATAGAATAAGGAATGGGAATGGGAATGGGAATGGGAAAGGGAAAGGGAAAGGGAAAGGGAAAGGGAATAGCATAGCATAGCATAGCATAGCATAGCATAGCATAGCATAGCATAGAATAGAATAGAATAGAATAGAATAATGGGAATGGGAATGGGAATGGGAATGGGAATGGGAATAGAATAGAATAGAATAGAATAGAATAGAATAGAATAGGGAATGGGAATAGAATAGAATAGAATAGAATAGAATAGAATAGAATAGAATAGAATAGAACAGAATAGAATAGGGAATGGGAATGGGAAAGGGAAAGGGAAAGGGAAAGGGAAAGGGAAAGGGAATAGAATAGCATAGCATAGCATAGCATAGCATAGCATAGCATAGAATAGAATAGAATAGAATAGAATAGAATAGAATAGAATAGAATAGAATTGAATAGAATAGAATAATGGGAATGGGAATGGGAATGGGAATAGAATCGAATCGAATAGAATAGAATAGAATAGAATAGAATAGGGAATGGGAATAGAACAGAACAGAATAGAACAGAACAAACAGGGAATCGGAATAAAATAGAATAGAATAGAATAATGGGAATGGGAATGGGAATGGGAATGGGAATGGGAATGGGAATAGAATAGAATAGAATAGAATAGAATAGGGAATGGGAATAGAACAGAACAGAACAGAACAGAACAGAACAGAACAGAATAATGGGAATGGGAATGGGAATGGGAATGGGAATAGAATAGAATAGAATAGAATAGGGAATGGAAATAGAACAGAACAGAACAGAACAGGGAATCGGAATAGAATAGAATAGAATAGAATAGAATAGAATAGAATAGAATAGAATAGGGAATGGGAACAGAACAGAATAGAATAGAATAGAATAGAATAGAATAATGGGAATGGGAATGGGAATAGAATAGAATAGAATAGAATAGAATAGAATAGAATAGAATAGAATAGGGAATGGGAATAGAACAGAACGGAACAGAACAGAATATTGGGAATGGGAATGGGAATGGGAATGGGAATAGAATAGAATAGAATAGAATAGAATAGAATAGAATAGAATAGATTAGAATAGAATAGAATCGAATAGGGAATGGGAATGGGAAAGGGCATGGGAATGGGAATGGGAATGGGAATGGGAATGGGAATAGAATAGAATAGAATAGAATAGAATAGAATAGAATAGGGAATGGGAATAGAACAGAATAGAACAGAACAGAACAGAACAGGGAATCGGAATAAAATAGAATAGAATAGAATAATGGGAATGGGAATGGGAATGGGAATGGGAATAGAATAGAATAGGATAGAATAGAATAGAATAGGGAATGGGAATAGAACAGAACAGAACAGAAAAGAACAGAATAATGGGAATGGGAATGGGAATGGGAATGGGAATGGGAATGGGAATGGGAATGGGAATGGGAATAGAATAGAATAGAATAGAATAGGGAATGGGAATAGAATAGAACAGAACAGAACAGAACAGACTAGAATAGAATAGAATAGAATAAGGAATGGGAATAGAATAGAATAGAATAGAATAGAATACAATAGAATAGAATAGAATAGAATAGAATAGAATAGGGAATGAGAATGGGAAAGGGAAAGGGAAAGGGAAAGGGAAAGGGAAAGGGAATAGCATAGCATAGCATAGCATAGCATAGAATAAAATAGAATAGAATAGAATAGAATAGAATAGAATAGAATAGAATAGAATAGAATAGAATAGAATAATGGGAATGGGAATGGGAATGGGAATGGGAATAGAATAGAATAGAATAGAATAGAATAGGGAATGGGAATAGAACAGAATAGAATAGAATAGAATAGAATAGAATAGAATAGAATAGAATAGAATAGAATAGAATAGAATAGAACAGAATAGGGAATGGGAATGGGAAAGGGAAAGGGAAAGGGAATAGAATAGCATAGCATAGCATAGCATAGCATAGCATAGCATAGCATAGCATAGCATAGCATAGCATAGAATAGAATAGAATCGAATAGAATAGAATAGAATAGGGAATGGGAATAGAACAGAACAGAACAGAATAGAATAGAATAGAATAGAATAGAATAGAATAGAATAGGGAATGGGAATGGGAATGGGAAAGGGAATGGGAATGGGAATGGGAATAGAATAGAATAGAATAGAATAGAATAGAATAGAATAGGGAATGGGAATAGAACAGAATAGAACAGAACAGAACAGAATAGAATAGAATAGAATAGAATAAGGAATGGGAATAGAATAGAATAGAATAGAATAGAATAGAATAGGGAATGGGAATGGGTATGGGAAAGGGAATGGGAATGGGAATGGGAATGGGAATGGGAATAGAATAGAATAGGGAATGGGAATAGAATAGAACAGAACAGAACAGAACAGAACAGACTAGAATAGAATAGAATAGAATAGAATAGAATAGAATAGAATAGAATAGAATAGAATAGAATAGAATAAGGAATGGGAATAGAATAGAATAGAATAGAATAGAATACAATAGAATAGAATAGAATAGAATAGAATAGGGAATGAGAATGGGAAAGGGAAAGGGAAAGGGAAAGGGAAAGGGAAAGGGAATAGCATAGCATAGCATAGCATAGCATAGAATAAAATAGAATAGAATAGAATAGAATAGAATAGAATAGAATAGAATAGAATAGAATAATGGGAATGGGAATGGGAATGGGAATGGGAATAGAATAGAATAGAATAGAATAGAATAGAATAGAATAGAATAGAATAGAATAGGGAATGGGAATAGAACAGAACAGAATAGAATAGAATAGAATAGAATAGAATAGAATAGAATAGGGAATGGGAATGGGAAAGGGAAAGGGAAAGGGAATAGAATAGCATAGCATAGCATACCATAGCATAGCATAGCAAAGCATAGAATCGAATCGAATCGAATAGAATAGAATAGAATAGAATAGAATAGAATAGAATAGGGAATGGGAATAGAATAGAATAGAATAGAATAGAATAGAATAGAATAGAATAGAATAAGGAATGGGAATAGAATAGAACAGAATAGAATAGAATAGAATAGAATAGAATAGGTAATGGGAATGGGAATGGGAATGGGAAAGGGAATGGGAATGGGAATGGGAATGGGAATAGAATAGAATAGAATAGAATAGAATAGAATAGAATAGGGAATGGGAATAGAACAGAATAGAACAGAACAGAACAGAATAGAATAGAATAGAATAGAATAGAATAAGGAATGGGAATAGAATAGAATAGAATAGAATAGAATAGAATAGGGAATGGGAATGGGAATGGGAATGGGAAAGGGAAAGGGAAAGGGAAAGGGAATCGCATAGCATAGCATAGCATAGTATAGCATAGCATAGCATAGCATAGCATAGAATAGAAGAGAAGAGAAGAGAAGAGAATAGAAGAGAATAATGGGAAGGGGAATGGAAATGGGAATGGGAATAGAATAGAATAGAATAGAATAGAATAGAATAGAATAGAATAGAATAGAACAGAATAGGGAATGGGAATGGGAATGGGAATGGGAATGGGAATAGAATAGAATAGAATAGAATAGGGAATGGGAATGGGAAAGGGAAAGGGAAAGGGAAAGGGAAAGGGAAAGGGAAAGGGAAAGGGAAAGGGAAAGGGAATAGCATAGCATAGCATAGCATAGCATAGCATAGCATAGCATAGCATAGAATAGAATAGAGTAGAATAGGGAATGGGAATAGAATAGAATAGAATAGAATAGAATAGAATAAGTAATGGGAATAGAATAGATTAGAATAGAATAGAATAGAATAGAATAGAATAGAATAGGGAATGGGAATGGGAATGGGAATGGGAAAGGGAATGGGAATGGGAATGGGAATGGGAATGGGAATGGGAATAGAATAGAATAGAATAGAATAGAATAGAATAGGGAATTGGAATAGAACAGAATAGAACAGAACAGAACAGAACAGAACAGAATAGAATAGAATAGAATAGAATAGAATTAGGAATAGGACTAGAATAGAATAGAATAGAATAGAATAGAATAGGGAATGGGAATGGGAATGGGAATGGGAATGGGAATGGGAATAGAATAGAATAGAATAGAATAGGGAATGGGAATAGAACAGAACAGAATAGAACAGAACAGAACAGGGAATCGGAATAAAATAGAATAGAATAGAATAATGGGAATGGGAATGGGAATGGGAATGGGAAAAGAATAGAATAGAATAGAATAGAATAGAATAGAATAGAATAGGGAATGGGAATAGAACAGAACAGAACAGAACAGAACAGAACAGAACAGAACAGAATAATGGGAATGGGAATGGGAATGGGAATGGGAATGGGAATGGGAATAGAATAGAATAGAATAGGGAATGGGAATAGAACAGAACAGAATAGAATAGAATAGAATAGAATAGAATAGAATAGAATAGAATAGAATAGAATAGAATTAGGAATGGGACTAGAATAGAATAGAATAGAATAGAATAGGGAATGGGAATGGGAATGGGAATGGGAATGGGAATGGGAATGGGAATGGGAATAGAATAGAATAGAATAGGGAATGGGAATAGAACAGAACAGAATAGAACAGAACAGAACAGGGAATGGGAATAAAATAGAATAGAATAGAATAATGGGAATGGGAATGGGAATGGGAATGGGAATGGGAATAGAATAGAATAGAATAGAATAGAATAGAATAGAATAGAATAGGGAATGGGAATAGAACAGAACAGAACAGAACAGAACAGAATAATGGGAATGGGAATGGGAATGGGAATGGGAATGGGAATGGGAATAGAATAGAATAGAATAGGGAATGGGAATAGAATAGAATAGAATAGAATAGAATAGAATAGAATAGAATAGAATAGAATGGAATGGAATAGAATAGAATAGAATAAGGAATGGGAATGGGAATGGGAAAGGGAAAGGGAAAGGGAAAGGGAAAGGGAATAGAATAGAATAGAATAGATAAGAATAGAATAGAATAGAATAATGGGAATGGGAATGGGAATGGGAATGGGAATGGGAATAGAATAGAATAGAATAGAATAGAATAGAATAGAATAGAATAGGGAATGGGAATGGGAAAGGGAAAGGGAAAGGGAAAGGGAATAGCATAGCATAGCATAGCATAGCATAGCATAGCATAGCATAGAATAGAATAGAATAGAATAGAATAGAATAGAATAGAATAGAATAATTGGAATGGGAATGGGAATGGGAATAGAATAGAATAGAATAGAATAGAATAGAATAGGGAATGGGAATGGGAATAGAATAGAATAGAATAGAATAGAATAGAATAGAACAGAATAGAATAGGGAATGGGAACAGTACAGTACAGAACAGAACAGAACAGAACAGAACAGAACAGAACAGAATAGAATAGAATAGAATAGAATAGAATAGAATAGAATAGAATTAGGAATGGGACTAGAATAGAATAGAATAGAATAGAATAGGGAATGGGAATGGGAATGGGAATGGGAATGGGAATGGGAATGGGAATGGGAATAGAATCGAATAGAATAGAATAGAATAGAATAGAATAGAATAGAATAGGGAATGGGAATAGAACAGAACAGAATAGAACAGAACAGAACAGGGAATCGGAATAAAATAGAATAGAATAGAATAATGGGAATGGGAATGGGAATGGGAATGGGAATGGGAATGGGAATGGGAATGGGAATGGGAATGGGAATAGAATAGAATAGAATAGAATAGGGAATGGGAATAGAACAGAACAGAACAGAACAGAACAGAATAATGGGAATGGGAATGGGAATGGGAATGGGAATGGGAATGGGAATAGAATACAATAGAATAGGGAATGGGAATAGAACAGAAGAGAACAGAACAGACTAGAATAGAATAGAATAGAATAGAATAGAATAGAATAGAATAGGATAGGATAGAATAGAATAGAATAGAATAGAATAGAATAAGGAATGGGAATGGGAATGGGAATGGGAAAGGGAAAGGGAAAGGGAAAGGGAAAGGGAATAGCATAGCATAGCATAGCATAGCATAGCATAGCATAGCATAGCATAGAATAGAATAGAATAGAATAGAATAATGGGAATGGGAATGGGAATGGGAATGGGAATGGGAATAGAATAGAATAGAATAGAATAGAATAGAATAGAATAGGGAATGGGAATAGAATAGAATAGAATAGAATAGAATAGAATAGAATAGAATAGAACAGAATAGAATAGGGAATGGGAATGGGAAAGGGAAAGGGAAAGGGAAAGGGAAAGGGAAAGGGAATAGAATAGCATAGCATAGCATAGCATAGCATAGCATAGCATAGCATAGAATAGAATAGAATAGAATAGAATAGAATAGAATAGAATAGAATTGAATAGAATAGAATAATGGGAATGGGAATGGGAATGGGAATAGAATCGAATCGAATAGAATAGAATAGAATAGAATAGAATAGGGAATGGGAATAGAACAGAACAGAATAGAACAGAACAAACAGGGAATCGGAATAAAATAGAATAGAATAGAATAATGGGAATGGGAATGGGAATGGGAATGGGAATGGGAATGGGAATAGAATAGAATAGAATAGAATAGAATAGGGAATGGGAATAGAACAGAACAGAACAGAACAGAACAGAACAGAACAGAATAATGGGAATGGGAATGGGAATGGGAATGGGAATGGGAATAGAATAGAATAGAATAGGGAATGGAAATAGAACAGAAGAGAACAGAACAGACTAGACTAGAATAGAATAGAATAGAATAGAATAGAATAGAATAGAATAAGGAATGGGAATGGGAATGGGAATGGGAAAGGGAAAGGGAAAGGGAAAGGGAATAGCATAGCATAGCATAGCATAGCATAGCATAGCATAGCATAGCATAGCATAGCATAGAATAGAATAGAATAGAATAGAATAGAATAGAATAGAATAAAGGGAATGGGAATGGGAATGGGAATGGGAATAGAATAGAATAGAATAGAATAGGGAATGGGAATAGAATAGAATAGAATAGAATAGAATAGAATAGAATAGAACAGAATAGAATAGGGAATGGGAATGGGAAAGGGAAAGGGAAAGGGAAAGGGAATAGAATAGCATAGCATAGCATAGCATAGCATAGCATAGCATAGCATAGAATAGAATAGAATAGAATAGAATAGAACAGAACAGAACAGGGAATCGGAATAAAATAGAATAGAATAGAATAATGGGAATGGGAATGGGAATGGGAATGGGAATGGGAATGGGAATAGAATAGAATAGAATAGAATAGAATAGAATAGGGAATGGGAATAGAACAGAACAGAACAGAACAGAACAGAACAGAACAGAATAATGGGAATGGGAATGGGAATGGGAATAGAATAGAATAGAATAGGGATTGGAAATAGAACAGAAGAGAACAGAACAGACTAGAATAGAATAGAATAGAATAGAATAGAATAGAATAGAATAGAATAGAATAGAATAGAATAAGGAATGGGAATGGGAATGGGAATGGGAAAGGGAAAGGGAAAGGGAAAGGGAATAGCATAGCATAGCATAGCATAGCATAGCATAGCATAGCATAGCATAGCATAGAATAGAATAGAATAGAATAGAATAGAATAGAATAATGGGAATGGGAATGGGAATGGGAATGGGAATAGAATAGAATAGAATAGAATAGGGAATGGGAATAGAATAGAATAGAATAGAATAGAATAGAATAGAATAGAACAGAATAGAATAGGGAATGGGAATGGGAAAGGGAAAGGGAAAGGGAAAGGGAATAGAATAGCATAGCATAGCATAGCATAGCATAGCATAGCATAGCATAGAATAGAATAGAATAGAATAGAATAGAATAGAATAGAATAGAATAGAATAGAATAATGGGAATGGGAATGGGAATGGGAATAGAATAAAATAGAATAGAATAGAATAGAGAATGGGAATAGAATAGAATAGAATAGAATAGAATAGAATAGAATAGAATAAGGAATGGGAATAGAATAGAATAGAATAGAATAGAATAGAATAGAATAGAATAGGGAATGGGAAATGGAATGGGAATGGGAATGGGAATGGGAATGGGAATGGGAATAGAATAGAATAGAAAAGAATAGAATAGAATAGAATAGAATAGGGAATGGGAATAGAACAGAATAGAACAGAACAGAACAGAACAGAACAGAATAGAATAGAATATAATAGAATAGAATAGAATAGAATAGAATAGAATAGAATAGAATAGAATAGAATAGAATAGAATTAGGAATGGGACTAGAATAGAAGAGAATAGAATAGAATAGAATAGAATAGAATAGAATAGCATAGAATAGGGAATGGGAATGGGAATGGGAATGGGAATGGGAATGGGAATGGGAATAGAATAGAATAGAATAGAATAGGGAATGGGAATAGAACAGAACAGAATAGAACAGAACAGAACAGGGAATCGGAATAAAATAGAATAGAATAGAATAATGGGAATCGGAATGGGAATGGGAATGGGAATGGGAATAGAATAGAATAGAATAGAATAGAATAGAATAGGGAATGGGAATAGAATAGAATAGAATAGAATTAGGAATGGGACTAGAATAGAATAGAATAGAATAGAATAGGGAATGGGAATAGGAATAGGAATGGGAATAGGAATGGGAATGGGAATAGAATAGAAAAGAATAGAATAGGGAATGGGAATAGAACAGAACAGAACAGAACAGAACAGGGAATCGGAATAGAATAGAATAGAATAGAATAGAATACAATAGGATAGAATAGAATAATGGGAATGGGAATGGGAATGGGAATAGAATAGAATAGAATAGAATAGAATAGGGAATGGGAATAGAACAGAACAGAACAGAACAGAATAATGGGAATGGGAATGGGAATGGGAATGGGAATAGGAATAGAATAGAATAGAATAGAATAGAATAGAATAGAATAGAATAGAATAGGGAATGGGAATAGAACAGAATAGAACAGAACAGAACAGAACAGAACAGAACAGAACAGAATAGAATAGAATAGAATAGAATTAGGAATGGGACTAGAATTGAATAGAATAGAATAGAATAGAATAGAATAGCATAGCATAGAATAGGGAATGGGAATGGGAATGGGAATGGGAATGGGAATGGGAATGGGAATGGGAATGGGAATGGGAATGGGAATGGGAATGGGAATGGGAATGGAATAGAGTAGAATAGAATAGGGAATGGGAATAGAACAGAACAGAATAGAACAGAACAGAACAGGGAATCGGAATAAAATAGAATAGAATAGAATAATGGGAATGGGAATGGGAATGGGAATGGGAATGGGAATGGGAATGGGAATAGAATAGAATAGAATAGAAGAGAAGAGAATAGATTAGAATAGAATAGGGAATGGGAATAGAACAGAACAGAACAGAACAGAACAGAACAGAATAATGGGAATGGGAATGGGAATGGGAATGGGAATGGGAATGGGAATAGAATAGAATAGGGAATGGGAATAGAACAGAACAGAACAGAACAGAACAGAACAGAACAGAACAGAATAGAATAGAATAGAATAGAATAGAATAGAATAGAATAGAATAGAATTAGGAATGGGACTAGAATAGAATAGAATAGAATAGAATAGGGAATGGGAATGGGAATGGGAATGGGAATAGAATAGAATAGAATAGAATAGGGAATGGGAATAGAACAGAACAGAACAGAACAGGGAATCGGAATAGAATAGAATAGAATAGAATAGAATAGAATAGAATAGAATAGAATAGGGAATGGGAACAGAACAGAATAGAATAGAATAGAATAGAATAGAATAATGGGAATGGGAATGGGAATAGAATAGAATAGAATAGAATAGAATAGAATAGAATAGAATAGAATAGGGAATGGGAATAGAACAGAACGGAACAGAACAGAATATTGGGAATGGGAATGGGAATGGGAATGGGAATAGAATAGAATAGAATAGAATAGAATAGAATAGAATAGAATAGATTAGAATAGAATAGAATCGAATAGGGAATGGGAAGGGGAAAGGGCATGGGAATGGGAATGGGAATGGGAATGGGAATGGGAATAGAATAGAATAGAATAGAATAGAATAGAATAGAATAGAATAGGGAATGGGAATAGAACAGAATAGAACAGAACAGAACAGAACAGGGAATCGGAATAAAATAGAATAGAATAGAATAATGGGAATGGGAATGGGAATGGGAATGGGAATAGAATAGAATAGGATAGAATAGAATAGAATAGGGAATGGGAATAGAACAGAACAGAACAGAAAAGAACAGAATAATGGGAATGGGAATGGGAATGGGAATGGGAATGGGAATGGGAATGGGAATGGGAATGGGAATAGAATAGAATAGAATAGAATAGGGAATGGGAATAGAATAGAACAGAACAGAACAGAACAGACTAGAATAGAATAGAATAGAATAAGGAATGGGAATAGAATAGAATAGAATAGAATAGAATACAATAGAATAGAATAGAATAGAATAGAATAGAATAGGGAATGAGAATGGGAAAGGGAAAGGGAAAGGGAAAGGGAAAGGGAAAGGGAATAGCATAGCATAGCATAGCATAGCATAGAATAAAATAGAATAGAATAGAATAGAATAGAATAGAATAGAATAGAATAGAATAGAATAGAATAGAATAATGGGAATGGGAATGGGAATGGGAATGGGAATAGAATAGAATAGAATAGAATAGAATAGGGAATGGGAATAGAACAGAATAGAATAGAATAGAATAGAATAGAATAGAATAGAATAGAATAGAATAGAACAGAATAGGGAATGGGAATGGGAAAGGGAAAGGGAAAGGGAATAGAATAGCATAGCATAGCATAGCATAGCATAGCATAGCATAGCATAGCATAGCATAGCATAGCATAGAATAGAATAGAATCGAATAGAATAGAATAGAATAGGGAATGGGAATAGAACAGAACAGAACAGAATAGAATAGAATAGAATAGAATAGAATAGAATAGGGAATGGGAATGGGAATGGGAAAGGGAATGGGAATGGGAATGGGAATAGAATAGAATAGAATAGAATAGAATAGAATAGAATAGGGAATGGGAATAGAACAGAATAGAACAGAACAGAACAGAATAGAATAGAATAGAATAGAATAAGGAATGGGAATAGAATAGAATAGAATAGAATAGAATAGAATAGGGAATGGGAATGGGTATGGGAAAGGGAATGGGAATGGGAATGGGAATGGGAATGGGAATAGAATAGAATAGGGAATGGGAATAGAATAGAACAGAACAGAACAGAACAGAACAGACTAGAATAGAATAGAATAGAATAGAATAGAATAGAATAGAATAGAATAGAATAGAATAGAATAAGGAATGGGAATAGAATAGAATAGAATAGAATAGAATACAATAGAATAGAATAGAATAGAATAGAATAGGGAATGAGAATGGGAAAGGGAAAGGGAAAGGGAAAGGGAAAGGGAAAGGGAATAGCATAGCATAGCATAGCATAGCATAGAATAAAATAGAATAGAATAGAATAGAATAGAATAGAATAGAATAGAATAGAATAATGGGAATGGGAATGGGAATGGGAATGGGAATAGAATAGAATAGAATAGAATAGAATAGAATAGAATAGGGAATGGGAATAGAACAGAACAGAATAGAATAGAATAGAATAGAATAGAATAGAATAGAATAGGGAATGGGAATGGGAAAGGGAAAGGGAAAGGGAATAGAATAGCATAGCATAGCATACCATAGCATAGCATAGCAAAGCATAGAATCGAATCGAATCGAATAGAATAGAATAGAATAGAATAGAATAGAATAGAATAGGGAATGGGAATAGAATAGAATAGAATAGAATAGAATAGAATAGAATAGAATAGAATAGAATAAGGAATGGGAATAGAATAGAACAGAATAGAATAGAATAGAATAGAATAGAATAGGTAATGGGAATGGGAATGGGAATGGGAAAGGGAATGGGAATGGGAATGGGAATGGGAATAGAATAGAATAGAATAGAATAGAATAGAATAGAATAGGGAATGGGAATAGAACAGAATAGAACAGAACAGAACAGAATAGAATAGAATAGAATAGAATAGAATAAGGAATGGGAATAGAATAGAATAGAATAGAATAGAATAGAATAGAATAGGGAATGGGAATGGGAATGGGAATGGGAAAGGGAATGGGAATGGGAATGGGAATGGGAATGGGAATAGAATAGAATAGAATAGAATAGAATAGAATAGAATAGGGAATGGGAATAGAAAAGAATAGAACAGAACAGAACAGAACAGAACAGAATAGAATAGAATAGAATAAGGAATGGGAATAGAATAGAACAGAATAGAATAGAATAGAATAGAATAGAATAGAATAGGGAATGGGAATGGGAATGGGAATGGGAAAGGGAATGGGAATGGGAATGGGAATGGGAATAGAATAGAATAGAATAGAATAGAATAGAATAGAATAGGGAATGGGAATAGAACAGAATAGAACAGAACAGAATAGAATAGAATAGAATAGAATAGAATAGAATAGAATAGAATAAGGAATGGGAATAGAATAGAATAGAATAGAATAGAATAGAATAGGGAATGGGAATGGGAATGGGAATGGGAATGGGAATGGGAAAGGGAATGGGAATGGGAATGGGAATGGGAATGGGAATGGGAATAGAATAGAATAGAATAGAATAGAATAGAATAGAATAGGGAATGGGAATAGAAAAGAATAGAACAGAACAGAACAGAACAGAACAGAACAGAACAGAACAGATTAGAATAGAATAGAATAGAATAGAATAGAATAGAATAGAATAGAATAGAATAGAATAGAATAGAATAGAATTAGGAATGGGACTGGAATAGAATAGAATAGAATAGAATAGAATAGAATAGCATAGAATAGGGAATGGGAATGGGAATGGGAATGGGAATGGGAATGGGAATAGAATAGAATAGAATAGAATAGGGAATGGGAATAGAACAGAACAGAATAGAACAGAACAGAACAGAACAGAACAGGGAATCGGAATAAAATAGAATAGAATAGAATAATGGGAATGGGAATGGGAATGGGAATGGGAATGGGAATGGGAATAGAATAGAATAGAAGAGAAGAGAAGAGAAGAGAAGAGAATAGATTAGAATAGAATAGGGAATGGGAATAGAACAGAACAGAACAGAACAGAATAATGGGAATGGGAATGGGAATGGGAATGGGAATGGGAATAGAATAGAATAGAATAAGGAATGGGAATAGAACAGAACAGAACAGAATAGAACAGAATAGAATAGAATAAGGAATGGGAATAGAACAGAACAGAACAGAACAGAATAGAATAGAATAGAATAGAATAGAATAGAATAGAATAGAATAGAATAAGGAATGGGAATGGGAATGGGAAAGGGAAAGGGAAAGGGAATGGGAATGGGAATAGAATAGAATAGAATAGAATAGAATAGAATAGGGAATGGGAATGGGAAAGGGAAAAGGAAAGGGAAAGGGAAAGGGAAAGGGAATAGAATAGCATAGCATAGCATAGCATAGCATAGCATAGAATAGAATAGAATAGAATAGAATAGAATAGAATAATGGGAATGGGAATGGGAATGGGAATAGAATAGAATAGAATAGAATAGAATAGAATAGAATAGGGAATGGGAATAGAATAGAATAGAATAGAATAGAATAGAATCGAACAGAACAGAATAGGGAATGGGAACAGTACAGAACAGAACAGAACAGAACAGAACAGAACAGAATAGAATAGAATAGAATTAGGAATGGGACTAGAATAGAATAGAATAGAATAGGGAATGGGAATGGGAATGGGAATGGGAATAGAATAGAATAGAATAGAATAGAATAGAATAGAATAGAATAGAATAGGGAATGGGAATAGAACAGAACAGAACAGAACAGAACAGAACAGAACAGAACAGAATAGAATAGAATAGAATAGAATAGAATTAGGAATGGGACTAGAATAGAATAGAATAGAATAGAATAGAATAGAATAGAATAGGGAATGGGAATGGGAATGGGAATGGGAATGGGAATAGAATAGAATAGAATAGAATAGAATAGGGAATGGGAATAGAACGGAACAGAATAGAACAGAACAGAACAGGGAATCGGAATAAAATAGAATAGAATAGAATAAAGGGAATGGGAATGGGAATGGGAATGGGAATGGGAATAGAATAGAATAGAATAGAATAGAATAGAATAGAATAGAATAGAATAGAATAGAATAGAATAGAATAGAATAATGGGAATGGGAATGGGAATGGGAATGGGAATAGAATAGAATAGAATAGAATAGAATAGAATAGAATAGGGAATGGGAATAGAACAGAACAGAACAGAACAGAATAATGGGAATGGGAAGAATAGAATAGAATAGGGAATGGGAATGGGAATGGGAATGGGAATGGGAATAGGAATGGGAATGGGAATGGGAATAGAATAGAATAGAATAGAATAGGGAATGGGAATAGAACAGAACAGAATAGAACAGAACAGAACAGGGAATCGGAATAAAATAGAATAGAATAGAATAATGGGAATGGGAATGGGAATGGGAATGGGAATGGGAATGGGAATGGGAATAGAATAGAATAGAATAGGGAATGGGAATAGAACAGAACAGAACAGAATAGAACAGAACAGAACAGGGAATCGGAATAAAATAGAATAGAATAATGGGAATGGGAATGGGAATGGGAATGGGAATGGGAATGGGAATAGAATAGAATAGAATAGGGAATGGGAATAGAACAGAACAGAACAGAACAGACTAGAATAGAATAGAATAGAATCGAAAAAGGAATGGGAATGGGAATGGGAATGGGAAAGGGAAAGGGAAAGGGAATAGAATAGAATAGAATAGAATAGATAAGAATAGAATAGAATAGAATAAAGGGAATGGGAATGGGAATGGGAATGGGAATAGAATAGAATAGAATAGAATAGAATAGAATAGGGAACGGGAAAGGGAAAGGGAAAGGGAAAGGGAAAGGGAAAGGGAAAGGGAATAGCATAGCATAGCATAGCATAGCATAGCATAGCATAGCATAGAATAGAATAGAATAGAATAGAATAGAATAGAATAGAATAGAACAGAATAGAATAGGGAATGGGAACAGTACAGAACAGAACAGAACAGAACAGAATAGAATAGAATAGAATAGAATAGAATAGAATAGAATAGAATAGAATAGAATTAGGAATGGGAATAGAATAGAATAGAATAGAATAGAATAGAATAGAATAGAATAGGGAATGGGAATACAACAGAACAGAACAGAACAGAACAGAATAGAATAGAATAGAATAGAATAGAATAGAATAGAATAGAATTAGGAATGGGACTAGAATAGAATAGAATAGAATAGAATAGAATAGGGAATGGGAATGGGAATGGGAATGGGAATGGGAATGGGAATGGGAATGGGAATAGAATAGAATAGAATAGGGAATGGGAATAGAACAGAACAGAATAGAACAGAACAGAACAGAACAGGGAATCGGAATAAAATAGAATAGAATAGAATAATGGGAATGGGAATGGGAATGGGAATGGGAATAGAATAGAATAGAATAGAATAGAATAGAATAGAATAGAATAGAATAGAATAGAACAGAATAGGGAATGCGAATAGAACAGAACAGAACAGAACAGAATAATGGGAATGGGAATGGGAATGGGAATGGGAATGGGAATGGGAATGGGAATGGGAATGGGAATGGGAATAGAATAGAATAGAATAGAATAGAATAGAATAGGGAATAGAATAGAACAGAATAGAATAGAATAGAATAGAATAGAACAGAATAGGGAATGGGAACAGTACAGTACAGAACAGAACAGAACAGAACAGAACAGAACAGAATAGAATAGAATAGAATAGAATAGAATAGAATAGAATTAGGAATGGGACTAGAATAGAATAGAATAGAATAGGGAATGGGAATAGAATAGAATAGAATAGAATAGGGAATGGGAATAGAACAGAACAGAACAGAACAGAACCCAACAGAACAGGGAATGGGAATAGAATAGAATAGAATAGAATAGAATAGAATAGAATAGAATAGAGAATGGGAATAGAACAGAATAGAATAGAATAGATTAGAATAGAATAGAATAGAATAGAATAGAATAGAATAGAATAGAATAGAATAGAATAGAATAATGGGAATGGGAATGGGAATGGGAATAGAATAGAATAGAATAGAATAGAATAGAATAGAATAGGGAATGGGAATAGAACAGAACAGAACAGAACAGAATAATGGGAATGGGAATGGGAATTGGAATGGGAATGGGAATAGAATAGAATAGAATAGAACAGAATAGAATAGGGAATGGGAATAGAACAGAACAGAATAGAACAGAACAGAACAGGGAATCGGAATAAAATAGAATAGAATAGAATAATGGGAATGGGAATGGGAATCGGAATGGGAATGGGAATGGGAATAGAATAGAATAGAATAGGGAATGGGAATAGAACAGAACAGATTAGAACAGAACAGAACAGGGAATCGGAATAAAATAGAATAGAATAGAATAATGGGAATGGGAATGGGAATGGGAATGGGAATGGGAATGGGAATGGGAATAGAATAGAATAGAATAGGGAATGGGAATAGAACAGAACAGAACAGAACAGAGTAGAATAGAATAGAATAGAATAGAATAGAATAAGGAATGGGAATGGGAATGGGAATGGGAAAGGGAAAGGGAAAGGGAATAGAATGGAATAGAATAGAATAGATAAGAATAGAATAGAATAGAATAATGGGAATGGGAATGGGAATGGGAATAGAATAGAATAGAATAGAATAGAATAGAATAGAATAGAATAGAATAGAATAGGGAATGGGAATGGGAAAGGGAAAGGGAAAGGGAAAGGGAAAGGGAATAGCATAGCATAGCATAGCATAGCATAGCATAGCATAGCATAGCATAGCATAGCATAGCATAGCATAGAATAGAATAGAATAGAATAGAATAGAATAGAATAATGGGAATGGGAATGGGAATAGAATAGAATAGAATAGAATAGAATAGGGAATGGGAATAGAATAGAATAGAATAGAATAGAATAGAATAGAATAGAATAGAATAGAACAGAACAGAATAGGGAATGGGAATGGGAATGGGAAAGGGAAAGGGAATAGCATAGCATAGCATAGCATAGCATAGCATAGCATAGCATAGCATAGCATAGCATAGAATAGAATAGAATAGAATAATGGGAATGGGAATGGGAATGGGAATGGGAATAGAATTGAATAGAATAGAATAGAATAGAATAGAATAGAATAGAATAGAATAGAATAGGGAATGGGAATAGTATAGAATAGAATAGAATAGAATAGAATAGAATAGAATAGAATAGAATACAATAGAATAGAAAAGAATAAGGAATGGGAATAGAATAGAATAGAATAGAATAGAATAGGGAATGGGAATGGGAAAGGGAATGGGAATGGGAATGGGAATGGGAATAGAATAGAATAGAATAGAATAGAATAGAATAGAATAGAATAGAATTAGGAATGGGACTAGAATAGAATAGAATAGAATAGGGAATGGGAATGGGAATGGGATTGGGAATGGGAATGGGAATGGGAATGGGAATGGGAATAGAATAGAATAGAATAGAATAGAATAGAATAGGGAATGGGAATAGAACAGAACAGAACAGAACAGGGAATCGGAATAAAATAGAATAGAATAGAATAATGGGAATGGGAATGGGAATGGGAATGGGAATAGAATAAAATAGAATAGAATAGAATAGAATAGGGAATGGGAATAGAACAGAACAGAACAGAACAGAATAATGGGAATGGGAATGGGAATGGGAATGGGAATAGAATAGAATAGAATAGAATAGAATAGAATAGAATAGAATAGAATAGAATAGAATAGAATAGAATAATGGGAATGGGAATGGGAATAGAATAGAATAGAATAGAATAGAATAGAATAGAATAGAATAGGGAATGGGAATAGTATAGAACAGAATAGAATAGAATAGAATAGAATAGAATAGAATAGAATAGAATAGAATAGAATAGAATAGAATAGAATACAATAGAATAGAAAAGAATAAGGAATGGGAATAGAATAGAATAGAATAGAATAGGGAATGGGAATGGGAATGGGAATGGGAATGGGAATGGGAATGGGAATAGAATAGAATAGAATAGAATAGAATAGAATAGAATAGGGAATGGGAATAGAACAGAATAGAACAGAACAGAACAGAACAGAACAGAACAGAACAGAATAGAATAGAATAGAATAGAATAGAATTAGGAATGGGACTAGAATAGAATAGAATAGAATAGGGAATGGGAATGGGAATGGGATTGGGAATGGGAATGGGAATGGGAATGGGAATGGGAATAGAATAGAATAGAATAGAATAGGGAATGGGAATAGAATAGAATAGAATAGAATAGGGAATGGGAATAGAATAGAATAGAATAGAATAGAATAGAATAGAATAGAATAGAATAGAATAGAACAGAACAGAATAGGGAATGGGAACAGTACAGAACAGAACAGAACAGAACAGAATAGAATAGAATAGAATAGAATAGAATAGAATAGAATAGAATAGAATAGAATTAGGAATGGGAGTAGAATAGAATAGAATAGAATAGGGAATGGGAATGGGAATGGGAATGGGAATGGGAATGGGAATGGGAATGGGAATGGGAATGGGAATAGAATAGAATAGAATAGAATAGAATAGGGAATAGGAATAGAACAGAACAGAACTGAACAGAACAGAACAGGGAATCGGAATAGAATAGAATAGAATAGAATAGAATAGGGAATGGGAATAGAACAGAACAGAACAGAACAGAATAGAATAGAATAGAATAGAATAATGGGAATGGGAATGGGAATAGAATAGAATAGAATAGAATAGGGAATGGGAATAGAACAGAACAGAACAGAACAGAATAATGGGAATGGGAATGGGAATGGGAATGGGAATGGGAATTGGAATGGGAATAGAATAGAATAGAATAGCGAATGGGAACAGAACAGAACAGTACAGAACAGAACCGAATAGAATAGAATAGAATAGAATAGAATAGAATAGAATAGAATAGAATAGAATAGAATAGAATAAGGAATGGGAATAGAATAGAATAGAATAGAATAGAATAGAATAGAATAGAATAGGGAATGGGAATGGGAATGGGAAAGGGAAAGGGAAAGGGAATAGAATAGCATAGCATAGCATAGCATAGCATAGCATAGCATAGAATAGAATAGAATAGAATAGAATAGAATAGAATAGAATAGAATAGAATAGAATAGAATAATGGGAATGGGAATGGGAATGGGAATGGGAATGGGAATGGGAATAGAATAGAATAGTATAGAATAGAATAGAATAGAATAATGGGAATGGGAATGGGAATGGGAATGGGAATGGGAATGGGAATAGAATAGAATAGAATAGAATAGGGAATGGGAATAGAACAGAACAGAACAGAACAGAATAATGGGAATGGGAATGGGAATGGGAATGGGAATGGGAATTGGAATGGGAATAGAATAGAATAGAATAGCGAATGGGAACAGAACAGAACAGAACAGAACAGAACCGAATAGAATAGAATAGAATAGAATAGAATAGAATAGAATAGAATAGAATAAGGAATGGGAATAGAATAGAATAGAATAGAATAGAATAGAATAGAATAGAATAGGGAATGGGAATGGGAATGGGAAAGGGAAATGGAAAGGGAATAGAATAGCATAGCATAGCATAGCATAGCATAGCATAGCATAGAATAGAATAGAATAGAATAGAATAGAATAGAATAGAATAGAATAGAATAGAATAGAATAATGGGAATGGGAATGGGAATGGGAATGGGAATGGGAATGGGAATAGAATAGAATAGTATAGAATAGAATAGAATAGAATAATGGGAATGGGAATGGGAATGGGAATGGGAATGGGAATGGGAATAGAATAGAATAGAATAGAATAGGGAATGGGAATAGAATAGAATAGAATAGAATAGAATAGAATAAGGAATGGGAATAGAATATAATAGAATATAATAGAATAGAATAGAATAGAATAGAATAGAATAGAATAGAATAGAATAGAATAGGGCAGTGATGGCGAACCTTTTTGGCATTGCGTGCCAAAAATCTGAGTGGGCGAGCGCTGTTGCGCTCCCGCGTGCCTGAACTCATAATACAATGCACGCTCCCATTTACGCATGCACCCACACTGAGCATGTTTCCCCCCCAATGCGCCCCCCCCCCCACTTTTTCCCAGTGGGACAGCATACCTCTTACCAGAGGACAACTAGGTACCGGCCTGTTCCCTGGTGAGACAGCTGTTCCTGTCATGGTAAATGTCTAACTGCAACATCTACCTGACCACCCGGCCCTGCAAGGGTTAACTGACCATATATCCCATAACCCCTGTAACCACTCCTTACCTCCTTGCCCCTCCTCCTGGGTATAATAGCTCCAACCACGAGGTCCACCTTCTATTCCAGATGTATACCTGAAGGAGAAAGGTACAAGGTCAGTGACCTCCAGTACCACTAAGTCTACAATAAAGATTCAGAAAAGGATTGAAATTTGTCCTTGAGTTATTGGGCTAGAGCCAACATTTCACAATATGGTAGCAGAGGATGGTTGCCCATAACCAAGAAGCAGCGATTGAGGCCCCAAAGACCACCGAGGGAGAAAAGCAAGCAGAAAAGGGTAGGCCACCCCAACCCGATGATCCCGAGCAGGCGGAATCCATTTTCGTGCCCTCTTCCCGGCAGCCATCTTGGGACGAACACCAGCCAACGGGAAGCCAGGATTCGAATCCCTTGGCACGAAAATGCCCGAACCCCGAAACAGATGAGGGGGACACAGAAAGTGACCACGAAGAAACTACTATCACTAAGAAGAAAATCACCTACCGATCTCGATTTGCAGAAGGCAATCGAGACCATCACCGCTGCCCTTGGCTCTGCTTTCGAACCCCCTGCAGCACTCAAAAAACCAAAAAAAAAATCCTGGAAGCCACAAGAAGGTCAGGACAACCAACGAGGACCAGGCGACTGAGTCACAGCCAACCAGAGACACCGCGCACACCAACAGCCGGCGCCAGAAACCGCCCACCTGCAGGAAGGATCGACCGCAGGACTCGAACTCGCCACCCGCAACACCAACTACGCGAGACCCAAGGGAGAAGAGAAGAACCGGCTACTCACCCGTGCCACGACCTCAACCAGGCCGATCCACACGACCAGGGACCAGCGACCACGAGGGAGGATCTGCCGCCGCCATCACCGCCGAGCCGCTGGGTGCAGGGAATCCTCAACCTACGACCTCTGCTGCTGCCACGCCGCTGACCTGCGGAAGTCCTCGACTTACGACCGCGTCACCTCCTCACCTTCTTCCCTTCTTCGCCGGGGATCCAGCCGTCCAGCAATGGTGTCCACCTTCAGGAGGAACCTCCGGACCCACCGGGGGTGGGTCCAGCCTCCCACCGACAGGCCTAGGCCTAGGCCTGGGAGCTCCAGCAGCAGGAACCTCACCCGATGGACTCCAGCGCGGAATGAGCTTCCTGCATGCCCAGTACCTGCCTGTAATAAGAGAAGCAAGCTACATAGATCCAAGCAAGTACAGAATGGCCACAGACATCCCAAAGCCTTATTGTGAGTTCAATCACAGTATGGACCATGGACAGCTCCCCCCAGTAAGTAACCTTACTAACATTTCTGGGGCAAATTATGCCAATTTGCCAAAGTTACAGTTAGATGGGGGTAATATTATAGAATGGAGTCAGCAATTAAGGATTGCTCTCATGAGAGAGAATGCACTGTTCCTTGCTAACAGACCTCCCCAAAAGCCCTGGTCACTGGAAATTGACTGTATTCATCACAGGGCATTTTGTATCATGTTAATCTCCATTCCATCTGCTATGTATCCATCTATTGAAGACAATCTGACTGTTTATGATGTTATGCAAAAACTATGTAATCTGTTTTACAGCCAGAGTAGAGCCACAACCACTAGAATATCTAGGGAGTTTTATTCCACCAAACACAAGGCGGGAGTCCCCATGAGTGAGCACATTTTAAAGATGAATGCTACAAGGGCAGAGCTCATGCAGAGGGGGGAAATCATCACTGAAGAGAGCATGATAAGCATAATCATAAACTCTCTTGATAGCAGTTGGGACAATTTCATAACCCAACTAAATAGCCTCAGTTTGCAATACCTAACACTAGGCACACTAACCAATCAGCTCATTGCAGAGGAAAATCTGAGGAGGGACCGCCAACTGTCCAGGAGGGATCCTAGGCCCACAAAAAGGGTGGATTTCCAAGATAGGGCCAGGGGCACCTCAGAGTGTTACTCTTGTGGATCAAGGAACCACTTAAAGAGGGATTGCCCCAGGAACCATAAGGATAGGGGACACCACGACAGCAGAGGGGGGCGGTCACCTGAATGCAGGTACCCAAAGGAAAGGGGGCGAGGGTGGTCACCCAACCCCAGGAAGCAACACGAACGCAGAGACAACTCTAGGGACAGTAACTCAGGCTCTATGTACGGGATCAGGCACGATGACCCAACTGATAAACATAAGGTAGAGAGGAACACATGGCTCCTGGACTCAGGGGCCACAAACCACACTACTTGTAACCCAGAGCTGCTAGACTCACTCACAGAAATAGACTCAGAAATAAAGGTAGCGAACCAAAACAAGGTCAAAATAGTAGGGAAGGGAAACATACACATCACACAGATAGGGGATTTAAAAGGGGTACTGTACATACCAGAGATACCCCACAACGTACTAGCCATCACTAAACTGACACGAGGCACAAACATAGAAATAAAGTTCAAGGATGGAAAGGCCCACTTGATCAAACAAGGGAAAGAGATAGGAAAGGTAACCATACATGAGGGACTTCCTTACTTCACACCCAACGCAAGGGAGAAAGAAGGCATTGACACCAACACAAACCACGAAATAGATAGGAGTCCAGAAATAGAGGGGGTACAGCGAGAGGCAGGAAGTTGCAATGAATATGCCAACAAGTCTGTGTCTATCGGGAAGCCATTGCATGATAACTGCGCCCACCTCCTCCACAGGAGACTGGGGCACATAAGTTTCCCCATTGTAAAGAGAATGACAGAATGTACTGAAGGTCTCAAAGTAAAGAACTGCGAAAACTACCTGGAGTGTTCAATCTGTAAATGTTCAAAGATCAAGGTTAAGGCCATCCCCAGGGGATCAAAATGAACCACAGAGTCCCCCTTCCAATTAGTGCACATGGACTTGGTAGGGCCATTGAAACCATCTGTGGGGCACAGGAAGCGATTCTTCCTCATGATTGTGGATGACTACACCAGATACGGGTATGTCTACTCCCTCAGACACAAAAACAAAGTGTTCCAAAGGTTTAAAGAATTCCACAAAAGAATAGATATGCAACACAATATGAAAATAAGGCAAATAATGACAGACAGGGGCTCAGAGTTCATGGCCAAGGAATTCACGAGGTGGCTGAGAGAACAGGGCATAACGCATTACACCTCTTCACCCTTCTCCCCCTTCCAGAATGGGGTCGTAGAAAGGAAAAACGGAGTGTTGCAAACGATGATGAGGTGTGCCCTGGAGGATGCTGGGATGGGGCAGCATTTCTGGTCAGAGGCACTACACTACTCCAATTACACCCTGAACAGACTGTGGTCAAGCTCTATCAATAAAACACCATACGAGATGCTATACAACAGAAAACCCAACATCGCACACCTACACATATTCGGCGCCCCAGCCGATGTCCACATCCCCAGGCAACTAAGAAAGAAAGGGGAAAAATTATCAAAAAGACTGAGATTCGTGTGTTACGAACCAGGCACAAAGGGCTACAGATTTGTTGACAACAACAACCGTTTTGTCGTTTCCAGGTCTGCCAGTTTCCACGAAAACGCAAACTGGTCAAGGGTACACTCCAACGACATCCCCACCAATAGGGTTGCATTCGAACATGGCCAGGGGGAAAAGGAGGCCAGAGAGCATAAAGCCAACAATCACAAAGTGAGCATCAGAGAGTGGAAAGAAGGGCATCCTTCCCTGAAGATAGATGACCTGACAAACAAAGAGGCAGACAACATGCAGGAAACCGAGCCAACCCCCAGCAGGCCAGTCAGAGAAACCAGAAACAAACTGCCAAGGAAGCTGGAGGACTACGTCATGGCCATCCACAACACCCATTTCACGCCCAGCTCATACGAGGACATCCTCGGGCTCCCCCAGGAAGAGAAAGAAAAATGGATGTTTGCCATGGAAAAAGAGATGGAGAGCCTAAGGAACCTCCAAGTGTACTCACCTGCCCAAATTCCAGAGGACAAAAAACCAATAGGAACCAAATGGGTGTTCAGAGTTAAGACATTAGAAGACAACAAGGTCCTCTACAAGGCAAGGCTAGTCACACAGCGTTTCTGTGGAAATTGGGATCGTAGAAACACCCAGGAGCATAGAAGAGTCCAAAGGCAGATGCATGAATAAATGTGATAAATGTATTTATTCATATAACAAAACATATTAACTATATACAAAGGCTGTCTTAATATCCATTAGGATAGGGGGCACACAGCGTGTGTGACTACCCTTATCAAAGATCATGTCTCATGGAGAACAAATGTAAAAGAGAGCATGGTGGAAAGGTTAGAGGGGGTTTTATACTCAGTGTAAGCCCCTCCTCTCCACATAGGGGTGGGGGCACTTTCTGCCTCCACTAGTGTCTGTATGATACATGTGCCAATGGCTTGCAAATACTTGACAGTTTCGCCCAAAGATACCCCGAAGACTATACAGACACCTACTCGCCTACCGTCAGGGCGGAGAGTGTCAAAAGCGCCCTGGTGGAGGCCACCATCCTGGGCTTGGAAGTTTTCCAATTCGACGTACAAACAGCATACCTGCACGCCGAGTTGGACAAAGAGATATACGTCAAAGCACCGCCTGGGTACAACGAGGGCGAGAACCAGACCTGGCTGCTGAACAAAAGCCTGTATGGACTCAAGCAGTCAGGCAAAAGGTGGTATGATTGCCTAGCCAAGGCTCTCAGATCCATGGGCTTCGAGGCCACCTCTGCCGACAAATGCTTCTTCACAAAGAGAGAAAACAACACATTCGAAGGTGTGCTTGTTTACGTGGACGACATCTTGTACATCAGCAAACACAAGAACAGATGTGACAAGTTCGCCACTGAGCTGGGTAGCCACTTCTCCCTAAAGTCACTTGGAAAGATCGATAAATACCTAGGGGTCCAAGTGATGAAAACCGACAAAGGTTTTCGCCTCTCCCAGAAAGAAAAGATCATCGAGTTGCTGTCCAAATGCAACATGTCCGAAGCAAAACCCAGCGATACTCCCATGCAGCCAGAGTTCCTGAAGACTATGTACGAGGAATCTGAACCCTTCACCGACAATAAATTGTATAGATCAACGATAGGGTCACTGCTGTATATATCCAACTGGACCAGGCCTGACATCGCCTTAGCCGTTAATCTGCTGTCCAGACATGTAAGCAAACCCACAGTATCACACTGGAACGCCATCAAAAGACTGCTTAGATACCTAAAATTCAGTGCAGATGCCCAACTCTGCCTAGAGCCAGAAATATCCAAGAAACCAAAACTAACCTGCTACGCTGACGCTGATTGGGCCGGGGACATAAAAAGCAGAAAAAGCACCTCCGGCTACGTGCTGCTACTCAACAATTGCCCCATCCATTGGTACACTGGAAAACAAAAACTGGTGGCCACATCAACCACGGAAGCAGAATTCGTTCGTCTATCCAAGGCCGCAAACAACTTAGTGTGGTTCGATGACCTGCTCTGCAGTATTTGGGCTGAACCCTTATATCCAATAGTCATCCACGAAGACAACAAAGCAGCAATAGAAATCTCAAGGGCCGATGCTGTAGGTCAACGATCTAGGCACATTGACATTAAGTGCAAACACGTCAGGCAGTTTTCAGAGATAGGTTTCATTAAGGCAGTACACTGTGACACAGAGGAGCAAACAGCAGATATTCTCACTAAACCCCTGCCACATAAACAGCATGCGTACCTCATGTCAAAAATGTGTGTTTACATGTGATCCGTACTTGTGCATGTATATTCTCTGTATGCATATAACCACTCCACCAGGTACCTAGTTAGACATTTAGAGGGGTTTTTGTCATGGTAAATGTCTAACTGCAACATCTCCCTGACCACCCGGCCCTGCAAGGGTTAACTGACCATATATCCCATAACCCCTGTAACCACTCCTTACCTCCTTGCCCCTCCTCCTGGGTATAATAGCTCCAACCACGAGGTCCACCTTCTATTCCAGATGTATACCTGAAGGAGAAAGGTACAAGGTCAGTGACCTCCAGTACCACTAAGCCTACAATAAAGATTCAGAAAAGGATTGAAATTTGTCCTTGAGTTATTGGGCTAGATCCAACATTTCACAGTTCCCCACCTGGCGCATGGCGCTGCCAAGATGGCGTGGCCGAGACTGCCCCCAAGGAAGCTCCAAACACAAGGCTTGCCTGGGCTCCTTCCCACTGGGAGCTGCAGGTCGAGCAGGTGGTGGATGGGGGACAGGCTGCACCTATCGCCACCTAAGTGGAAAGCCCAAAGATGCATATGCTGCCCTCAGCACTTTCCCCAGCTCCTCTTCTCTAAATGAGCACTCGACAGCTGGGAAAAACAGGAGCCGCCACATTCGCTCTGCCCCACAATTCTGCTCAGCTCAAGTTCATGGAAATCATGTGGTGGCCCTTGAAACTTTAGGAGAGAACTGGCTCCGAGATTGGGAGGCAGCCTTTGGCGGAGCCAGCCCGATGGGAAACTGAAAAGAGAGAGGCTTTTCCCTTCTTCTGCCTTGCTCGTGGGCTGTGGGGTTTGAGATGGCTCTAGAGCCGAAATTCTGATGAGCTTGGCTGATGATCGGGCAACACCAGATCTTCCTGCTACACGTGTTCATTCTCTTGCTTGTCTTCTTTCCCTGTTTAAAAGAGCCGCACATATAGGGGGGAGAGATCTGACTAAAGGGCTGTGCTTTAGCTGTGCTAAAGAGCTGCCTCCTGCCTTCCACGATCTCCAAAGTTCCTCCCCCATCGAATCCTACTTTTCTTCTGCCTTCCACGATCTCCAAAGTTCCTCCCCCATCGAATCATAGCTTTCTTCTGCCTTCCACGATCTCCAAAGTTCCTCCCCCTTCGAATCATAGCTTTCTTCTGCCTTCCACGATCTCCAAAGTTCTTCCCCCATCTGCCGTTCCAGGGCTCTTTAATTTGTTTTTGCGGAAGTGAGAAGTGCAGGCAGTGGGTGTAGTAGTCAAGATGATGGCTTTTGAGCAAGGTACAAGTTATTCTACCATAACCTGGTTGGATGGTACAAACTATGTTACCTGGTCCACAAAATGCTGTCTACTTTTGCGAAAAGAAGGACTGTGGGACATGGTTAATAATCCACCGGACATAACTGCATTGAATGCTGCTGACAAAGAAGATGCCAAAAAGATAGCGAAGTTTCACAGGGACAACGAGCGTGCTTTATGCATCATTGGCCTGACACTGGGAGACCAGCAACTTGTCCATTTCCGGGGCGAAGAGTCTGCTGCGAGGTGTTGGACAAAGCTAAAGAAGCTCTACGTTCGTGACTCTGTGGGTGTCCATATCTACCTGACACGGAAATTATTTCGCTTACATCTGCGGAAAGGAGGAGACAAGATGGCTCCCCTGGACTCCATGACAGGGCTTTTCCAGGAGCTACATGAGAAAGACCTTGTGTTTACTGACCTGCAGCAAGTTTATATTATTCTTTCATCGTTGGATGACAGTTATGACTCTTTTGTTTCATCATTAGAAGTATTGTCTAGAGATGAACTAACATTGGCCAGTATAACTGGTAGGTTACTGGATGAGGCCAAACGTAGGCAAGAACGAGACCAGTTAAGGATGCAACAGCAACCAATAGTGGAAGCTGTATATGAGAATGTCAATATTGTTAAACGCTGTTATGCATGTGGGGCTAAGGGGCACATTGCAAGTTTAAGTTTAAGTTTAAGTTTAAGGTGAAATGCATTGTTACTGACAATGGAACTGAGTTTACTAACCATCAGTTGGCTAAGTTTTTGAAGGATGCTGGGATACAGCATAAACGTTCTGTCCCTTTTCAGCCGGAACATAACGCATATATAGAACGAAGAGGCCAGACCCTACAAGCTATGACTAGGACTATGCTGGCTGATGCTTGTTTACCTGATAAATTGTGGGGAGAAGCAATACTATGTGCCAATCATATTTTAAATAATGTGGTGCACTCCTCTACAGGAAAAATTCCTTTTACTTTATGGCACGGAAGGAAGCCTGATTTAAGTTATATACATACTTTTGGTGCACCAGCCTGGGTGCATATACCGGTTAGTCAGAGAAGAAAGGACCAACAGAGAGCAAAGAAAATGATTTTTGTTGGCTATGAGGCTAACCATAGGTCCTATAGGTTCTGGGAAAAAGGAACAACAAAAGTTTTGTGTAGCGCTAGTGCTAAATTCCTAGAACATGAAGGCTGGGACAGGTTAGAAAAAGCAGACTATGGTTTTACAGATGTGGATGTTAAGGTAGACCATATTCCTGATGATAGGTCATCTGAGATGGATGATAAACCATCTATTAAGGTTGAAGAACAGGAACAGGAATCAGGGTTAGGGGAGGATGAACCCAATATACCTGATGTTAGTCCTGTTATGCCTAGACTATCTTCCAGGGACCGGCATCCACCAGATCACTATAAAGCCACAGTGGTTTGCCAAGTAGATATCGAACCATCCAGTTATCATGATATAAAATTATATCCAGAAAAGGAGCAAAAAGCCTGGCAAGAGGCAATGGATAGAGAAATTGATTCATTGAAGAGGCTTGGTGTCTATGAAGTTGTAAGAATACCACCAAATGAGAAACTTATAGGCTGTAGGTGGGTCTACAAGGTAAAGAAAAGTGTAGATGGGGTAGTAACCCATAAAGCTCGGCTTGTTGCACAAGGGTTCTCACAGACAGATAGAGACTATGATGAGGTTTTTGCTCCAAGTTTACGAGCAAGCACTTTGAGAACGATGCTGGTTTGGGCAGCTAGAGATAAATGCTCTATTACTCATATAGATGTCGAGACAGCTTACTTGAACGCTCCGTTGAGGCATACAATATATATGAAGAAACCTCCTGGTTATGATACACAGGATAGCACTGAGTGTTGGAGGCTACAAAAAAGCCTATATGGTTTAAGGCAATCAGGTTACGAGTGGAACCAATGTATAGTGCAGGAATTACATAACATTGGGTTCTATGAGGGCGTAGCAGATAAATGTCTGTTTAAAAAAGAACAGGATGGATGTGTTTCATTCTTGTTACTCTTTACAGACGACATTGCCATAATTACCAGAACTGACGCTGAGGCCAGAGAGATTATCGGTCAGTTGCAAACAAAATTTAAACTTAGAAATCTAGGACATATACGGCATTATCTAGGGCTGGATATCCTGAAAACATCTAGAGGATTTAAAATTTCACAATCTAATAAAATCTGCAAATTGTTGAAAAAATATGGGATGGAATTATGTAAACCTGCCAAGACTCCTATGACACAAGAATTCCAGCAGGATAGTTTGCAGAGTCCACAGTTCAGTAAAGAACTGTATCAATCATTAATAGGCAGTTTGTCGTATTTGAGCAACTGGACACGGCCTGATATAACTTTTAGTGTTAATCAATTAGCACAATATAGTTCAGAGCCTACTGATAGGCATTGGCAAGCTGCAAAACTTATTCTTAGATATCTTAAAAGAACGTTACATTTTGCTATGTATTTAGAACCAAATGCCAATATGGTGTTAAAGGCATATGCTGATGCCAGTTTTGCCAGAAAATCTACGTCTGGAATAGCAATCATGTTGGATAACTGCCTGATTGGATGGAGATCAATTCGCCAGAAACACATCAGTTTGTCTACCATGGAAGCGGAGTTTTCTTGTCTATCACTTACATGTACTGAACTGATTTATTATAAACAGTTGATGAAAGATATTGGATTCAAAATGGACTATCCTATTACGGTTTATGAAGATAACCAGGCAGCCATTAAAATGGCAATGAATCTTGCTGTAAAGACAAGGACTAAATATACTGATATACGTTATCTGAATGTTCGGCAATGTGTTAAGGATAACATGATTACATTGGAATATTGCGCATCAGAGGACAATATTGCCGATAATTTTACTAAAGCACAAGGTGCCATTAAACACACCAATTGTTGTGAAAGATTTGGATTAAGAATCTGAAATGTAACTGATACCACTGTACAATGTATGATTTGGATGTGTATTTTTGTTTCTGTATCTATTGTGTATATTGTCCTGCCCAATGGGGAGAATGTTAGGTTCAGCTTGTAACTTACTCCTAACTTGTTGGTCAGGCAATATATCTGTTTCTTTAAGAAACAACTGAGCCACGTAATCAGGGTTTGCTGAACCGTGTAATTAGGCTACAGTGCATAAATAAGCAGCACAGAGAAGCGTTCTTTGTTCCTGAATGTTGCTGTTCCTGTTGCTTCCTGCGTCTTTCTGCTGATTGGTGTTAGACTGGATTGTTATATGGTACTGTATACCGAGAGTTACTAAAGTCTGTTTGCTTTGGTAAGGGAAGATACTCACTGGACTGATATTACTGTTTATGACCTTGGACTGTTTTACCTACACCGAGACTGCTTATTATCTTGTATATAAAGTATTTTTCTCACACGAGCTGCACGTTTATCTCCTTCCCTGTGTGTTTCTGCTCTGCTCGTTGCACAAGCAACAAATACTTTTTACACACACCCTAACAAAATCCTACTTTTCTTCTGCCTTCCACGATCTCCAAAGTTCCTCCCCCATCGGATCCTACTTTTCTTCTGCCTTCCACAATCTCCAAAGTTCCTCCCCCATCGGATCCTACTTTTCTTCTGCCTTTCACAATCTCCAAAGTTCCTCCCCCTTCGAATCATAGCTTTCTCCTGCCTTCCACGATCTCCAAAGTTCCTCCCCCATCAAATCCTACTTTTCTTCTGCCTTCCACAATCTCCAAAGTTCCTCCCCCATCGAATCCTACTTTTCTTCTGCCTTCCACAATCTCCAAAGTTCCTCCCCCTTCAAATCATAGCTTTCTCCTGCCTTCCACGATCTCCAAAGTTCTTCCCCCATCAAATCCTACTTTTCTTCTGCCTTCCACGATCTCCAAAGTTCCTCCCCCATCGAATCCTACTTTTCTTCTGCCTTCCACAATCTCCAAAGTTCCTCCCCCCATCAAATCCTACTTTTCTTCTGCCTTCCACGATCTCCAAAGTTCCTCCCCCATCGAATCCTACTTTTCTCCTGCCTTCCACGATCTTCAACGTTCCTCCCCCATTGAGTGCCTCCTGCCTTCCAGTACTCCTCAGATCTTTGCAGTTTCTTCCCCCATCGCGTGTTAGCTTTCTCCTGCTTTCCTGCAGAGGCATCTGCAGAGGGTAGAACCTGCAGAGATCGGGGAATGCTCTGCCTCTGTGCATGCGCGGCAGAGACCAGAAGACCAGCTGGCTGATGGGAGGTGTGCGCATGTGCGGTGGACCTGGGCTGGGGCGACGGCTGGTGTGCCGGCAGAAAGGGCTCTGCGTGCCGCCTGTGGCACGCGTGCCATAGGTTTGCCATCACCGCCCTATATGCTACAAGGCCAGTGATGGGTTCCTCCCGGTTTGGCCTGGTTCCGCCGAGCCGGTAGCGGTGACGATATGATGTCACTGAACCGGTTCTGGCCCCCCCGCCCCCCGCCCCTCCCTGAATTATTATTACCTTTTATTTGGCCCCACCCCCAATCTATTGCTGCCTCCTGAGTCCCAGCTGATCGGCTAGAAGGAAAAAAACTGTTTAAACTGTTGCTGCGGGGCTTCAAAGGGCCGCCCTACAGCTGATCAGTGTTAAAAGGCAGTGTGGTGGTAGACAGGTGCCTCCAAAAACAAATGAGTAGACCAGTGCCTGCAAAAATAAATGGGTAGACTGGTGCCTCCAAAAACAAATGAGTAGACCAGTGCCTGCAAAAATAAATGAGTAGACCAGTACAGCTCTGCAAGCAGTTAAAAGCCTGGTAGATCCTCTGCTAAATCCTAAAGAATTGTCACATGACCATCAAGCCATGCCCACAAAATAAGCCACACCCACAGAACCGGTAGTAAAAAATTTTAGAACCCACCCCTGTACAAGGCCCAAAACTTCAACAGTCTGCTTGATTCAACCTACGGCTTGTTGTACTCACGCACTAGGGCGAGAGAAGAATACCTGAAGAGCATGGGGTATGTAGTACGCATCATCTGGGAACACAAGTGGAATGATATGTTGAAGAACAATGAGGGTTTGAAACGTTTTCTAGCAGATAGTAATCTTCCAACGCCTTTGAACCCCAGAGATGCATTTTTGGGGGGCTGAACAAATGCTACATGTCTGTACTATAAACCAAAGCAGGTGGAGCAAATCTTATATTATGATTTTACAAGCTTATATCCCTTTGTGAACAAGAACAAGCTGTACCCGATAGGACATCCAGAAATAATATACCAAAACTTCGGTGATATAAAACAGTATTTTGGATTTACTAAAGTTAAAGTGTACACATCAAGGGGTCTCTACTTTCCGGTACTGCCGCATAAGTCTGGTGGCAAATTAATGTTTAGTCTGTGTGCAATCTATACAGAAAAACACGTCACAGAGTGTCTCCACTATGATGAAGAAAGAGCCATAACTGGAACATGGTGTACTGTAGAATTGAATGTTGCTGTGGAGAAAGGCTACAGAATTGCAGAGATCTATGAAGTTTGGCATTTTGAAAGGAAGTCAAAAACCTTGTTTTCTGGTTATATTAACATGCATCTCCATCAAAAACAGGAGGCTAGCGGTTATCCCAATTGGTGCAAAACAGAGGAAGATAAAGAGTGTTACGTTCGGGATTATGAAAAGAACGAAGGGGTCCGTTTACACAGGGAACACACACATATATATATATATATATATATATTTAAATTTGATTTATATGCCGCCCTTCTCCGGAGACTCAGGGCGGCTTACAATGCATTAAGCAATATTGAAGTCAATCCTGCTAAAAGGCAGATTGCTAAACTGTTTTTAAACTCCTTGTGGGGTAAATTCGGCCAGAGTACCAATCAACTGACTACATCAGTGGTGACAGAGCCTGAGGAATTATTTAAGTATCTTTTTGTTCCCCATTACGAAGTGTCCTCTTGTGAATTTGTGGATGATGAAACAGCCATTGTAACATGGAAAACAGCCAAAAAACACCCTACTAAGTCAATGTGTACAAATGTATTCATTGCTTGTTTTACAACTGCTTATGCATGGTTAGAATTATACAGATTATTGGATCGTTTGGGGGACAGACGTCTCTATCACGATACTGATTTTTTCATTTTTATTAGCAGAGAGAGGGTGTGGTCACCGGCATTAGGCGATTATTTAGGACAGCTGGCAAGCGAGATTCTTCCAAACACTTCCATCACCGAGTTTGTGACGGCTGGTCCACTGTATTAAAGGTGACGGGTATAACGTTAAATAGCGCCAACTGCGTTAAGGTTAACTTTGAAAGCCTGAAAGATCTGATTGATGAGTATTGCCAATCAGAGGGTGAGGAAAAGAAAGAGATCAGGATCCAACAGCCGGGAATTGTTAGGATTAAGAAATGGTGGCCTCTGGAAACCCGGGTACTTAGAAAAACTCTAAAAGTTGTCTATAATAAAAGGGTGCTCAAAACAGAGGATTATTGTACGTTACCTTACGGTTATTAAGTATGATGAAAAACAGGGCATTGTTTATACATCCTTTCTCATGTATTATAAGCAGACCTTCCAATTCGGGAAAATCTTATTTTATAAAACAAATGTTAGAACACGGTGAGCATGTATTATCTGAAATGCCTCAAAACATTATATAGTTTTATAGCTGTTGGCAACCTCAGTACAAAGAATTGCTTAATAAATTTCCTAATATTAAGTTTATGGAGGGGCTTCCTGACTCTTTTGAAGCTACTGACTTGTTTCCACCGAATCAAACCAATTTAGCGGTGGTAGATGATCTCATGGCAGCCACCGGTGACAGCGAACAAATAGAGAAAGCTTTTGCACAGTATGTCCATCACAAAAACCTCCAACACTTTTGCTAGTCAAATACTAAAGTTGGAACTTTTGTTGTTGGGAAACGCTGCCACTGATGCATTGCTGGGCAGTGTAATATAAAAAACAGCCATGTCAAAGGTGACACACTTTGGACTCCTTAACCCAACTGTTGAACTTCTCCGGCCACCCAGACCATTTAACTAGATATTCTCTTTGTTTTCCCCTCCCTCTTTTCCTGACTAGTTTCTCGATTCTTGTGAGATTTAAAAAAACAGCAAACCTCATAAAAAGTGAAACAGAGACCATGAACAAGTAAAAAGCAGATATATAATTTGTTTTTGTAGATTTTCACGGGTACAGGTATGCAAGTCTTGGTGTATTCAGGTCTTTTCCCGTGTAAGATTGAAAGTATCTTGGTGACGTTTCGACAAGGTCCCACTCATCATCTTCAGGCTGGTGTCTTCGGCTTCGTGCATGTGCGAGCAAAGCGTGATCAGAGATGCCATCTCTCTATAAATACTGGTGGGGAGGTGTGGAGTGCTGGCTTTGTTGTTGTAAGCGGGTTGGTTGGCTGTGTTGTTACATCTTGATTAGTTGATGGAGTTGATGTTTGCAGATTAGTCGGCTGTTTCGTAACATTCTGTGTGGGCGAGGTCCTAGCTGTGTGCTCATTAGGCTTTTGTGTTTTAACGACCTGGGTAATGGGCCATGTGGCAGCATCCTGAGCTCCAGTGTTGTGACATCCTGAGTCTTGAGCTGCAACATCCTGGGTAGTTGGCTGTGTTGTAGCATCCTGAGTTTTAGTGTTGTAATATCCTGAGTTCTGTGATGTATTGTCTTGAGCAGGTGGCTGTGATACAACATCCCGGGCTTGGGTTTGGCTCAGAGTCTGAGGTCTTGTCATGTGCTCATGGAGTGTGTTAGTTTGCTTTGTGTTGGGATCGGAGGGGGACGCAGCAGCTGGCGATGCCGCTGCAGTCCGGCTCCTGGATGGTGGCTGCATTTCGTCTATGGGATGGGATTGGGTTTGAATCTGGTGAGGGTGATTGGTGGTGGCGTTATGTGTTATCCTGGGTCTGGTGTCAACGTTTGTGGCTGGGGCTCGTTTGTTGACTAGGACTAGTTTCCAGATGTCTGGTAGGCAGGAGGTATCATCACGTTAATTCATGTTTTTTTTTATAAAAAGTTTTTTATTTTAAACACATTAAAACAACATTAAAAATCAAACATGTACAAACAATAAGAAGTACCACAAGAAAAAAAATCATTTTTTTTTCAGCTATATACAGCGGTCTATTCTTTCTATGCATCAATATTTACAGATATTTAAGTATTAACTTATTTGACGTTCATTTTCTACTTTATATCATTTCTTCTTTACTAACAAAAGATCATACACATTTTCCCCCTCCTTTCTTCATCCATTTAACTTATTTCCTTATTTTTCAACCATTCATACCATCTACTCCAGACCTTATAATACTTTGATTCTTCTTTCCCCTTAATTTCTTTAGTTAATTTATCTAATTCTGCACATTCCAGGATTTTTTTGATTAAATCCTCTTCTGTTGGTAATGTTTCTTTCTTCCAATATTGCGCGTATACAATACATGCTGCTGTCAATATATGCAAAATAAGGTACTGTATTTCTTTGGTATAATTTTCTATCGAAATGCCTAACAGAAACTGTTCCGATTTTCCCTCTATTGGATTCTGAATTATTTCTACTATCCAGGTTTTAATTTTCTTCCAAAATTTTTGTGCCATCGTGCAGGTCCACCATTGATGATAGTATGTTCCATAGCCAGTCTTGCATTTCCAACATTTCGGGGAGTTGGTGAGGAACATTTTCGCAATTCTGGCCGGTGGAAGGTGCCATCTATGAAACATTTTCATCTGATTTTCCTTCTATGCCGTCGCAATTGTCAGTTTCATGTTCGTTTTCCACATCTTCTCCCACTTCTCTAATTCTATCACATGGTTAATATTTTGTGCCCATTTGATCATCGTGTCTTTCACTGTTTCCTCTTCCATTTGATACAGTATTAGAAACTTGTATAATCTACTTATTGGTTTTCGTTCATTCCCTAATATGATTTTATCTAATTCAGTTTCTTCTAGTCGAACCTGATCTTTTTTTATATCCTCTGTATACTTTGAACTTATCTGTAGATACGTCCACCATTGCACTTCTCTTCCTAAATCCAGCTCCAATTCGTTTCTGGTTTTTAATATTACCCTCTTGTTTATTATGTCTCTATATCTAATTAATTTTGTCCAGTCTACTAAGTTTGGGTGTGTTAAAGTTTCCTCTGGAGAGATCCAAGACAGGATTTGTATATAGTGTTGTTTTTTAATTTTATTCCAAATTATTAGTAAAGAATTCCTAATTCTGTGTCTTCTAAAGTATCCATAAGTATTTTGTTTTCCCCCCACAAATATGAATGCCACCCTATAGTTAAATCATGTCTTTCTAGTATTAGCAGTCTTTTATTTTCCAATTCTATCCATTCTTTTATCCAAACTAATCCTGCTGCTTGATCCTGCTGCTTGGTCTCCCAATCTGGGAGGGCAGCTCCTCCTCTCTCTCTGGTATCTTGTAATACTTTTAACCTAATTCTAGACTTCTTTCCTTGCCAAATAAATTTTGTGGTCAATCTATTTAATATGTCAAAAAAAAAAATTCCCCATTTTTATCGGAATAGTCTGGAAGAGGAATAAAATTTTAGGTAAAATATTCATTTTTATTACTGCCACTCTTCCCATCCATGAGATCTGCAACTTTGTCCAGTTTTCCAAATCTTTCCTAATTTGTTCAGTTAATTTATCATAATTTTCTTTTTTAATTGAGGAACTTCTTGCCATAAGCCAAATTCCCAAATACTTAATTTTTTTTGTTGTTTGGATATTCATAATCTCTTCTAATTCTATCTCCTGGTTTTTTGTAAGATTTTTAGTTAATAATTTTGATTTATTCTTATTAATTTTTAAACTTGCTACTTTACCAAATTCTTCTATTTTTCTAATCAATTTGGGGCCAGATTCTAAAGGTTCCTCAATTATAAAAACCATATCATCTGCATATGCTTGGACTTTGTACTCCTCACTTTTAATTCTCAGGCCCTTTATTTCTTGGTCTTCCCTAATTCTATTTAAGAGTGGCTCCAGTGCTAGAATAAAAAGAAGTGGGGAGGGAGTTCCGGTTGGTGACTTGCAGCGACAGGGTGTGGAGTGAGTGCTCGCTGCTCCTCTACACCTCTTTTCATCGCGTTTTGGGGATCCCTTAGGGGGCGTGGGACCCGGAGAGTCCTGCGGACAAGAGGGGAAGCCAGGCGAGTGGGAAAGTGGGGTGCAACCACTTCTCGCTGGACCCGGCGGCTCTGTCAATCCAACGCGGTGAGCCAGCCACTAATGGCGGGCCTGAAGCTGCAATAGCCAGCAAGAGACGGGAAGCTAAGAAGGAGATCGGAGGTGCGGTGTCAGATCTAAAGCCTTATTCCCATACCTTGGAGTGATCTAGTGCTGAAAGAGGAGGTCGGTGGAGTCGGGAGAGGAGTGCTTAACCCGAAGTGAGGCGGCGATGGAGAGGGAAAAGAGGATTGCAACTACGAAGACCCGACAACACGACGAGCTGACGAGAATCACGGAGGGAGTAGATCGTCTTCTTAAAGAGCTCCAGACGGTGCGGTGAGAAGGAAAAAGATTAGAAAAAGTCTATTGGGGTGGTTGGGTTGTTTTTTGGCGAACGAAGTGAAAAAGAAGAAGGAGAAATTTGCGATCTGCCCTTGAGAGCTTTAGAGAGCTTTGGAGAAACAGGAAGTGCGTCCATTGAGTTAGAAGATTGAAACAGCAGAGGACTGACAAGGAGACGCTCTAGCCGTGAGTTTTACCACTGAGAAGCCTCGGAACCTAGTAGAGCTGAGAGGCGAAGACCTAAAGCTGGGCGATCACCGTATTACATCATAGATATACTTCTATTTTTTATTTTTCCCTCCTGCTCTTTTGAGTATTTGTGACTTTAATACTCAGAACTTTGATTTTGTCTTTGATAAGTACTTTCAAAATCACCAAAAAAAAAAAAAATACTATACTATCAACTAGATTTACTTAGTGTTAAGAAACATTGATTCCATAAATTGATTAATTAAGTATTGATCTTATTAAATAGTTCTTGGACATAGTTTTATATAAGGATTTAGATTTGTACTTATTGAATTGATATAGTATATATACTTATCTAGGTATATTTATCTTACTTTCTGAATTTATTTAATCTTAAATATTTATTCTTGTTGGTAATAGTTATTTATATACTTATTTATTCGATAGTAACATTGTATATTATATTAAGGGTTAAATCTAGATATATAAAAATTATTAAGAGAATTTATTAATTTATTAACTTATTTATTAACTTAATCCATCAACTGTTCAACTTATTAACTTATTAACTTATCTATATTAACAATTATATTAAGATTGTACTTAGTCCTATAAGAACCTTACTTATACTTATTGCGGTTAGCTGGCAACGTAGAATTACCATATTATAGCAATCTATAAATTAAGCTCTATCTGAAATCTATTAAGAGATCAGTGGGAATTAATTAAGGAGGTTGGGACTTAAGATAGTGCCCTGGAGTAAAAGGTGGCAAGCGCCATTGGATGATTATTTGGAGAAAGATTGAGAATATAATTAGAGATCAAAAAGCGCTTTTGAAAGAAATGGCAAGTTTGACTTCCACAATTGCAAAAACCAATAAAAAAGTGCCATCCATCCCCTCAATAGCAATGTCATCTCCAGCTACCCAGAAAGCAGTAGAAGGTCTACAGAAAACAGATAAACCCCCAGCAACTCCAACGCTGCAAACGTTACAATTGTCTCTGCTAACAATACAAGAAACCGTGCTTGCGATGCAAGAAAAACTTTTAAATAGCCATTCCGAACTGAAATTAGATATACATGGACTTGATGCCAAAATGAATGAGATCCAACTTTCGATCGCCAGTAATGAGAACAGAATCCAAAAAGCGGAACAAAGAATAGAAAAAAACGAGAAGAAATTGGACATGGTCGATCAAACCCTGTTGGCACAGAATAAAGAAACAGAAGACGCCTTAATACAACTCGAGATGGACAAGGCCTCATTTTACTTGCGATTCCAAAACATAGTGGAAGACAAAGAAGAGGACCTAGGAGATAGGATGGCCGAGTTGATTGCAGAGACGCTCCAACAGGATAAGCAAGAAATAATTCGAGAGATTGACGAGGTCTACAGAATCCAAACCAACTACGTGAGAAGGAACAGGCTGCCTAGAGAAGTCCATGTTCGGTTCGCTAGGAAAAAAGTGAGAGACATTTTGTATAATATCGCTAGGGAGGAAAAAATTATATATGGGGGAAAAGAAGTGAACATCTTAAAACAAATTCCAAGGAGAGTGAGGGAGAGGAGGAAAAACTACAGATTTTTGACAAACCAACTTAATAGGAGAAGTATAATATTTAGGTGGCTCCTCCCAGAAGGAATGCTAATATCTTGGCAAGGGAGGAAATTCAAAATCGAGTGTGTAAGCGACGCCCAAGACTTCCTAGAACAATTAAGGGGAGGCGAAGAGGAACAAACTAGTAAGGAGGAAAACAAAATAGTAAATACGGAAGAAGAGACATCTCAAGAACAAATTACAAAAGAAGATATAGAAGAGGAGAAGAAAAAGGAAGACACAGAAGAAAAGGGGAAAAAATCTAGACCAGTGAGAGCAGTAACATTAAAAGGTAAATAAAAACCAGAGACTAGAGAACAGTTACAGGAATGAACGATACTAAGATCTTATCGTTAAATGTGAATGGCTTAAATGATTACAAAAAAAGGAGGATAATATTTAATTTAATTTAATTTAATTTAATTTAATTTAATTTCCAATTTATATACCGCCCTTCTCCCTGAGGACTCAGGGCGGTGTACAGCCAAGATAAAAAACATAGAATACAAATATTAAAACATTTAAAAATATATATAAATTTGGGCCGAAAGTTAAGAATCACAAACTAATTAAAAAAAAATTAAAAATTTCTTCTAAGCCAACCCGGCTTGTTGGAAAAGATGAGTTTTCAGGGAACGACGGAAGGCATTGAGGTCATGGATCCTTCTTATCTCCGGGGGCAACTGATTCCAGAGGGTAGGAGCCCCCACAGAGAAGGCCCTCCCCCTGGGGGCCACCAGCCTACATTGTTTGGCTGATGGCACCCTTAGGAGGCCCTCTCTGTGGGAGCGCACGGGTCGATGGGAGGTCGTCGGTAGCAGCAGGCGGTCTCGCAGATAGCTAGGCCCTATGCCATGGAGCGCTTTAAAGGTGATAACCAACACCTTGAAGCGCACCCGGAAGACCACCGGGAGCCAGTTCAGCTCGCGCAGGAGTGGTGTTACATGGGAGCGCCATGTTGCTCCCATCACTACCCGCGCTGCTGCATTCTGGACCAGCTGGAGCCTCCGGGTGCTCTTCAAGGGGAGCCCCATGTAGAGAGCGTTGCAGTAGTCAAGGCGAGAGGTGACGAGGGCGTGAGTGACTGTGCACAAGGAATCCCGATCAAGAAAGGGCCGCAACTGGCGAATCAGGCGAACCTGATAAAAGGTCCCCCTGGTAACAGCCATCAGATGTTCCTCCAAAGACAGCTGTCTATCCAGGAGGACTCCCAGATTGCGAGCCCTTTCAGTGGGGGCCAAAGACTCGCCCCCAATAGTCAGCGATGGAGTCAACTGACTATATCGGGATGCCGGGAGCCACAGCCACTCAGTCTTGGAAGGGTTGAGCTTGAGCCTGTTCCTCCCCATCCAGATCCGCACAGCCTCCAGGCACTGGGACATCACTTCAAGGGCATCGTTGGGGTGGCCTGGGGTGGAGATGTACAGCTGGGTGTCATCAGCGTACTGGTGGTATCTCACCCTGAAGCCACAGATGATCTCGCCCAGCGGCTTCACATAAATGTTGAACAGAAGGGGCGAGAGGACCGATCCCTGCGGCACTCCACAGATGAGAGGCCTCGAGGTCGACCTCTGCCCCCCTGCCAACACAAACTGTGACCGGTCGGAGAGAAAGGAGGAGAACCACCGCAACACGGTGCCTCCCACCCCCAACTCTTCCAGCCGGTGCAGCATGATACCATGGTCGATGGTATCAAAAGCCGCTGAGAGATCTAATAGGACCAGAACAGAGGAATAACCCCTGTCCCGAGCCCTCCAGAGATCATCCACCAACGCGACCAATGCCGTTTCCGTGCTGTGCCCAGACCTGAAACCCGACTGGAACGGATCTAGATAGGATGTTTCCTCCAGGAATTGCAGAAACTGTTGCGCGACCACACTCTCAACAACCTTCGCAATGAAGCGAAGGTTGGAGACAGGACGATAGTTGGCCAATATTGCTGGATCCAGGGACGGCTTCTTGAGGAGAGGCCTCACCACCGCCTCTTTCAGGGCGGCGGGGAAGTGACCCTCACTCAACGAAGCATTAATGACGCCCTGGAGCCAGCCTTGTGTAACCTCCCGGGAAGCCAGTACCAACCAGGAGGGACACGGGTCCAGTAAACATGTGGCCGCACTAAGTCTCCCCAAAGTCCTGTCCACATCATCGGGAGTCACAGCATCAAACTCCTCCCAGATAACATTCTCAAGACTGTTCCTCGTCACCCTGCCCTGATCTACCCAGTCAGAGTCCAGATCCCCCCGGATCTGAGCGATTTTGTCATACAGGTATTGTCCGAAATCCTCCGCCCTGCCTTCTAAGGGATCCTCCCGCACTCCCAGATGGAGCAGGGTGTGGGTCACCCTAAACAGGGTGGCCGGACGATTCCCTGATGACGCAATAGAGGCGGAAAAGTAGTTAGACTTTGCCGTCTTTATCGCCACTAGGTAGGCCTTAATATGCGACCTTACCAGTGTTTGATCAGATTCAGCGAGACTGGCCCTCCAACCGCTCTCCAGGCGTCTTTTCCGGCGCTTCATTTCCCTCAGCTCCTCAGTAAACCAAAGAGCCACACGGGATCGGCATTGGGTCAGAGGCCACAAAGGCACAACTCGGTCCAAGGCCCCACCAGCCGCCCGATCCCAGGCGGCTACCAGGTCCTCGGCCGAGTCATGTGCTAGATCCTCAAGAAATGGCCCAAGCTCCATCTGGAACCTATCAGGATCCATCAGGCGCCTGGGGCGGATCCATCTAATTGGGTCCACCTCCCTGCGTCGAGGGGTCGCGGTTCGAAGATCTAGGCGAAGGAGTGAGTGGTCAGTCCATGACAAGGGTTCCATGTCTATATCCCCTATAACAAGACCACTCAACCACTGGCCAGAGACAAAAATCAGATCCAGAGTGTGACCTCCCCTGTGAGTAGGGCCATGAACTAACTGGGTCAGGTCCATGGCCGTCATGGAAGCCATGAACTCCCGAGCCACCTCAGACATTTCACCGACGGATGGCAAGTTGAAATCACCCATGACTAAAAGCCTGGGTGTATCTACTGCCACCGTGGCTATCACGTCGAGTAGCTCAGGTAGGGCTGTTGCCACGCGGCAGGGAGCCAGGTACGTAAGCAACAAGCCCATCTGAACCCCACGGCCCCACCTCACAAGGAGGGACTCACATCCGGCTATCTGAGGCACAGTGGTCTCCCTCGGACCCAGATCCTCGTTAATAATAACCGCCACCCCCCCTCCCCTCCCCTGGGCCCTCGGCTGATGGAATGCTCTGAAGCCTGGTGGGCACATTTCAACCAGAGGGATGCTACCCTCCGGGCCCAACCAGGTCTCTGTAATACCCGCCAGGTCCGCTCCTCCCTCTTGTATAAGATCATGAATAAGGGGGGCCTTATTGACCACGGACCTGGCATTGCACAGCATCAGCCGAAGGCCCAGCTCCTGAGTATCTAAGCCACCTAGTATCCGAGCAGAGCCTTGGGGACCGGGGCAGGCAATTGCTCTCAAACAGCAAGTGCGAGCCCCCAACACCTGATGTGGTCCCCTGCTCCCGCCATATCTGCCCCTCCCATTCACCGTGCCGATGGTACAGCCCTCATAGATATCGCCCCCCATCCCTTTTCCAATCCCTCGTCCGGTGCCTCCTGGATCATTACCCTGTGCCGGGCACGGCTCTGACCCTGGTGGATTCCCCCACCCCCCATCCGCCATAGTCATCTTCCCAGTATCTTTAAAATAATAATTACAACCCCCTCCCCCAGAACCCCTTAAAATCTTTAAAAATTTCCCTAAAAAGCCCCATAAATTCTTCCTTGCTCCATGCCATCTCTCCGGACTCCAAAGTCCGTCATCGAGATAGGCCCTCGATAATGTGGGGGGCCAAACCTGCGAGAGGGGAGAATCTCGCAGGGCGAGGAGTTCCGACACCGAATACATATAGCCATCAGGGGAAACAGTCCAAGGGTGGGGGACCGCTGATGTTACAAGCGTAGGGAAAATAATATTGTCGAAATTGATGAAACAAAATCCCGATATAATTTGTATCCAAGAGGTCCATATAAAAAAGGATGAAGCCAACTATTTAAATTATACTAAATTTGGTAAAGTATTCTTTTCATTAGCCGAGAAAAGAAAAAGGGGGGTGGCTATTTATGTTAAGAAAGGAATAGAGGCAGAATGTAAATATAAAGATGAAAAAGGGAGAATACTTATAGTTGAGATAACGAGAGGCAATTCCAAAGTGTTAGTGGTAGGGGTTTATGCCCCGAATAAAAAAAAGGGAAATTTTATCGGAAATTGCATGAACAGCTGGCAAAATGGGCAAACAATGAAATTTGTATGTTAGGGGACTTTAATGGAATAGTAGACCCAAAATATGATTACAAATGTGATATAACTAAAAAGAATAAAAGATCTCCCTTACCAAAGACCTTTTTTGATTTAGTGGATGAGATAAACCTAATTGATATGTGGCGTACCTTACACCCCCACGATAGACAATTTACCTTCTATTCAATGCCACAAAACTCCTGGTCTAGAATAGATATGGTCTGGGCTACCAGAAAATTGGGCCTAGAAATTAAAAAGGTTAACATGTGCACAAATGCTTGGGCAGACCATAAGTTCCTTGAAATTAGCTGGCACCACGATACAAAGAAAATACAACAGAGATGGAGTCTAAGGACTAAGTTGCTATATGAAGAAGAGTTTATACTGAAATTGAACGAAGAAGTCAAACGCTTCTTCATAGAAAATGGAAACCGAGAGACAGCGAAAGAAATTGTGTGGGACACTATGAAGGCCTATGTGAGAGGGGTAGCCATCTCATATACTGCCTTCAAAAACAAGGAAAAAAGAAAGACTAGAGAAGTGCTCATCAATAAGTTATCGCAAGCCGAAGATAAACTCCAGCAATGCCCGGGAGATGAGGCGATCAAACAACAGTGGTCGATGACGAGGCATAGATTGAATTTATTAGACCAGGAGGAAATGGCGCAGAAAATAAAAAGATCCAAGCATTATTGTTTTGAGAACGCTAACAAGTCAGGGAGATGGCTGGCGTATAAATTAAAAAAAGAGAAGGAAAAAAACCAAATATTAGTATTAGAAGACTCCCAGGGTAACTTGCTGACGAAGGAAGAAGACAAATTAGAGAGTATAAGAAAGTTTTACGAAGGTCTATACAAAAGTGAAGGAATCGCGTCAAGTAAGGTAGAACAGTATTTGTTCGAAGCTAAATTACCGCTAATCCCTGAAGAAGAAAAGGAAATGTTAAATGAAAAGATTGCTATAGAGGAATTAAAATCGGCCCTTTCTAAAATAAAGAAGAATAAAACTCCAGGCCCAGATGGTCTCCCCGGGGAAATATACCAAAAATTTGATGATGCCTTAAAACTAGAGTTGTTAGAAATACTAAACGAGGCCCTGGCGGGTATCACAATCCCAGATTCGTGGAGGGAAGCGTATTTTACGCTTATACTGAAAGAAGGTGCCGACCCAAAACAGATATCCAATTACAGACCTATCTCATTGTTGAATGCAGATTATAAATTGTTCATGAATATAATTGCGGAGAGGTTCAAAAAAATTTTAAATCGGTGGATACATAAAGATCAAAATGGCTTTCTCCCAGGGAGACAGATCAGAGACAACTTGAGGACAGTCTTAAACACCTTTGAATACTATGAACAACATCCCGAAAAACAGCTGGCCTTAATGTTTGTCGATGCCCAAAAGGCATTCGACAACTTGAATTGGACTTTTATGATAAATCAAATTAACCTAATGGGATTTGGTACCAATTTTAGGAAGATGATCGAGAACATCTATAAAAACCAGAGGGCAAACATACTAGTGAATGGAGACAGAACCCAGTTGTTTCAGATCCAAAAAGGAGTGAGGCAGGGATGCCCCTTATCCCCCTTATTATATATTTTGGCGTTAGAGGTGCTACTTAGAAAGATAAGAGCCAACAAAGATATTAAAGGATTAAAGATTAGGAACGAAATATTCAAAACTCAAGCTTTTGCGGACGACGTAGCCCTCATAATGGAAGACCCATTAGAATCCGGTGTAAAATTAATGCAGGAAATACAGGAGTATGGTGAGGTGGCGGGCCTAAAACTCAATAAGGATAAAACCAAAATAATAGTGAAAAACATGACAGATATACAAAAGGAAAAATTGGAAGATTTATTAGGCCTCCAGACAGTTAGGAAAATAAAATACTTGGGAATATGGATCACTGCGAGATTCTCCTCATTAAAAGATGACAATTATATCCCCCTTCTGCAGAAAACATATCAAGATCTTGAAAGATGGAAAAAGCTCAAATTGTCTCTGATTGGTAAAATTGCAGCGATTAAAATGAATATCTTACCAAAAATTCTGTTCCTATTCCAAAACATTCCGCTATCACTAGACAAAAAATTCTTTTTGGATTTGAACAAATACATCAGAAATTTTCTGTGGGAAGGCAAGAAATCGAGGATATCTTTCAAGGTACTCCAAGGGAAAAGAAATCTGGGAGGTTTTGGGCTCCCTGACTGGGAACTATATCAAAAGGCCACAAAATTAATTTGGATCAAGGAGTGGATCAAGCTACAAGATAGGAGAACCCTGATTTTGGAAGGACATGACCTCCTAGAAGGATGGCATTCCTACCTTTGGGATATAAAGAATAAGAAAAAATCCTATTTCCATAAGCACAAAATCAGGGAGACTCTTATTCGCACGTGGGACGAAATCAGACAGAGGATCTATACCAAGGTACCCAACTGGCTTTCCATTATGGAAGCGTTGGTGGCTCCAAACAGGAGAGATGATTATAAATGGGGTACATACAAGGACATCCTCGATGAAGAAGGGAAACTCAAATCTCTGGATCTATTGAGGGATCAGGGCTTTAACTTGGATTGGTGGAACTATTTTCAGATCAATTCAAGGTTCCAAAAAGATAGAGATAAATTCAGTATAGCAGCGAAACACGGAAACTTTGACAAAATTATTTGGGGAACAGATAAGAAAATGTTAACAAAAATTTATAACTTTCTATTAGACGAAGATAAGGCAGAGTCCATAGCAAAAAATCAACTGAACATCTGGGAAAAAAATCTAGGACATAGACTAAATTTTTTTTTTATTAAAAAGTTTTATAAGAAATACAAACAATTTTCTCCCCCCCCCCCACCCTTCCCCTTCCCCACATAAATTATACATTTTCTTATACATAAGAAATCCTCCATATACATATTTCCCTTAAAGAAAGCATTACAATAAAACATTTTAATTATCTTCGGAGTTGCTCTTCTCCTTCTTCCCTCATTCCACAACAAACCTTCTTCTCCTCCTCCTTTCTTTCCCATCCCCCCCTCCTCTTCCCTCCTACCTCTTCTCCCACCTCATCCTACTTCCTTTCCCTTTCCCCCACTTCTCTCTTCTTTTCCCCCTTCTCGCCTTCACTCCTACTCCTGTCCCCTTCCCTTCCCTTCTTCCTCTCCTTTCTTCCATTCCTCTCCCTCCCTCTCCTCTTCCTACCCCCTCCTCCTCTCTCCTTTCTAACTTCTTTGCTGTGAAATATTTTCCTCCTTTAGTATCTGAGCAACTCCTATATTCTAGAATACACTTTCTTCTGCTAAGACATTTCACTATTCATCACTTCCCCCCCTCCCTTATCCCCCCTCCCCACCCCACCCCTGACTTCCCAGAGCAAAAACAGGGTATAGCATCTAACAAACATATGCTAAAATAAACTAACAAATTATAAAGTTCAAAGCTCCCACATGTTCTTTAACTCCCTTTGCTCCAATTCAACAACCTCCCTTTTATAAATTCTCAATACCAATTAAATTAAATTCATTCTTCCTACTTATATAGAAAAAAAAGAAAAAAAAAACCTTTTTCTTAATGCTTAATCCGATACTTTAGCAGTCTTACAAACAATAAAAATCATGAATAAATTCCATTTCTATACCAGAAAAAAAAAATTCATCTTAAAATCTTGCACATTTTATCTCATATATCTTATTAAAATAATATAGTCTAATGTTAAGCATTTTAAAAATCTCTTAATACCTTTAAAACACTTATTTACCAAATATAAATTTCAGAATCTATAGGAGGGTATCCTTCAATTTTTCAGTTAACCGTCTTAATACCTCTAACTTTTTTTTTTAAAAAAAAACAACCCTTAACTATCCAAAACTAATTATCAGTTTACAATAAAATTCTGAGTTTAACATTAATCCTCTTCGCTTCAAAGAGTTAGACATCCTAAAAACTTATACAATTTATCTCATATATCTTGTAGAATAATATAACCTTATGTTAAACATTTTAAAAATCTTTTAATACCATTAAAACACATATTTGCCCATTGCCAATTTCAAGAATCCACAGGAGAATATCCTTCTTAATCTTCTGTTCTTCACTTCTTTTTGTATTTTTTCCAATCCATTTTTTTATAAGTTCTTTCAACAATCCCCCCAGTTTTATTTTGGAAACTTTTAAAATAGTGATTTGAGGTTGATGTTTCTGAAATACTCGCTCTCTTCTTGAAGTCAGATTTTCTAACTTAAAATCCTCATCTCGTCTCTTCTGGTCTGTATAATCATTCAATCCATTTCTTTGTCCATATAACCAAAATTTGTTGCCATAAAGATTGTCAGCTTGCAATAAAGAAACCATTTGTTGCTTTTCTGTCATTGGAATGGAAACGTCCACCAAATCCTTTGTTTCAGCTGTACCAGCCAATCTCTTAATCCTGTCCATTTCCTGATCTTCCAAAAACAAATTCTTGTGAATAATTTCCTGCTTATAATTTCCCAAGCTATTTTTTGAAAAAGCCCTTTCGATTGTATTCAGCAGGGCTGAGGTAAAAAAGTCTAAAAGTTCTTGAAAAGCCTGGACAGTCACGGCTTGGGAATTTGCTAATTCACCAGCCCTGTTGTCAGCCATATTTCAGCTACTTTGTATTTATCCGGCTATCAGGACAACAATTCAACTTTTTTCCACACAGTATAAAGACCAGATTTTAGTTAAAATCAGAACCAAATTCTTTTCCTCGATACCAAATTCTTTTCCTGGCCGCTTCCATTTAAAACTTTCTCTTAGGGTGTAATCCAGTAGCTGTAAAGTGTTAACAAGCCTTAACGAGCACTTCCCCTGGTAGTTTCTTCCTCCCGCCCTCAGGCGCCATTTTCTGCATAATAAAGCGGAGTTAAAGTGTTACTTGCAAATTTCCTTTTGTTTTCTCCTGATTTGCTCCGTCTGCGATCGAAGTAAAGCTGTTAAAAATCCCCCGTTGATTTTCTGCAGATTCTGGTCGCAGCTTCTAGCTCCGCTTCAGTGGAGTCGTTTCTGGTCCGGAGTGGCTTGACAGGCTTCAATAGGGAGCCCACACCCTTTGCACCCCAGGATTTCTCCTAGCGCACTTGGGGGGGGCTCTACCCCCGCCTGTCGACTCTATTCTCTCCCCTTTGCCCGGGGAGAGGGTTCCAAGCCTCCAGACAGCAGTTTTCCGGCTGTTCTGGGGCTTTTACGGAACCAGAGAACGGGCGCTCAAAAGAGAGCGTCTTCAAAGCTGCGGAGCCAGGCAGGAAGTCCGACATAGACTAAATTTTAATGATTGGGAGATAGCCTGGAATAGAAACTACAAAATAACCAAATCGACAACCTTTAGGGAAAATCATTACAAATTGTTACATAGGTGGTATCTAGCCCCAGCGAGGCTAGCTAAGATGTTTCCAAATCTCTCTCCCATATGTTGGAAATGTGGAAAAATGGTCGGCACCTTTTATCATCTATGGTGGACTTGCCCCGAGACTAAAAAGTACTGGTCCAAAATCCAACACTGGCTCTGTGAAATAACGGGACAGGAGGTAGCCCTAGTCCCAGAACTTTTCCTCCTAGGCATAACCGAAGAAGGCTTAAACAATAATAAAACCCAACTGATAATCCAGATCATAACTGTGGCTAGATTAGCCTTCGCAAAATGCTGGAAAAACAAACTTATACCCTCAGAAGAAACTCTAATGAATAAGATCTTAGAGTGCGCAGAAATGGCAAAACTGACAAGTGAGTTAAAAAACGAGGACAACTCAAAATATTATGATGTATGGGGTATTTGGTACCACTGGCTGAACAATAAAATGAAAATATGACTTTAGAAATTTGACCTGGCACATGTACTATAGCTATATTGTATAGAATAATGTATAGTTAAGGATGAAGCTTTTGTTTTTTCTTAACTTTTGTTTCACTATATTGTATATACACTGTACCTCCGAAAGCAGAGATAGATTGTACATTTTCTTTTTTTTGTTTTGGAAAAATCAATAAAGTATTAAAAAAAAAAGAAGAAGTGGGGAGAGTGGGCAGCCTTGTCTTATCTCAAAGCCTTTTGTCATATCCTGATTAACCAATTCTTTTGCCGTCTGTTTTGAATAAATTTTTCCAATCATTTTTCCAAATTTTTGTCCATAATCCAATTTCTTTATTAATTGTATCATGAAATTCCAGTTCAAATTGTCAAAGGCTTTTTGCGCATCAAAGAAAACCAGTGAAAATTGTTTCTCTGCATGTACCTCATAATACTCTAGTATATCTATTATTGTCCGTGTATTATTTTTAATTTGCCGTCCTGGCAGGAATCCGCTTTGGTCCAAATGTATATGTGTCATGGTAAATGTCTAACTACAACATCTCCCTGATCACCCGGCCCTGCAAGGGTTAACTGATCACATATCCCATAACCCCTATAACCACTCCTTATGTCTTTGCCCCTCCTCCTGGGTATAATAGCTCCGACCACGAGGTCCACAGATTATTCCAGATGTATACCTGAAAGGGAAAGGTACAAGGTCAGTGACCTCCAGTACCATTAAACCTACAATAAAGCTACAGAAAAGAATTGAAGTCTGTCTTTGAGTTATTGGGCTAGATCCAGCTTTTAACAATATGTTTGTTCAGAATCACCTTTAGTCTTTTCGCAATTATTGACATAAATAATTTGTAATCAGAATTCAATAGAGAGATAGGCCTATAATTTTGTATTAGTTGTGGGTCTGAATCCTCCTTATGGATTTGGGTGTTTTTGTCTCTTGCAATACTTCATTAAATATTTCTAACATAAGTTCTCCGGTCTGTTCTATCATATTTTTGTACAATTCAATCGGTAATCTGTCTGGGCCTGGGGACTTATTATTTTTTTGTTTTTTCGTTGCCATTCCAAATTCAGTTTCAGAGATTGGTCTATTCAATGTCTCTTTCTGTTCCTCTGTCAGCTTGCAAATATTTATTTCCTCTATATATCTCTGTATTTCAGTTTCTTTCTTTTGTTCCTGAGTGTATAGTCTAGAGAGGAAGTTATGTACTATTCTTTTTTTATCTTCTGTTTTGTAACATACTTCCCCTTCTTCATTCTTCAAATATTGTATCATCCTTTTTTCTTTTTCTTTTTTTCAATTTATAAGCTAGCCATCTACTTATTTTGTTTGCATGCTCAAAATAGTTTTGTTTCGCTGCCTTTATTTTCAAAGCAATTTCTTCTTGTGTAATTAAATTTAATTTGTGTTTAGTTATTCTCCATTCCTCTTAAAATTTCTTATTTTGCGGATCTTTATATAGTTTTTCTTCTACTCTTTGGAGTTCTTCCTGTAATTTATTTTGTTGGCATGTTTTCTGTTTGTTCCTCTTTGCAATATATGCAATTGACACCCCCCTAATGTAAGCTTTCAAAATATCCCAAAGATTTTGGGGCGAGGTATGTTCTTTTTTGTTTATACTTAAAAAGATGTTTTCCCACTAGTTGTTCGTATTCTTTCTCCTTACATAAATACTGGCTTAGAGTCCACCTTTTGTATTTCTTTTGTCTCTTCCAATGTATTATTATAGGATTGTGGTCTGCCCATTCATTTATTCCAATATCTATTTTTTCTATCTCCAATTGCAGTTGCACTGTCATCCAGGCCATATTGATCATGGACCGCGATTGGTGCGGATGGGAATAGTATGTGTATTGTCTTTCTTCTTTGTTGATTTCTCTCCACGCATTTTTTAAACCTAATTCTGATATCATGTTAAAAAGCTCTTTTGGTAGTATTTCCTTTTTTTTTTTTTTTTGGCTCTTATTGTCACTATAATAATCTTTTTTAGTGTCAAGTATCGTGTTGTGATCTCCTATTATACATATATTTTCTATTTCTTGTTCTAATACTTTGTCATGTAATTTTTTATAGAAATCTTTTTGGTTTGTATTAGGGTCATAAATCACTACTAATAAGAATTGTTTCATTTCAGTATCTAATTTGATCATCAAAATTCTTCCCTCATCATCTACATATTTCAATTCTGATTTTAATCTTTCTTTTATATACACTGCTATTCCTCTTTTTTTCTGTTGAGAAAGTGCTACATATAGTTTTCCTAATTTCTTATTTTCCAACAATTTTTGATAGTCTTTCTTTATATGGACCTCTTGTAGGCAGATCACATCCATGTCTAATTTTTTAAATTTTGTGAGACTTCCGGCGGTGATGTCATCACGAACGGGTGAGGAAACGGAGGCTCTGTTTCTGATACACAAATTTCCTCATTAATTGCTCTTTAAGAGCATTCCCGAACTCGGAGGGATCGGGAAATGAAAGAGGAATCCGCGAAGCCCCCTGGTGTTGCGCTGTCATCAGGGAGGTCGAGCGATTAACCTCTTAAATTGGAGGAGAAGAAGTCAGCTTTTTCGGTGGACAGGAGTGATGGCGCCTGCCCAGATTGAAGCAAAAAGTGGAAGCAAATTCGAGTGATGGTCAGATAGATCACCTACAATAGAGGTGGTAAACAGGAGACGTGCGATCGAAATAGAGGAAGATAAGTGAAGTTACAACAGCGGCGGTACAAGAGGAAAAGAAAAAAAGGAAATAATCACAGCGCGGAAGAGAAAGAACCCATAGAATGACTAAGCAAATATAAGGGAAGGAGAAATAGCGCTTGAAAAAGACGAAGGAAGTGGTGTGAGAGCGGATTTCTATGCGCAAGCAGAGGGAGCAGTTTGTGGATCCTGTGAACATAGACAATCCGTTTGAACTCGGGTTTTACAATTGATTTAAACTCAAAAAGATTGGAAAACTGAGCGCAGAGGCTGAAATACCGGAAGTGGAGTGAAAGGACTAAGAACTAAGTGACGGAGTTCACGGACACAGAAGACTTGTTTGTGTTAGATATAAATGCCTAATACAAACTTACCATGGCAGGGCAGGGGTTAACCTCATCCACCCACCAGACCCTTCCCTTGACCCCTCCTTCCCTTGGCTCCGCCTCCCAGGTATAAAAGGTATTGTCCAGGGGTTCCCCTGGCACTCCAGATGATCACCTGTAACAGTAAACATGGTTTAAACAAAGATATCTTGAATCAAGCTCACCTCGTGTTGGAGTTATTGGGTTGGATCCTTGGAAACATATAACAATATGGTAGCAGAAGATGGTTCGCAACCCAATTGAAACAAGGTATGCAAGGAATCTCCAAACTGACTGAGAAGGAAGGAAGACCAAACACCCAAGCATACCTAAAGAGCATGGCAGCACAGGCATCCACTACAGGGACCATGCAAAGGGAGATGGCAGACGAGAGCGAGCAGAGCTCTACTCCAAGCACCCCAACAAAACACGAGAGAGATGGCAACCCCACAACCGATGCAAAGAAGGGAAGCGATTTGAAATCCAAGTTGCTAGACCTCATCAAGGCAGCCCCGACCAACCTGAAACTCATTGCGGAACTCCGAGCCCTGATCGAGGACTGCGGAGCAGCGACGGAGGAGGAAGGAGCTGAGCCTGACCATGAAGAAGAGGACACGGTAGGAAAAACACACCTAGAATGTCTCCCTGCCAAAGAAACAGAAGCCGAAAGTGCGCTTTCCCCATGGCGGCCATCTTGGGTAGTGACGTCACCCAAAATGGCCGACCAACAACCAATGGGGGCCCGAGATTTGAATTTCTTGGCGGGAACCGAGGCCTACCCTCAAGCCGCCAAAGAAAACCCCAAAAACGAACAAGACAAATGGGGAGATGACCAAGATAGCTCGCCTACTGAGCTAGAAATAGACACGGCCATGCGGGTACTGACCGCAGCCTTCAGCACCGAAATAAAGCTACCAGGCCCGCACCAAAGGACACCGGAGAGCCCAGGAAGAACGACCGACAACCTAAGGGCCCCAGGGGAAACGTACTCGGACCGCACAGCCATCGCGAACTGGGCACAGCATCCGCAGCCACCCCCCAGGGACCCCTACTCGCGGCATCCAAGGCCCACACCGTAACCCAGGGGAATCACCCAATACCTACCGATCCGACGACCTACCCCGAGCCCTCCGGAACCACCAGCCGGCGAGAGCTTCAGCCCGAACCTGATCCACGGCTTCAGCATCGAGTCGAGCCATCCGGACGTCCGACTGAATTTCGCGAGGCCGACGATCATCCCGAGGCATCCGATGGACGATCCGGCGACCCAGTGGACCTCCCGGCAGGACCACGACCGACCGAGACTACCCAAGGCCGAGCCATGGAGCCATCCTGCCGTTTGGGGCCTTCACCCGGGAACCGCGAACACGAGCTCCTTCTTCAACAACTGACAGACAAGAATGATCCCGGAGCATGCACAGGAACCACCTGTAGAAAGAAATGAGAGGAACATAGATATAAGTCAGTCAGAGTCATACCAAGCATCCCTGTGCCATATTGTGAGTTCCCTCACGTACAAAACCATGGACAACGACAGACTGTGAGTAACTCCACACACAGCACAGTGACATTACCAGGTGACTTCCAGAAACTTAAACTAGATGGGACAAATCTTTTAGATTGGAATCAGCAGCTCCAAATTATATTCTTAAGGGAAAATATGTTATTTTTAATCAATGACCCACCCAGAAAACCCTGGACCTTTGAAGTGGACTGTTTGCACCATAGGGCTTATTACATACTAATCGCAAGTATTTCACCTAGCATCTACCCTAGCCTTAGCCACCACCTAACAGTATCAGAAATGTTGCAAAAAATATTCAATTTATTTTACAGCAAGAGTGTAGCCACAACCACCAGGATCTCTATTTTATTTATTTTTATTTTATTTTTGAACTTGTATACCGCCCTTCTCCCTGAGGACTCAGGGCGGTGAACAGGCAAATAAAAACATCAAATACAAATATTAAAATATAGTTAAAAATATGTATAAATTTGGCCCCATTAATTAAAACAATAAACAAAAACAAAAAAAACAATTAAAAACATTTAAAAAGAGTTAGGCCAGGTCTAGGGAGTTCCACTCTGCTAGGCATAAGGCTGGTACCTCAATGGGTGAACACATCCTGAACTTAAACGCTACCAGGGCAGAACTGATACAGAGAGGGGAGGCAATCTCTGAGGAGAGCATGAAAAGCATAATTATTAACTCACTAGACTCTAGTTGGGACAGTTTCATAACACAACTAGACAGCCTCAGTCTAGAACACTTCACACTAGAGACACACACAAACAAACTGATAGCGGAAGACAATCTGAGAAGAGATCGTTCCATGTGCCACAGAGATAGCAGGACAACCAAAAGGGTCGAGTTTCAGGTCAGGGACCACAACACTCCAGAGTGCTACACTTGCGGTTCCAGGAACCACTATAAGAGAGACTGCCCCAGAAACATTAAGGATAGGGAAAGGCAAGGCCGGAGACCAGGCTTCTCTGACAGGCACTCACCAGATAATAGATACAGACATAGAGACTCCCTCAACCCGAGGGACAGGAGAGGGTGAAGGGATAGTTCCAGGGAGAGCCAGTCAGGTTCAATGTATGGCCTTGGAGACCACGAAACCACTCACCCTCAGATAAGAGATGGAAACGCGTGGCTCATAGATTCAGGGGCCACCAACCACACCACTCACAATAGGGAGATATTCACATCGTTCACAAAAGAGAATTACTACATCAAGGTAGCAAACCAGGACAGGGTCCTAGTGACAGGTAAGGGCAACACATACATAAACGGAATAGGCAAACTAGAGGGGGTATTACTCATACCCGAAATACCACACAACATATTAGCCACCCTCAGATTGAGCAAGGACACGGGCATCAAGACCACTTTTGAAGGGGGGAAAGCCTATATGACCAGGGACAAAAAGGACATAGGCAAGATCATTATCGAAGGAGGGCTAACATACCTCCAACCCGAAAGGGACTACCAATCGTGCCAAAATGTCCACCCAGATAGAAACGAAAATGAAGTGGACGACACTGAGGAAATAGAGGGGGATAAGGCAGAGGACAACACAAAGAGCAAACACCCACATGAGACAACACATAAGGGAAAACTATGCATTGGCAAGCCTATGCATGATGACTGTGCCCATCTACTGCACCGGAAGCCGGGTCATGCCAGTTTTCCAGTCATTCAGAAAATGCTTGACTGTTCAAATGGTTTAAAAATAAAGAGCTGTGTGCAGAATTGGATAAGCTCACAAAAGAAATACAAGAGAAAGACGATACTGATTACTATTTAGTATGGCAAAGATGGTACAGCTGGCTGGAGGCAAAAATAGGAATATAAAGATAATTTTCGACTATTCAATAGAAATGCATAGAAGTAAACAAGGAGTCAATTATATATATATACATATATAACCATGTAAACATGTGAATGTAGATATAGATACAAATAGAAATATGAAAATAACCCACTGTTGTAGTAACTTCAGTCAGTCATTGGACTGAATTGATGTTTGTCCATTTTGTATGTTGTTTTAATGTATTTATGTTGGTTTGTTTTTTTTATTATTAATAAAAATATTTATTAAAAAAAATAAAAATAAAAATAAAGAGCTGTAAAAATTACCTAGAGTGCTCTGTATGTAAAAGCTCTAAGCTCAAGACCAAGCCCAAATCTAAGAGAGCCACAAGCACCACAAAATCCATCTTTCATTTAGTACACATGGACCTAGTGGGCCCCATGAAACCATTTATAAAATACAAGAAGAGGTATTTCCTGACCATAGTAGACGATTTCAGCAGGTATGGGTTCGTGTACATGCTCAGTCATAAGAATGAAGCATTCCAGAGGTTTAGAGAGTTTTATAAAAGGGTGGAAACACAACACAACACGAAAATAAAACAAATAATGACAGATAGGGGGTCCGAATTCCTATCTAGGGACTTCTCAAATTGGCTGAAGGAGCGTGGGATATTGCACTTCAAATCATCACCGTTTTCCGTGTTCCAGAATGGGGTGGTAGAACGAAAAAACAGTATATTGCAAACCATGACCAGGTGCGTGCTAGAAGACGCAGGGCTAGGACAATCTTTCTGGGCTGAGGCACTCACATATTCTAACTATACCTTGAACAGGCTTTGGTCTAGTGTAGTAGGTAAGACCCTGTTAGGATATGGTTTGAGCCTAACTATGTTGTCCAGGCAATATAAGTGTACTGTAACTTTAATGTATTATGTGACTTTAATGCTGAGTCATGCTGTAATTAGATAATGACTGGTTATGAGAGTATTTAAGTAAGGTACTGTAACATGTTCAGTTGCTGCTATGCTATGCTGCCATAGTGTGTGAAGATGATGAGATGATGAAGCTGCTATGATATGCTGCCATTGAGAGGAGTTGTTATCTGCTAATCATCGTTTGATGGATCTGCAACCATCATGGTTTGTGAACCAGAGTAAGTTTGTTATTCTAACCAACTACTGTTTGTTGGGTAAGAAGATTCTGTAACTACTGGACTGATTTACTGGCAAAGACTTGGAATTTGTTTAAAGACTATGAGACTGTTTTTCTACTATAAAGTAAGCTTTTGACAAACCAGTTTGCATATTTCTTATTCATTGCTCTCAGCAATGTTTCCTTGTGCATTTACTCTGCTGGTTGGTAACACAACACCAATATCCTTAACAGACCCCATACGAGATAATGTATAACAGAAAGCCCCAAATAGCACATCTACATATATTTGGGGTCACGGCAGATGTGCATATCCCAAAACAATTGAGGCGCAAGGGAGACAAGGTCTTGAGAAGGTTAAGATTCATGGGTTATGAAACCGGGACAAAAGGGTATAGGTTTATCGACAAAGACAATAAGTTCATCATATCTAGGACAGCGGTATTTCACGAAAATACCAACTGGTCCAAAATACATCTTAATGAGATACTCCACAGGCAGGAAAGTACAGACAGTGTGAGGGATGAGAACAGGCAGGACACAACAGATACAAAAAAACATGAGAAGCGCAAACCTAGACACCATGAAGTAACTACCAAGGAGTGGAAGGAGGGCCACCCTAACATAAAGATAGACACACTCACAAAGAAAGAGGCCAGATACATGCACGACAGAGACACAGCCCAACAGACCCATTAGGTCCAACAGAAACAAGGTCCCAAAAAGACTCGAGGACTACGTCCTATCTATACATACAAACAGAACAACGCCCAACTCATACGAAGAGGTGCTCAGGCTGCCACCGGAGGAAAGGACTAGGTGGGAGCAAGCCATGGATAAGGAGATGGCCAGCCTGAAGGAATTAAACGTATACACTCCCTCTAAAGCACCAGCTGACAAGACACCTATTGGGACAAAGTGGGTTTTTAAGATCAAGGAACTTGAGGACAATCAGACCCTATACAAGGCCAGACTAGTAGCACAAGGGTTTGCTCAGAAATACCCCGAGGACTATACCGACACATACTCACCCACAGTCAGGGCTGAAAGTGTCAAGAGTGGTCTAGTAATAGGATCCCTCCTAGACCTCGAAGTGTACCAATTTGACGTGCAGACCGCATATCTCCATGCGGAGCTAGATAAAAAAATTTTTTGTTAAAGCACCCCCCAGGAGGAACATACAACAAGGGGACACTTGGTTGTTGAACAAAAGTTTGTATGGTTTGAAACAATCGGGAAAAAGATGGTATGATTGCTTGGCAAGGATTCTCAAGGACATGGGCTTTACGGCCACTTCTGCTGATCTTTGTTTCTTCCTCAAGAAAGAAGGCACATCTATTGAGTATGTGCTAGTTTACGTGGATGATATTTTATATTTTGGCCCACACAAACAGAAATGCGATGCATTTGCAGAGAGATTAGGCAAACATTTCACACTCAAGACATTGGGGAAAGTAAACAAGTACTTAGGGGTACAGATAATCAAAACACAGAATGGGTTCAGAATATCTCAGAAAGAAAAGATACTGGAACTCTTACACAAATGCAACATGAAGGAAGCCAAACCTTGTGAGACACCCATGCAGGCCAACTTTCTAAAACATATGTACGACAAGAGCAAACCCTTCAAAGACAGCACACTGTATAGGTCTGTCATTGGATCCCTATTGTACATAGCCAACTGGACCAGGCCAGACATCATTCTGGTGGTCAACCTCCTGTCTAGGCACGTCAGTGAACCAACAACATACCACTGGGAGGGCGCAAAACGAATACTCACGTACCTAAAATACAGCATAGACGCCTGTCTACGTTTAGAACCATCAAACTCCAAAGAACCCATCTTGACCTGTTATGCGGATGCTGACTGGGCAGGGGACACAAAGAGCAGGAAAAGCACCTCCGGCTATGTGTTTTTCATCAACAACTGTCCAGTGCACTGGTATACCGGAAAGCAAAACCTGGTAGCCACCTCCACAGCAGAAGCGGAGTACATCTGCCTGTCAAAGGCAGCCAACAACCTAACGTGGTTCGATGACCTGCTTTCTAACATATGGACTGAGCCAGTCTATCCAATTGTTATACACGAAGCTAACAAAGCAGCTATAGAGATCTCCATGGCAGACACAGTAGGTCAAAGATCAAGACATATAGACATCAAGCATAAACACGTTAGGCAATTGTCAAGCATTGGATACATCAAGGCCGTACATTGCGAGACTGTTGAATAAATTGCAGACATACTGACCAAACCACTGCAGAGCAAACAGCATGCCTATCTTACCACAAAATTAGGTGTACACTTACAACATACACACGAACCTCCGGATGTTAGGCATTTAGAGGGGGATTTGTTAGATATAAATGCCTAATACAAACTTACCATGGCAGGGCAGGGGTTAACCTCTGACTTTGTATAAATATATAAGCTGACTTTGTATAAATATACAAAAGAATGAAGGCTATTGCTTAGCGCATTGTAAGCCGCCCTGAGTCTCCGGAGAAGGGCAGCATATAAATCAAATTAAAAAAAAAAACCCTCACCCACCCACCAGACCCTTCCCTTGACCCCTCCTTACCTTGGCTCTGCCTCCCAGGTATAAAAGGTATTGTCCAGGGGTTCCTCTGGCACTCCAGATGATCACCTGTAACAGTAAACATGGTGTAAATAAAGATATCTTGAATCAAGCTCACCTCTTGTTGGAGTTATTGGGTTGGATCCTTGGAAACATATAACAGTTTGGACTTTGGATTTATAATAAATTTGGATAATAATAACTTAAGTTTAAAAAGATCTGAAAACTGAATGCAGAGAGTCGAATATCGGGACAAGTAAAAAGGAGTGAGATGGACATAGATCGCGATTTAATGACTGTAAAAGAACTGAAGAAGAGAGGTAAAAGAAGAAGACAAACAAAAGACCAAAGAAATAAAAATTAATCTAAGAGGGAAGTGAATTATTAATTTTGAACTATTTAATTAGCCAATACGCTTAACATTTAAAAGAATTATATATAAGTAATAATATTTTTATAGCTATAAATTGTATTGTGAAATTACAAGTGGTGGTAAAAAAAAAAGATAAGAAATTATTGTTAAAGTGAATGATTGGAACTTTAATACAAAATAGCAAATGAGTTGACTATATGTTTGAGATAGACTGATTGATAAAGGGAGTGATTGAAGAGATTGCTAATTAGAAAATTAAGAAAACCAAAACTAAAAACCCTGACTGATGAAATAATTATAAGTAAATTGATTTGTATTGTGAGTAGGAATTAATTGCTTAAGTGGGGTAATTGGCAATATAATATAATATAAATAAGTTGTGTGGAGTATAAGTGGTGTGCGGAGGGGGAAAGAGATACCAAGGAATAACCTAAAAATTGATGTTAAGGCTGGAAAGCTTTACACGAATATTGAAAATGTCTACAACATCCACTATAACAAAAACAGGGAAAAAACCTACAACAAATACGATAGTAATGACTCCCTCCCCTTTACAACAAAAAACAATAGATAGCATGATGGGGAAAGAAAAAGAAAAATTGGAAATGGCACCAAATGTAATACAAGACATGTTTCAAAAGATCCAGGAAACACTGCTCAAAACACAAGAAAAAATAGCAGAAAATCAGGAAGAAATGAGAAAGTTCCACGCAGAGATTAGAAATGAAATAGGAGAAGTTAGGGAAGATATTAAGACCATGAATGATAAAATTGGGGGTATTCAACATTCTATAGCAGAAAACAAACAGAGAATCAGGAAAACGGAAACGAAAATAGATCATGTAGAATTAAAAGTAGAAGCAATGGAACAAAAAACTTTACAACTAAATAAAGAAATGTCAGACTCTTTTTTTTTTATTGCAAAAGTTTTACAATTACATTTTCACCCCTTTTTCCCCCCCTCAACCCACCCCAAACTTCCCAACCTTCCTAACCCACCCTAACCCTCCCCTCCCCCCAGACTTCCACACAGTATACTCATGTCAAGTAAAAGGAAAAACCCTCCTTTGTATATAAAACTTGAACCCCTCCCTCCCCCTTATAAATTTTCATCTTCATTACATTAACCTATTTCTATCTTAATATAACATTTTCAAATAAATTTTCATCCTCATTACCTTAAAATATTTCTATCTTAATATAACATTTTCAAATAAAAGCTATACTTCCTAGTTTGATATTTGTTCTGAACATAATCTATCCACTTCTTCCATTCCCATTCATAAGTCTCTTGAGAACAATCTTTTAGATATGCTGAAATCTTCGCCATCTCTGCAAAACTGGCCATCTTCAAAGTCCATTCCTCAATCGTGGGCAGCGCTTCATTTTTCCAATATTTACCTATCAACAATCTTGCTGCTGTTATCATATACAATATCAATTTTGTTTCACCCAATGTAAAACCCTTAACTATACCCAATAAAAACAATTGTGGAGAAAATTGAATTTTTTTCTTCAAAACATTCTGCATGACCCACCAAATTTTTATCCAAAAAGCCTTAACTTTCTTACAGGTCCACCAAACATGATAATATGTAGCGTCTAGACAATCACATCTCCAACATTTAGGCTGCACATTAGGGTACATACACGACAATTTTTTGGGGTCTAGATGCCATCTGTAAAACATTTTATAAAAATTTTCCCTCAGATTCTGCGACTGTGTAAATTTAACATTCTGAACCCAAATTTTTTCCCATGTTTCCAACATCACTGGTTCTTCAAAATTTTGTGCCCACTTAATCATACAACCTTTAACTAGTTCAGTTTCTGAATCCCTTTCTAACAAGACATTATAAAGTCTTTTAATATGCATTGGACCTTTCTCTTTTATGTGTCTAACCAATTCTTCCTCATACATCATAATACCAGTTTTTTGGTCCTCTTTCCATCTCAATTGCAGTTGATTATATTGTAACCAAGTTAGATTAATCCCTTCAGCCAACAATGTCTGTAATGTCTTCAGCTGCCATCTGCCCGCATCTGTAAAAAGAACCTCTTTGTATAAAAACCCCCCGAGTGACATTATATTTGTATTCCACAAAGTATGACCAAGATCCAGCCATAGCGGTATTTTATAATCCCATTTGAATCGGTGCTTCTTCCAAACTCTCAACAAAGAATCTCTAAGTATATGGCTTTTGAATACTTTGTCCACTTTACTGTCATAAAATAAGTAAGCGTGCCATCCAAATTCCAAATCAAAACTTTCTGCGTTTAGTATTCCAGTCTTTTTTCCTCCAAACCAATCACTTGCTAAAGTCAAAGCTGCTGCATCATAATATAACTGTAGGTTTGGAAGTTTAAGACCTCCCCTTTCTGGAACGTCTTGCATAATTTTCATTTTTACTCTTGGTTTTTTCTCGTTCCAGACAAACTTGTTCACTCCAGTTTGCCATACTTTTAGTTGTTTATCATTTTTGAGCACCGGAATCATTTGAAACAAAAAAAGAAATCTTGGCAAAATATTCATCTTAACTGCTGCTATTCTTCCAAGTAAAGACAGCTGCAGTTTTTTCCAAGTCTCCATGTCTTTTTGCACCTCTCGCCACAACACCTCATAATTATTTTGAAACAATTTCATATTTGATTCTGCAACCTGAACTCCTAGATATTTTACCTTTGGTACAATCTCAAAACCTGCCCTCCTTTCAAGCTCAAGTTTACGATCTTGTGTCATATTTTTGACTACCATCTTAGTTTTTTTCTGGTTCAATCTAAAACCTGAAACTTTACCATAGTCTTGTATAATGTCCTTCATCTGGATTATTGATTCCATTGGCTGTGTTAGGGTAACAACCAGATCATCTGCAAATGCCTTTATTCTGTAATCCTCTTGCCTTATCATTATACCTTTCAAAGTATTAGAGTCCCTTATTGTATTTAACAAGACTTCTAATGTTAAAATAAACAACAATGGGGACAGCGGACATCCCTGTCTTGTTCCTTTTTCGATTTTAAACTCTGTTGTCAAACTTCCATTAATAATAATCTGTGCCTTTTGATCTTGATAAATTGCTGAGACCGCCTGTATAAATTGGTCCCCAAAGTCCATCCTTTTTAAAGTCTTTAATAGAAAATTCCAGTCCACTTTATCAAAGGCCTTCTCTGCATCCAGAAAAACCAGCACTGCAGGGATCTGTTTATTCTTCTCAAGATATTCCAATAAATCTATTACTTGCCTTACATTATCATTCATGTGCCTACCCTCAATAAATCCCGCTTGATCATCATGAATCACCTTTTGAATTACTGGCATCAATCTGTTGGCTAATACTTTTGCATAAATTTTGTAATCCGTATTCAAGAGAGATATTGGTCTGTAGTTCTCTGGTTTTTTGGGACCTGCTTGTTCTTTTGGTATCAAAGAAATATAAGCTGTAGTCCATGATGGGGGTACTTTTCCCCCTTGTTGTATATTACGAAATAAGTCTCTAAGTTGTTCCACCATTTCTGCCTGCAAAGTTTTATAATACACTGCAGTCAGACCATCCGTTCCAGGAGCTTTAGCTGTTTTTAATTGTTTTATTGCTGCTATTATCTCCTCCTCTGTTATAGGATAATTCATTCTTTCCTTTTGTTGCTCAGTGATTTTTGTAACTCTTTTATTGTCTAAGTATTTTTCTATAAGTCCATTCTGCACCTCCTCTCTGGCATATAGTTTAGTGTAATATTCAAGAAAAGCTTCTTTTATTAATTTCTGTTGAAAAACTTCTTTCCCTCCGATATCAATACTATCAATAGTCCGCATGCTCTGTTTCTTCCTTAATGTGTAGGCCAACCACCTGCCCGGTTTATTGGCGTTGCAGAATGTATTATGCTTCGCGTATTGTAAATTTGTTGCAACTTGTTCCGCTATAAGCATTTGGAATTGGTCTTTCAAAAGTTTTATGACACCAAGTATTCTTTCATCTGTTGGGTTTTTAATAAGTAACTGTTCTTTGTTCTTTATTTCTGCTTCCAATTCAAGTCTTTTCTTTTGTCGGGTCAACCTATGTTTAGAGTTCATATGAATAAGCACCCCTCTCATATAAGCTTTGCTTGCATCCCACACAATTTCCATTGGGGTGCCTTTATTCAAATTCATTTCAAAAAACTCTTTCAAATACTTTTTAAGTTCTATTATATTTTTTTCATATCTGAACAAGTTTTCATTTAATCTCCAAGAGCGTCTCTCAGTCTTGCATGTCTCAATTTCTATCCACACTGGGCTATGATCAGTCAAAGTTCTTGGCAGAATCTTTGTTCTTTTTGTCCTAACAAGTAAATCATCTGACAACAAGAAGAAATGTCAGACTCTTTAGCTATGCTCGAAATGGAAAAGGCCTCATATTTTCTGCGATTCCAAAACATACCAGAAGAAAAAAATGAGGAATTAGAAGGAAAGATGGTGGAGATTATCGCAGGAATGACCCAAAAAGATCAAAAGGAAATAAAAGGACAATTGGAAGAAACCTACCGCGTACAAACAAATTATATAAGAAGGCACAGACTGGCGAGAGAAATCCATGTCAAATTTTCAAAAAGTTCTATTCGAGATGAAGTCTACAAGAAATCTAGAGAAGAAACAGTGACCTATAATGATAAAGAAATTATAATTCTAAAACAGATACCCCGAAGAATAAGAAATCTACGACAACAATATCAGTTCCTAACACAATTATTGATCAAGTATAAGATAATGTACAGATGGTTGCCAATAGAGGGGAGCTTAATTACGTGGGAAGATAAAAAATATAAAATAGACACTCTAGAAAAAGCAAGAGAATTTCATTACACACATTTTAGACTAGAGGAAGAACAGGAAAGCAAGGAGGAAACAGATAGTAGAAGTCAAGAAGAAGAACTAATAGAAACAAATCAAGAAAAAGAAATAAGACAGAGGCAAGAAAAAGAGAGAGAGGAAAGAGAAGGTGCAAAGGCAAAGACACGGATGGAAACAAGAAACACAAAAAGACAGATACAATAGGCAATGGATGAACCAATTAAACTCTCTTTGGTAAACATTAATGGATTAAATGCTCCAAAGAAAAGGAATAAAATTTTCAAAAAATTACGAAAATTAGAAGCAGATGTGATATGTCTGCAAGAAGTACACATTCAAAAAGACTATCAGAAAATTCCAAACTAGGAAAATTATACTCATCCCTGGCCCAAAAAAAGAAAAAAGGAGTAGTGATTTACGTAAAAGAAAAAATACAATCTAAATTAGTTTATACCGATGAGGAAGGTAGAGTGGTGATGGTAGAATTAGAAAGAGGAAAGAGGAAAATGTTAATTGTAGTGATTTATGCACCTAATCAAAAACTACAGGAATTTTTTAAAGACCTACACATAAAATTAGCAGAGTTAGAATATGAAGATATTTGTGTAATAGGGGATTATAATGCAATAGTAAATGCAAATAAGGACTACAAAACCGACAAAAAAAAAACAAAGGAAAAAGGAAATACTTCCAAAAGAATTCTTTAATATGGCTGAAGAACTAAATTTGACAGATGTATGGAGGGAAACACATGAAGAGGAGGCCCAATATACTTTTTACTCTCATCCGCATAACTCCTGGTCAAGACTGGACATGGCATGGATGACCCCAAATATCAAAGTAGAGGTAGAAAAAATTGAGATAGGCACAAACCATTGGGCAGATCATAACCCACTATTCATAAACTGGAAAGGGGAAAGAAGGCGCAAGAGATGGATGATGAATCAAAGAATATGTAAAGAAAAAGAATTTAATTTGATGTTAGAAAAGGAAATAAAAATATTCTTTCAGATAAATAAAATAGAGGAAACCTCTTTGCAAAGTACATAGGATACCCTAAAAGCATATATAAGGGGCCTAGTAATAGCATATACGAGGAAAAAAAAATAAAGAGAAGAAAAAACAATTAGAGAAATTAGAGAAAGACCTAAAACAAATAGAACAAAAACTGCAGAAAAAGCCCCAGGACAAAATAATAAAGGAAGAATGGAAAATGACTAAGCATAAACTGAATTTGATAAACCAAACAGAATTAGCCCAAAAATTAAAAATGGCGAAAAAAACTATTTCGAATACGCAAATAAAATGGGCAGATGGTTAGCCTATAAACTAAAGAAAGAACAGAACAAAAGAACTATATACCAACTGAGAGACGATAAAGGGGAAATCCAACATAGCAAAGAGGGCAAAAAAGAAATTATTAAGAAATTTTACGCAAATTTATATAATCAAGAAGAAGTAGAGGAAGACAAGATAAAACAGTACATAGAAAAATCTGAAATGCCAAAAATCACAGAAGAACAAAGAGAAATCCTCAATAGGCCAATAACTAAATTAGAATTAGACGAAGTACTGAAAAAGCAAAAAAATAACAGAACACCGGGACCCGATGGGCTACCGGTAGAAATATATTAAACAATGCAAGAAGTACTGGGAGAAAATATGTTGCGATTATACAATGAAGCCATGGAGAAAGCCAAAATACCAAAAACATGGACAGAAGTGATAATAACAATCATTCCAAAAGAAGATACAGACCTCCAACTAATTTCAAACTACAGACCTATCTCATTACTGAACGCCGGCTACAAAATATTTGCAGCAATTCTGGCCGAAAGAATTAAATCAGTACTAAACACCTATATACACCCAGACCAAAATGGATTTCTGCCAGGACACCAAATAAAGAACAATATGAGAATAGTACTTAATACCTTAGAATACTATGAATCACATCCGGAGAAGCAGGCTGCGTTGGTTTTTCTTGACGCCCAAAAAGCTTTTGACAACCAAAATTGGAAATTTATGATCAGACAACTACAAAATATGCAAATTGGGGAAAAATTTGGAAAAATTATAGCAGAAATCTATACCAACCAATCAGCAAAGATAATTATGAATGATGACATAACAGATAAATTTAATATAACAAAAGGAGTCAGACAAGGCTGCCCACTTTCTCCCTTATTGTACATTCTATCATTGGAAATTCTGCTGAAAAAAATTAGAGAAGATCAAGGAATTGAAGGTTTAAAGATCAATAAAGAAGAATACAAAGCCCAGGCCTTTGCTGATGACTTAGTGTTTTTAATAGAAAATCCTATGGAATCTATACCTAATCTGTTTCAAAAAATAGAAGAATTTGGAGAAGTGGCCGGACTAAAAATCTATAAAAGTAAATCGAAACTAATTGTAAAAAACCTTACAGAAACTCAAACAAAAGAATTGACAGATAATATACAAATTCAAACAACGAAAAAAATAAAATATCTAGGAATTTGGTTATCCACAAGAACGTCAGCAATTAAAGAAAATAATTATGATAAACTAATAAGATTTAGAAAAATGGGAAAAATTACATATCTCACTCCCAGGAAGAATTTTAATAGTCATTAAAATGACTATTTTACCTAAATTTTTATATTTGTTTCAGGTCACCCCAATAAAAATAGATAAATTGTTTTTTGAAAAACTGAATAAAATGACATCTAAATTTATATGGCAAGGGAAAAGGCCATGAATAAAATTTAAGCTGCTTCAAGATACAAAAGACAGAGGAGGAGCTGCACTCCCAGACTGGGAGGTATACTACCAAGCAGCTGTATTATCGTGGGTTAAAGACTGGATAGAACTAAAGAACTCTAGAACGTTAACAATTGAGGGACACGAACTCCAAATTGGCTGGCACTCTTTCATGTGGGATGAAAAATACAAAACACACTCATATTTCAAAAGACACACAATAAGAAACTCATTACTACAAACTTGGCTTAAAATTAAAAAACAGCATTATATGAAGATACCAAATTGGTTATCGCCGGTAGAATCAATTAGACACCCAAATTTAACAGACAAGACAAAAATAATTAGATGTAAAGATATAATTGACTATCAAGGCAAATTAAAGACAAAACAACAATTGGAGACAGACTTACATAGAGAAATAGACTGGTGGACTTACACTCAAATACAATCTAAATACAGAGAACATATAAAAACATATGAAATTCATAACCAAAAACAAGAAATAGATAAAATTATATTAGACTCAGAAAACAAATTAATTAGTAGAATCTATAAATTTCTTTTACGCTATAAAATGGAAGAAGAGACAGTCAAAGAAACGATGATTAAATGGGCTCAAAATATTAAACATACAATACCTTTGGAAAAATGGGAAAAGTTCTGGCAGGTAAACATAAAATTAACGAAAGCAGCGGCGTATAAGGAAAACCAACTGAAAATGTTTTATAGGTGGCACATGTCTCCAACCAGACTGGCAAAAATACAGCCTAAAAATAGCCCGATCTGCTGGAAGTGTAAAAAGACACAAGGAACCTTCTATCATTTATGGTGGACGTGCCCGGCAGCAAAGAAATTTTGGTCTAATATTAAAAAATGGTTGGAACAAATAACAGAAACACAGATAGACAAAGAACCAGAAACATTTTTATTAGGAATTTTTAATAAATCATATCCTAAAGATATCAAATATCTCACAATTCACATACTAACAGCTGCAAGAATAATTTACGCAAAAAATTGGAAGCAAGAAAGAACGCCAAATGAAACAGAATTAATAGAAAAAATTCTAGAATGCGCTGAAATGGATAGGTTAACCAAAGAAATACAAGAAAGAGAAGAATCAGATTATTACAAAATATGGAATAATTGGTATAATTGGTTAAAAATGAGAAATAAACAAAAAATATAGGGGAAAATATTACCGATTTAAAAAAAAATGTTATTAGATTAAGGAGAAGTGAAGAAATATATTATAAGTAGAATGTCACTTTGAAAAAATGCTTAAGAAGGAAACATAATCTTTTTGTTTATATGTTGTATAAATGTTGTGTATATGTTATGTTATGTTTTTTTTTAATATTTATACTCAAATAAAAATTTATTTTAAAAAATATTTTTTTTAATTTTGTAAATATCTGGGCTCTCTTTTTCTGAACATTTAGGCTGTTAATATTCACTGAGAATAGAGATATTTTTTCTTCCATTCCTTACTGTACTTGCCTTTTGGTGTTTCTTGTCTCTCTCCTAACTCTTCCTTTTGCTCCCTCTCTTTCTTCTCATTCCTTTTCTTGGGCTTTCTTTTGTTCTTCCTCTCTTTCTATTTCTTCCTGTTGTTCCTCCTCCTGACTTTTGTCTTCTATTTCTTCCTTACTTTCTTGTTCTTCTTCTAGGTAGTTTTTATAGAACTCCTGCGCTTTTTCTATTGTATCGATTTTGAATTTTTTGTCTTGCCAGGTAATAAGGATTTCTTCCGGCATGATCCAACAGAACATTACTTTGTGTTGAATTAATTTGGATGTCAGGAAGTAATATAACTGTCTTTGGTCCCATACTCTTTGTGGGGTTTGCTTTAGGATAATAATCTCTTTCCCATTGTATGTTATTTTTCCATCCCTTGATTTTTTATATACTTCATTTCTTATTGTTTTTTTTTTTTGCAAAATCTGATATGTACTTCCCGTGGCAGTCGGTGCCTTCTAATGTAGTTGTTGTGTACTCGGTATGTTTCATCTATCGAGTCTTTTACTTCTATTTTATCTTTCTGTATTATTTCCGCTATTATATCACTCATTTTCTCTTCCAAATCTTCTTCTCTCTCTTCAGTAACGTTCTGGAAGCGTAGGAAGAAGGAGGCTTTCTCCATTTCTAAGAAAGTAATTGAGTCAGCCAATTCTTTATTTTGTTGTTGTATTTTCTGTTCTGCCACTTCTAACTTTAAATCCAAATGGTCTACTTTATCTTCTAATTTTTTTACTTTATGCTCATTCTCTGCTACTGTCTGTTGAATATTCTCCATCTTCTCTTTCATACTTTTCAAATCATGCTTTAACGTGGATGTGGACAGGATACTGGGGCGGCTGAACGCGACCACATGTTTATTGGACCCGTGTCCCTCCTGGTTGGTGCTGGCCTCCCGGGAGGTTACGCGAGGCTGGCTCCAGGGGATTATCAACGCTTCCTTGAGTGAGGGTGTCTTGCCATCCGCCTTGAAAGAGGCGGTGGTGAGGCCCCTCCTCAAGAAGCCTGCTCTGGATCCGGCTGTTTTGGCTAACTATCGTCTGGTCTCCAACCTTCCCTTTTTGGCGAAGGTTGTTGAGAGTGTGGTGGCACAACAGCTTCCTGGGTACCTGGATGAAGCTGTCTATCTGGATCTGCTCCAGTCCAGCTTCAGGCCTGGGCACAGCACAGAAACGGCATTGGTCGCATTGGTGGATGATCTCTGGAGGGCTCGGGATAGGGGTTGCTCCTCTATCCTGGTCCTGTTAGATCTCTCAGCGGCTTTTGATACCATCGACCATGGTATCCTGCTGCGCCGGTTGGAGGGGTTGGGAGTGGGGGGCACCATTTTGTGGTGGTTCTCCTCCTATCTCTCTGACTGGTCGCAGTCGGTGTTGGCAGGGGGGCAGAGGTCAACCCTGAGGCGCCTTGCTTGTGGGGTGCCGCAGGGGTCGGTCCTCTCGCCCCTTCTGTTCAACATTTATGTGAAGCCACTGGGCGAGATCATCCGTGGCTTTGGGGTGGAGTTCCATCAGTACGCTGATGATACTCAGCTGTACATCTCCACCCCAGGCCATCCCAATGATGCCCTTGAAGTGATGTCCCGGTGCCTGGAGGCCGTGCAGACCTGGATGGGGAGTAACAGGCTTCGACTCAACCCTTCCAAGACCGAGTGGCTGTGGCTTCCAGCGTCCCGATATAGCCAGCTGGTGCCATTGCTGGCTATTGCGGGTGAGTTATTGGCCCCCACGGATAGGGCTCGCAACTTGGGTGTCCTCCTGGATGCACGGCTGTCTTTAGAAGAGCATATGGCGGCCGTGGCCAGGGGGGCTTTTTATCAGGTCTGCCTGATTCGCCAGTTGTGTCCCTTTCTGGATCGGGACTCCCTATGCACAGTCACTCAGGCGCTCGTCACTTCCCGCCTGGACTACTGCAATGCTCTCTACATGGGGCTCCCCTTGAGGAGCACCCGGAGGCTCCAACTGGTGCAGAATGCGGCCACGCGGGGGATTATAGGAGCGAGGGGCCGCTCCCATGTGACACCTCTCCTGCGTGAGCTGCATTGGCCTCCGGTGGTCTTCTGGGTGCGCTTCAAGGTGTTGGTTACCAACTTTAAAGCGCTCCATGGCATGGGACCTGGGTATTTGCGGGACCGCCTTCTGCCGCCAATAGCCTCCCACTGACCAGTACGCTCCCACAGAGAGGGACTCCTCAGGGTGCCGTCAGCCAGACAATGTCGGCTGTCGACCCCCAGGGGGAGGGCCTTCTCTGTGGCAGCTCCTGCCCTCTGGAACGATTTGCCCCGGGAGATACGAAGGATATCGGATCTCCGGGTTTTTCACCGTGCCCTAAAAACTTTTCTTTTCCATCAAGCAGGGCTGGCGTGAAACCCCCCCCTTTTTTTTAAAGTTTTTTTAGGTTTTTAAATTGTCAAAGGGGTTTTAGTTTTCAATGTTTTAAATTTTTGGGCCACAGTTATTTAATTCTTTTAATAATTTTAAATTTTGTATTGATATGTGTTTTAGTTCTGGCTGCGCACCGCCCTGAGTCCACTTGGAGAAGGGCGGGATATAAATTGAATAAAATAAATAAATAAATAAATAAATAAATAAATAAATAAATAAACTCTCCTAACTCGCGGTGTGGGTGAGGGAGAGTTTGACAGCTCCTGTAAACCCAGCTAATCCTTGTATAGGAGCCCCATAAGGGCAGTTCCAGACCCGGAGAGTCCGGAACATTAAAGGGGAAGGTTTCAAGCTTCGAACGAGGTGCTAGTGTCCTGGAGAGTGAAACCGGACTTATGGGGGTGTTTCTCTATTTCAATGGCTTCCATAATTATTCTCTTGTTGAAGTGTTCAGTTTTGGAGATTAATTTGGTTCCTTCAAAATCAATTTCATGTCCTGTTGTTTTAAGGTGCTGGAAAAGGGAGGAAGTTTTTTCTTCTTTTCTGACTGCGTTCTTGTGTTCTGCGATGCGTGCGTTTATTCTCCTATTGGTTTGTCCAATGTGTGTGGCTGGGCAGATTTTGCATGGTATTTCATAGACTCCCTGGTTTTCTAGCTGGATCTGGTCTTTGGGGTTTCTTAAGATGTTGGCTATTTTTTGGTCAGGGCAGAAGGTTGTCTTGATGTTGTGTTTGTGGAGAATTTTGCTGATTTTATCTGTGGTGCCTTTGATGTAAGGGAGGAGGGTGATGCCGTTGTCCTGTTTTGTGTCTTGGTTCTTGGGGGGTGTCTCCCTTTGGATTAGGTTGGTGATTGTGTTTCTTTGGAATACGTTGGAGATTAATTTGTTTGTGAGAGTGTGTAATTCAGTTTTCAGGTGGTCTTTGTCGGCTAGGCGTTTGGTTCTGGAGATGAGAGTCTTGGCTACGGAGTTGATCTGTGCAGGGTGGTGATGTGATTGAGCATTTAAGTAGCAGTTTGTGTGTGTTTTTTTTCCGGTAGATGGTGTATCCTAGGGAGCCATCGGGTTTTCTGTAGACTAGGACGTCCAGAAAGGGAAGTTGGTTGTTAGCTTCTATTTCCATAGTAAATTGTATTTTGGGATGTAGGTTGTTGAGATGTGTGAGGAAGGTGTCCAGTTTTTTCTTTCCGTGTGTCCAAATTATGAAAGTGTCATCTACATATCTGAGCCAGAGTTTGGGTTTGTGTTCAGATTTATCTAAAGCATTGGTTTCAAAGTGTTCCATGTATAGGTTTGTGATGACGGGTGAGAGGGGTGATCCCATAGGTGCTCCTTCTATCTGTTTGTATCTTTGTCCATTGTGGATGAAGTATATGTTGGTTAGGCAGTGGTTGGTCAGATCTAGGATGTGCTTAGGGGGGTTGTATTTGTTTTGGATAGCTGTCAAGGCTTCTTTAATAGGCACTTGGGTGAAGAGGGATATGACATTGAAACTCACGAGTAGGTCACTGGGTTGTAGGTTTTGTTTCTTTATTGTTTCTATGAAGTGGAATGAGTTTTGTACATGTGAGGTGATGGATTCTGCGTAGGGCTGAAGTTGTTTGGCAAGAAATTTGGCAAGATTCTGTAGAGGTGAGCCTATGGAGCTGACTATGGGTCTGAGTGGTGTTCCTTCTTTGTGTATCTTGGGGAGGCCATAGAGCTTGGGGCATCTGGATGATTTCTCTCTGGGGATGATTCTTTGCTGGATCTCTTTGCTGATGGGAGAGGCTTTTATTTTGGATTTGGTGGTTTTTTCCAGGTAGGTGGCGGGGTCGTCCCCAAACGCATCCCCGCTGAAAACATCATATGCGGAGTTGAAGCTAGCCTAACCAAAATCAACCCAGATGAAGCCAATAAAATCAGACTTGAAGTCACCAATGTCCTCTGCTCCAGCAATCCACCCAGAAGCAACTTACACAAAGAAGAACAAAAAGCACTCACCAACTTGAGGAAAGACAATAGCATAATCATTCTCCCAGCAGACAAAGGTAATGCCACAGTGGTGATTAACACATCTGACTACCAAGCCAAACTATCCAACCTACTCCAAGACCCCGCTTACAAACCTCTAAACACAGACCCCACCACCTACCTGGAAAAAACCACCAAATCCAAAATAAAAGCCTCTCGAAATATGCGAAATGTACTCATGTTATACAAACCTCAGAAACATTTAAGGTACCGTCTCCAGAATGACTTCTGCAAAGTATTTTGTAATAATTTCGGCTATAAATTAACATCAGCAATGGAGTTTCAGAAAGTTTGGCACTTCTTACCACACAATCTGGTTGACTAGGTGGCTCAGTGGCTAAGACACTGAGCTTGTTGATCAGAAAGGTCAGCAGTTTGGCAGTTTGAATCCCTAGTATAGGTCTCCTGCATGAACAGGGGGTTGGACTAGATGACCTCCAAGGTCCCTTCCAACTCTGTTACTGTTACAGTTACTATGTCACTGCGTTATTTTATTTACCAGCTGAGCTAATCATTTCTGGACTGTCTGATTTTCCGTAGCTTGCCAACTTCTTATCAGTAAGCTACGTGCTTCCGCATTCTTTCACATTCCTTCACACACTCTTTCCTTTGTTCTCATGCCACGGCTGCCGGTTGCTGGAAAGCAACTGGCCTGAACTGTTTTCAAAATGTAGCAATTATCTTTCTTAGTTAGTGAGGTGTTTTATTTTCTTTATAACAAATAAATGAGTTTTATTAGAGAACTTTTCTTCGGGTTTTCTTTTCAGAATATTGCAACTTGGAGAGGCCACGATCCATCCTCTAATTAAATCAGGGTGATCTTTTCCCAGAGCCAAAGATGGGATTAATCAATGCCCTGACATACTGGTTGTCAGGTGTGAAGAACTCCATTGCATTCGGAGGGATTGTAACAGTGGATAATTTGTTCCAGGACAAAACGGCTCCAATTCTGAGCAGAGAGGAGAGGATAAAACACCACAAGGCAGAGCATGGTGACAATTGTTGCTTTCTCACAGCCGAAGGCAAAAGGGGCGTTTGTGTTGTGGCTCTGTCCTCCGAGCCTAACTTATCGGAGGAAGAAGGCTCCGAACATGAAGGAGAGGAGACGGCCAGGCCTCCCTCTCCAGGACCCTCCTCTCTGGCAATGCCTCAGGTGTCTCCTGAAGGAGAAGAGATTGGCCAGGAGTCAGGTGTTTCCGAGCCGTTGGATAGTGACGAAGAAACATTGTGGTTGGACCCACGCCAGTGTCGGAGAGACAAGCGTGCGCAGCAGAAAAGGAGGCGTGCCAGAGATTAAGCTGAGTCACTGGACCACACCCCACAGGCTATAAAAGGGAGTGTGGTGGCCATTCAGACTCTGTGATGGACAAAGCTAATCTCTGGTGAGTCACTTTGCACCTTTGGACACAACGCCTATTTGCTGTGGATTTAATTACAAACTGGACTATTCAAACTGTGTGTATTTTTGTCTGTGTTATCGGAGTAAAAGTTCTTGGCAGGCAGCCACGGAGTTGCTGCCAAGTTCCTTATCACTGACGTTGAGTGTTTGAAGAGTTTATTTAACCCTCGGCTGGCTGGTTGGGTGTGTGCGTGGTACGGGGACAGAACAGTTTGTGGCATCTGCAGACGGGTGGAAACTCTGAACCAGGCCAAGGCTGGAAGGAGGAAGCGGAGGGGAGGCAGGAGGGGGATGGGCAACGCTTTGAATGCGGAAGACACTTTGGGAAATTGGATGTCTGTCTGTCAGTGATGAAAATTATATCGTTTTCGTAAAGCTTGGGAATTAAGATGGGATCCGTCACAGTCCTGTTTGTCTTTTAAGCAGAGTCTTTCCTGACGGTTGCCAGTTTTATCAATTGTGTTGTCATCCCTCCCTCCCTCCATCCATCCCAAAGGAGGCCCTGAAGCAACTTTTTGGGATACGAGGACAGCCACAGATTGGTGAGAAGGGAGACCTTAATAGTAAGAGTACATACCGATTTTTAGAGCGAGTTAGCCTTTGGAGGACTGCTGTTTTGAGGAGTTTGTAGCCCCGCCCATTTTTGTGATGTTATTTCCGGTCCCCCACCCTTGGAGGACATCATAACCCCTTGCCCTCCTGTCTGGCTCTCAACCCCTTTTACAGGAAGTAGCACAACATCACTTCCAGGGCCTTCCCCTCCCTCCCTCGGAGGACTGTGATATCATAAACCATCAGCCCCCTTTTACAGGAAGTAGTGGGGGGTGGCTGCTGGTTTGAACAGCGGGGGTATGTGCAAAAATTAATTTAAAAAGTCTGTTTACACACACAGCATGGTGGAAAGGCTTTATCAATGTAAATGTAAGCATATTATGGCGCAATTCCTGAGCCAGGGCCCTATTGTAATGCAAGGAGTTTGAGCAACATCCTGTATTTGTTCTAGGGGGTGCTTACGTTGCAGGTATGTAAAAATAAAATGCTATTTTGCAAAAAAACATTTTGTATGAATGCTTTGGTTTTCTGAAATGTGTCAGGGATGGTGGCAAAAAGCTGGAAAATATAAATTAAAAAAAAGGAATTTGGACACCGCCTTAAAAGGCCTTTTTGTACGAGGGCGTTGCTTTTCTGAAATGGGTCAGGGATAGGGGGTAAAAGGCTGGAAAACAGGATTCCTGAGTGGGATACAGGCAATATATGTAAAAAATAAAAATAAAATTTGGTACTTGTGTGTATGCTTATTTACGGCAATAGGACAGAGGGCTTGTTGTGGCATGTCCCAGGGGATTAGCGTGTGGTCATGTGCTGTATACAGACGTGATCGTGTGTGTGGCAGGAGGGCTTAGGACATGTTCAGGCCTGTCCCAGGCGTGACCTGCTTTTCAAAAGGCTGATAAAAAGGAGGTCTCTGCAGACAGCTGCCAACTCCTCTGCTTAAAACATAGACAGCTTTTAATAATAACATGGATCCTTGCTACAGAAATAATAAAAAGGCTGTAGATCCTTCTACATCATGGTCTGGGTTAAGACCTGTTTTGACAGGTTGTCATAAAATATGCTGTACTCTGTTTGATGAAGACATGCATTACTTCAGACCTATTTTGTATGGATGCCGTCTACCTTGTTGTAACGTGAGGGATCTAGTACAACTGAAAGAGGTAACCAACCTCGACTGTTCTTACCAGGCATCCAGGGAAATAACTAAGAGATGTTCTTTATCACCTATCCAAGGAACCGGCTTGAGTAAGTAAAATCCCTGTTATATATCCAAATGTGTAATTCAGGCTAACACTGCTACCATCATGATAGGTAATGAATTAATATATTTTCCAGGTTCTGTTCTGGGTTAAAGCTATAGCATCAGTGATTCTTTAATAACAAACCTATCAACCGATGAAGAGTCTGCAGAGGATTTCTTAGGTAAATGAAAATAAATTGACATTTTTACTACAGCCATTGCTGATAAAGTTATATATTAAATGGAGAAAATTGCTGTTAGCTTTAGTAATGATCTATTTTATATTTTACCAGAAACAGATTTTGGATATAAAAATGACAAGAGTCTGGTTCTTTCAAGAAGCACCTCAAGCGAGCAAGAATTTACAGATGACAGAGGCGATTGTCAGAGCCCTACGAAGCCTGTTAACAGCATGCCTACGGTTGATGTTAATGACGATATTAATGAAGCTGTTCTGAAACTTACCAAATACCCCTTTTGTCTAACGGGGGATGTAAAAAGAGACATTACAAATGTAGATAACGTTACAGAAGGATGCACATGTGGTCGTGTTGGTTGTATTTGTGTGATGACTTCAGAAGTTGAAGATAATGACGATGATGGCGATGATGATGAAGATTATTATTCCAATGGCGAAGTTCGTGTTAGTGTACTCTAAATTACAAATAAAAGGGTTGTGTTAAAGAGTAAAGTGTGTTTATTGTACAATGTGAACGGAGCAGAATGAAGTATGAAAAAATTCTAAAGAAACTTTATTATAAACCCGATTGTACGTGCAACTATGGTGGTGTAGATTCCCTATATAAGGCTGGTCGGAAGCACATTAAAGACTTAACATTGAAGCATGTCAAGACATGGCTTTCCGGACAAGATGCTTATAGCCTTCATAAACCTGCAAGAATTAACTTTCCTAGGAATACAACAATAGTTTCTTGCATAGACTGTCAGTGGCAAGCCAATCTTGTGGATTTATCAGGATTTGCCATTGAAAACAACAGCACAAAATTTATGTTAACAGTAATTGATGTGCTATCCAAATATGCATGGGTTGTCTGTTTATCTAATAAGTCAGGACGGGGGGTTGCCAATGCCTTCCAGAGCATCTTCCAAACAGGAAGGGCCCCCAGAAAGTTACAGACAGATGCCAGAAAAGAATTCTGAAATAAACCTCTGAAGAAGCTTTTGGTACATTATGGCATACATCATTTTGTCACACACAGTGAAAGTAAAGTCGCGGTTATAGGGAGGTTTAACTGCACTCTGAAAAATAAACTCTGGAGATATTTTACGGCTAAAAACACGCACCGTTATGTGAGTTTGTCAAAGCTTAGTGTGGGGTGTCCTTCCTTCCATTCTTCAATCTTAAATCCATGGAGTTTGGGTCTGTGGGGTTTGGTGACATCAACTGTGTCTGTGCCCTGGTCCCTCTCCTTCTGTTCGTGTTTGGATATGTCTCCGCCAAGGAAGATGTCGTTGGAGTGTAGTTTAGACCAGTTGGTGTGTTCATGAAAATCTGCTGAACTTGATACCACGAATTTGTTATTGCTATCTATGAATCTAAAGCCTTTCTTACTTACTTACTTACTTTATTTGATTTATATACTGCCCTACTCCCGAAGGACTCAGGGCGGTGAACAGCCAAACAGTAAAAATACATAGATACAAAATTTAAAAACAAAGTAAAATCGAATTAAACAATTTGGCCCAGACAGATTAAAACACCCCAATCATTTAAAAACCAATTAAAATTTGCATAATTAAAAAGAGGGAAAAGATTAGGCCAGGCCCGCCTGGTGGAATAAAAAGGTCTTAAGAGCGCAGCGGAAGGTGCGCAAATCTGGGATCCTCCGTATCTCCGGGGGCAGCTCATTCCAGATAGTAGGTGCCCCCACAGAGAAGGCCCTCCCCCTAGGGGCTGCCAGTCAACATTGTTTGGCCGACGGCACCCGGAGGAGCCCCTCTCTATGAGAGCATACCGGCCGGTGGGAGGCTATTGGTGGTAGTAGGCAGTCCCGTAGATAACCAGGTCCTAATCCATGGACCGCTCTAAAGGTGGTAACCAAAACCTTGAAGCGCACCCGGAAGACCACTGGGAGCCAGTGCAGCTCGCGCAGGAGAAGTGTTACATGGGAACGCCATGTCGCTCCCATTACCACCCACGCGGCCACACTCTGCGCCAGTTGGAGCCTCCGGGTGCTCCTCAAGGGGAGCCCCATGTAGAGAGCATTACAATAGTTCAGGCGGGAGGTGACGAGGGCATGAGTGACCGTGCGTAGAGAGTCCCGATCCAGAAAGGGATGCAACTGGCGAATCAGGCGAACCTGATGAAAAATCCTCCCGGTCACGGCCGTCAAATGCTCTTCTAAAGACAGCCGTTAATCCAGGAGGACGCCCAAGTTGCGAGCCCTCTCCGTGGGGGCCAATGATTCACCCCCAATAGTCAGTGATGGCACCAACTGACTATATCGGGACGTCGGAAACCACAGCCACTTGGTCTTGGATGGGTTGAGCCTGAGCCTATTCCTCCCCATCGTTCCTGGTTCGTACCCCATGAACTTTAGTCTTTTGGAAACCTTGTCTCCCTTTCTTCTTAATTGTCTGGGTATATGTACGTCTGCTGGGACACCAAATATATGGAGGTGCGTCAGGTTGGGCTTCCTTTTGTGCATCATCTCATATGGTGTTTTGTTAATCACGCTGGACCATAACCTGTTTAATGTATAATTTGAATAATAGAGAGCTTCTGACCAGAAGGCTTGACTCATCCCTGCATCTTCCAGAACACATCTCATCATGGTTTGTAGGATACCATTTTTGCATTCTACCACACCGTTTTGGAAGGCCGAAAATGGAGAGGAGGTGAAATGTAATATGCTGCGTTCCTTCAACCATTTGGTAAAGTCTCTGGACAAAAATTCAGAACCGCAGTCCGTCATTATCTGTTTGATCTTGGTGTTATGTTGAACCTCCACCCTCTTATAGAATTCCTTAAATCTCTAGAATGCTTCATTTTTGTGTTTGAGTGTGTATACAAAACCGTAGCGGCTAAAGTCGTCCACTATGGTCAAGAAAAACCTTTCCCTGTATCTAATAGACGGTCTCAGTGGCCCTACTAGGTCCATGTGTATTAATTGGAATGTGGAGTCAGTGGTCCGCCCTGATTTCTTTGGCCTCAGCCTAGCTTTGATCTTTGAGCATTTACAGACAGAACACTCAAGGTAATTTTCGCAACTCTTTACTTTCAACCCTTCAGTACATTCAAACATCTTTTTGACGACTGGGAAACTAATGTGGCCTAGTCTCCTATGGAGGAGGTGAGCGCAGTTATCGTGGATGGGTTTCCCTAGGGAAATCTTGTTATTTTCGGGTGATTTATAATTGGTGGTCTCCTGGCTGACCCCCTCTGTTTCCCCTTTCTCCCTTTCCTCACTGGCCAAGTTAGCGTTTATGCATTGTTGATCGCTCTCTTTTGGCGTGAAGTATGGTAGGCCATCATGTACTGTTACTTCCCCGATGTTTTCTCCATTGTAGGACATGTGTGCGCTACCTTCTCTCAATACCACCTCAATGTTAGTATCGCAACTTAATTTAATTGTGGCCAGTACGTTATATGGTATATCGGGTACGAATAACACCCCCTCTATTTCTCCTATCCCTGGGATGTGTACGTTTCCTTTCCCAATTACTCTTACGCTGCTCTGGTTGGCTACTTTTATCTTAAAATTCACCTCAGTGAAGGTGGTAAATAATTTGTCGTTGCATGTGGTGTGATTGGTGGCCCCTGAGTCTATCAGCCAAATGTTCTTTTTGCTTTCCTGACTAAGAGTTGGTTCCCCATGTCTAAAGCCATACACAGATCTCGTGTTGCTGTCTCGAGAGCTGTCCCTGCGCTCTCTACCTCGCCTGCGGTTGGGAGACTACCCACGCCCCCGTTCCTGTGTGGGTCTGTATTCTGGAGATTGCCCCCTTTGGTACCTCCTTCCGGATTCGGGCCTTTCCCTGTGCTCATTGTGCCCCCTGTCCCTAGTATTTCTGGGGCAGTCCCTTTTAAAATGGTTCCTGGAACCACATGAGAAACACTCACGGATGCTATTTATCCTGTCCTGAAACTCAACCCTCTTTATGGGTCTGTGTTCCCTTCTGGACATGTGGCGGTCCTTCCTTAAGCTATCTTCTGCAATTAATTTGTTGGTGAGACTGTCTAGTGATATGTGCCCTATGCTCAGGCTGTCTAGCTGGGTGACAAAGTTATCCCAGCTGTGATCTAGTGAGTTTATGATAATACTCATCATGCTTTCTTCTGTGATGGTCTCACCTCTCTGCAGTAACTCAGCTCTAGTGGCATTGAGTTTTAATAAATGCTCACTCATAGACATCCCTGGCCTGAGTCTGGCTGAGTGAAAATCCCTCGAAATTCTTGTGGTGGTGGCCCTGCTCCTACTGTAGAACAAGCCATAGAGTTTTTGCATAACCTCAAACATGGTCAGGTGATTACCTATGCTGGGATACATGGTGGGTGATATACTCGCTAACAGTATACAAAACGCTTTGTGGTGCATACAATCAATCTCAAAAGACCATGGCTTATTGGATGGCTTAGAAATTAGAAAAAGTACATTTTCCCTCATAAATACTATTTGGAGTTGTTGGCTCCATTCCAGAAGATTTTTCCCATCTAATTGAAGTTTGGGAAAGCCATTAGGTAAAGCCCCAGAATTGTGAGAACTGCTACTTACAAAAGGCAGCTGTCCATGGTCCTGGATATGAGGGAACTCACAGTAAGGGGTTGGTATACAGGCTGACAGGTTAAAAGAACAAGCGTCTATTTTTTTTCCTCCATTTTCAACAGGAGCGAACTGAGCATGCTCGAAGCTCATTTTGTGCTGGGATCCGTCGGGTGAGGAGCTTGTGGCCGCGGCTCCTGAAGCTAGGCCCAGCCCTGCCAGAGGAAGGTCGGACTCACCCCTGGGGGCCCGGATCTGGGCCGTGGAAGTCCATAACTGGTCCTGGGTTGCGGGATCGTCATCGGTCATCGTCGGGAGGCCTGGAAGACTCGCATTCGCCAGATGTGGCCTCCAGAAGTGTCACTGCGTTTTTTTATTTACCAGCTGAGCTCATCATTTCTGGACTATCAGACTTTCCGTAGCATGCCAAGAATTGTTATCAGTAAGCTAAACTGCGCATGTCCACCCCACATTCCTTCACACTCCTTCCTTTGTTCTCTTGCCAGAAAGGTCCGGCTGAGAAAGAGCCGGCACGAACTTTTGCAAAAATGTAACTCTTAGATTAGTCAGATTTTTTTTAATTTTCTTTATAACAAATAAATGAGTTTTCTTAGAAGAAATATCTTCTGGGTTTGTTTTCTTAAAGTGTGCAACAAGGAAAAGGTTTCGATCCACTCCTCGTAATCAGGGTGATTATCCCAAAAGCAGAATGGGATTAATCAACGCCCTGACATCTGGTAGCAGTCGGACGGTTGAGATTTATAGCTTTTTCCTTGTTTGTTACTTTTGATGATAAATGCATAGGCAATTAGTTTTTAGCTACTGAGGTACGCTAATTATTTTTGCTAAGATGCCGAAACAGAAGAAAAAGGGAAAAATGAAACTCAGAGCATTCCCTATTAATGATTTCAACCTCTCCTACGAAGAAGAGGCAGAAAGGAGGATTTCAAATTTTCAGCCCCTTGCTACAGCCACACGCCTGGAACAAGAAGAAGCCGTGGGAGCAGAAATGGAGGGAGATAAGACAGAAGCTGTTTTTGAAGATAATGAATTATGACTGAGGTCAGTAGCATTTTCTTCTGATTTTCCAAGCTCTGAAAAAGTCCTCCCAGAACCTTCTGAATTTGTAACGCTTGGTGCAAGGCCAAAGTAGTTTTCACAAACTGCCGAGTATATTTCCTCCCACGCAGAGAGAGAAACAATTCATTATTCTCCTCCAAGCCCTGAGCTCACCCAGCGTCAGAAAGCTATAAAAGCTTATCGTACCCATATAGAATTCTATCAACATGAGCTATCCCAGGCACAAATGGATTTAGCTATGCTTGAGCAAGATGAGAGACAGTCTAGTGTTTTTCAAAATGTCTAAAAATGCCATTTTGCCTTCTTCTTCGGAGCCAAAGACACTCCCCCTGGTGGATTTTGTGTCAGGCCAATCAGAACAGACAGCAGTGCACACGTCACATGGTGTTCTCTCTCATCAAATTACATACAATGCCACGTATGCAGAGCTGCCCAAAACTAAAGGTGCAGCACCATCTGCTGGCGAAAGTAATTTACTAGAGAAAGCTGAAAGGCAACGTAGTCTACATGAGCATTTTGAATTATTACAGCAGACCCTGGCAAACCTGTCTCTAACTCACTCAGAGATTCAGGCTGCAATCCCACAAGTGTCTCCACAGGGCCAAACTCCAGCACCCTCTGGTGGTGCTGGTGTCTTTTTAGATGGAACACAACAAAGCTTAATGCAGCAAAGGCAAATGACTGCATCTCCAGCAGGTCATGCCAATATTGCAGCTCAAGCACAAATGGCAGCTGGAACACAGCAGATTCCAGTGCAACAGCCACAGCAGCCACAAATGCATGCACACATGCCTCCAGCTGTACAACCAGAGCCAGCTCCTGGTCCACCTCCAGCGCAACAAGTGCCTTTACTTCCACAGCCAGCACCTAAAATGCACATTCCTCAACAGGCATTTTCTGTTGCTCCACTAGCTGGTGAGTCCAAATTAAAAATGTCAGGACAGAATTATAAGGCCTGGGTCAGTGAGATTGGATTGCTACGTTGCAGAGAAGGCACTCACTGTATGGTTTTTAACCCCCTGGCTCAGCCTTGGTCCCCTGCAATAAGAGACTTAGAGATTAAAGTTTGCACAACATTATTGATGTCCATGGATACTGAACTGCAGGTTACATTTTCGCCTGATGCAACAGCCCAACAAATTTGGGGCCAATTGGAAAATTGCTACAGGCCTGTTTCAATTGAATCTTCATGTTTGCTCATGTCTCAATTCCATGGTTCGAGATTGAAACCTGGTGAACAAATTGGAGGACATTTGACCAAACTGAAAGGACTGAGAAGAGAATTGAGAGAAAGAGACTATAACATTGATGATATTCAAATGATCAGCATTATCATTAACTCTTTGAACTATGAATGGAAAGATGCCATTACAAAGATTAACCAAGTCCCTATTGCTCAACGCACAGTGGACAATGTATGCAGACTTTTAATTGAAGAAGAAGCACTCATGCTAGCCATGCCACACTTGAGAGGACCACCCGCATCAAGAACTCCAGCTAGGCGCCCCTTCTGAGGAAGGACCTACGCTCCAAGGATGCCAAGATGCTACATCTGTAACCGTGTGGGACATGCCACCCGGGATTGTCCCCAACGAGTTCCAGCTCCCGTCACGTACCAGCCCAGAGGAACAGATTCCAGAGGCAGAGGCAGAGGCGGAAGACAAGGTCGTAGTGGTCCCCGGCGTGATCCACAAGCTCCACTCGCCACATTGGCTTTAACCAATGATCCACAACCTCAACCAGAGTACGACAGACGACTCCTGTGGACTTTGGACAGTGGTGCAGCATTGCATGTTACCTACAGAAAGGAACTTTTTACAGAGATGCACGAGCCTGAACCTGAACTACGTGAACTTTATTCTTTTTCCAATCATCCTTGTCAGGTCAAAGGAAAAGGAACTGTTTATGTTGAAGAGCTTGATGCATTCATTCCTGATGTTTATTACATACCAACAGCAACCAGTAATTTGCTTAGTCAGTGTCACTTGTCTAGAATGTTAAAGTTCCAGGTTCACCACCTTGAAAAAGCAAGTTACATAGTTAAAGATGGAGATATTGTTGCTGAAACCATATTAATTGGTGGTGTTTATTACTTAAAGCCAAAGCCTAAACCACAAACACAGGCAAGTATACAAACTCCAAAAAGGGAGAGCACAGGCCCAGAGAGAAATGCTCCAGAGAGAGATCCTGTTGCTATTCCAAAGGCTCCTAAAGCCAACAAAAAGAGAATAAGGAAACAGGTTGCTCAGGTCAAGCCTGAGGTTCCTCATAAAACTGTTAATGTTGAAAATTCACTAACTGGTAAACCTTTGCATTCTAGGTGTATCCATAAATGGCATAGAAGATTGGGGCATGCCAGTTTCCGTGTACTTAGGAAGATGCCGGAATTCTCAAAAGGTTTGGATCTAAAGGGGTGTAATGTGTTTTTGGATTGTGCTGTCTGCAAAAAGGCAAAATCCAAAGCAGCAGCCATTCCCAAACGCGCTACACGCCTGTCAACACACATTTTTGATTTGGTTCACATTGACATAGTTGGTCCTTTTCCGCCATCATTTGGTGGTAGAAAATATTTTCTAACAATTGTTGATAATTACTCCAGATATGGATATGTATATCCTATGAAAGAAAAATCTGAGACTTTTCAGATCTTTAAAGACTTTGCAGCCCTTGTTTCTACCCAACACCAAGTTCGCATCGCCAGAATCCAGAGTGATCGTGGTGCTGAATTCATGTCTCAGCGTTTCCAGGACTGGATGCGTAAGAATGGAATTATTCATCAGACTTCGGCTTCTTACACACCGGCTCATAATGGGGTCGTAGAAAGAAGACAAGGTGTCCTGCAAACCATGATGCGTTGTCTCCTAGAAGACGCCAACCTTGGTATGATATACTGGGGTGAAGCTATAAAATATGCAAATTACATTGTCAACCGTACTTGGAGCAGTGTAATAAATGAGACTCCTTTCTTCATGTTGTATGGCTACAAGCCCAATCTTAAAAACATCCATATTTTTGGTTCATACACTATAGTGAACATTCCCTTAGCTCAAAGAAGAAAAGGAAGTCCAGCAGCAAAGAGACTGAGATTTATGGGTATTGATGATAATTCAAAATGGAGCAAATTTATTGACTCTAAACATGTAATTGTGATTTCCCAATCTGCTAATTTTGAGGAAGATATTGACTGGTCCAGGATTCATTCCAATGATCCTGGAGTTTATTTTCCTAGAGATGATACTGCTGATGCTACGCAGATTGATGATCAAGATGCCACTGGTTCTTCTCAAACCGATGTTCCGTCTTCGCAAGCCGTGGATGCTGACACTAGCAACAAATGTGAGGACGAGGACGAAGCAGAAGAAGACTGGACAGTTGTTCCGAGACGTTCCAAGAGGGCCACAAAAGGGATCCCTCCACAACGATATTCTTGGCAACTGACAAAAGCACCCTTGCCTTTGATTTGCAATGTTACACTTCCACCTCATAATTTCACACAAATCAAGCAGCTTCCTGATCCAGAGCAAGACAAATGGTATGATGCAATGCAGGTTGAAATGGACAGTCTAAAGAAACTTAAAGTATTTACACCTGCAAAACCTCCAGCAAACAAAAAGGTCATTGGCACTCGATGGGTCTACAGAATCAAAAAGAAACCAAATGGTGAGTCACTGTACAAGGCCAGACTTGTAGCTCAGGGTTTCACTCAACGTTATCCTGAGGACTTCACAAATACCTACTCACCGACAGTCAGAACTGAGAGTGTAAAAATTGCTTTAGCAACTGCAACTATCCTTGGTTTAGAAGTTTTCCAGTTTGATGTTGACACGGCTTATCTACATGCAGACCTAGACGAAGAGATCTATGTGAAAAGTCCTCCAGGGTTCCGACAGCAAGAAGGGGATACCTGGTTTCTAAACAAAAGTCTTTATGGTCTGAAACAATCTGCTTTAATGTGGTATTTATGTCTTACTGACAAACTAAATTCAATGGGCTTTATTAAGTCCGAAACTGATGAGTGCGTGTTCACAAAAAGATCTAACAATGCATATGAGATAGTTCTTGTTTATGTTGATTATATTGTTTATATTGGTCCAAATAATCAAATGAGTGAAATTTTTGCCAAAGCTTTGCAGAGATACTTCACATTGAAATCATTAGGTCACATTAGCACTTATTTAGGTGTTCAGATTGAAAAAACACAGAAGGGGTTTAGTCTTTCACAAGAAGATAAAATTGAACAAATTTTGCATCATTGCAACATGAAGGATGCTAACACAACAAAGACACCCATGCAAACAGATTTTCATAACTTGACACAAGAAGCAAGTCCTGAGTTCAAGGATCAAACACTTTATCGTTCAGTTATTGGGTCACTGTTGTACATTAGTAGTTGGACCAGACCCGACATTGCACTTAGTGTTAATCTCTTGTCTCGACACGTAGGTAAGGCAAAACAGTTTCATTGGACATGCATTAAGAAATTATTGAGATACCTAAAATACACTAAACACATGAAATTATTGTTAGAACCAACACATACTGATTATGCAGAATTATGTTGTTATGCAGATTCTGATTGGGTGAGTGATAAGAAATCACATAAAAGTACTTCAGGTTATATGATGTTCTTAAATGGATGTCCTGTTTATTGGCAAGTACGTAAACAGAATTTTGTTTCTTGTTCATCTACTGAAGCTGAATATGCTTGTGTTTCAGATGCATTTAATTCTCTAACATGGTTTGATGCTTTAGTCACAGATATCTGGACACACCCGATCCGACCGATCACCGTGATGGAAGACAATGAATCGGTGGTTTATATTTCTGAATCACATTTCACAGGTTCTAGGTCCAGACACATTGACATCCGTTATCAAAATATAAAACATTTAGTGAAAAAAGGTTTTGTTAAAATGCAGTATGTATCTACACATGATCAAATTGCTGATATGCTCAACAAACCACTTCCAGCAGCTCAACACGAGTATCTGCGTAAGAAGATGTGCCTTATTTGATGATGTACCTGATATTCGCTCAACTGACAAAAGAAGGGGATGTCACTGCGTTTTTTTATTTACCAGCTGAGCTCATCATTTCTGGACTATCAGACTTTCCGTAGCATGCCAAGAATTGTTATCAGTAAGCTAAACTGTGCATGTCCACCCCACATTCCTTCACACTCCTTCCTTTGTTCTCTTGCCAGAAAGGTCCGGCTGAGAAATAGCCAGTACGAACTTTTGCAAAAATGTAATTCTTAGATTAGTGAGATGTTTTTTTATTTTCTTTATAACAAATAAATGAGTTTTCTTAGAAGAAATATCTTCGGGGTTTGTTTTCTTAAAGTGTGCAACAAGGAAAAGGTCTCGATCCACTCCTCGTAATCAGGGTGATTATCCCAAAAGCAGAATGGGATTAATCAATACCCTGACAAGAAGATTGGCTGGTCGGTGGTGGCGGCGAATGGCTCCGGTCTGCAGGTGCTGGTTGTGGAGTGGGCCGATAAGCCCTGCGGAGGTCTCGGTGCCGGTGAGTAGTCCGCTTGGTCCCTGGGTCTCGGGTCTTGCGCCGGCTGGTTCGCGGTGCACCATAGGGTCGGTGCGCTGGAGGTGGGTGGCTGTGGTTTGTTGGCAGCTGTTGTCGCGTTCCTCCAGCATGTCGTGGTTGGTGTCCCTTGGTCATTTATTTGGACCCCGGGGGTTGCTCCGAGGCCTGGAGGAGGCTTGGCCGGCTTGTAGGTGGGGCCGAATGCCACCACGAGGGTCTATATGGCTTTTTCTATTTCGAGCTCGGTAGGTGAGCTCCTGGTGATTTGTTTCTGTATCTCTCCATTATTTTTGGGTGCCCCTTTGTTTTTTTCGAGTTCGGGGCTATTTTGTGCCAAGAGGTTTGAATCCAGAGCTCCCATTGGCTGTTGGTCATTCCAAGATGGCCGCCGCAAAAAGGGCGCAAAAGTTGTTTCTGCTGCTTCTGGTGTGCCGGGCTGGAATGGCTCCTCTCTTATCGGTATGGTGGCTCGCAGGTTAGATTCTGGTCCCTCGATCGCTGCTCCACGGTTTTTAAGCAGGTTCTGGAGGTTCGTGACAAGATCTTCATTTGAGGCAGGCATTTCCATCATTTTCAGTATGGCTTGCCTGAGGTCATCATTTTTTTGTGATGCGTCTCTGCAGTTATCGTTTTCTTCTCTTCGTAGTTCCTCACCCCTGGATGGCGTGCTCAAGTCTATGATCCGCACTTTTCCAGTTGGGGTGGTCTTGGATATGGTTCCGGTGGGTGTAAGTTGCGCTGCCATCTGCCTGGTAAACGCTCTGGTGTTTATTCTGTTCTTCTTCGTTGAGCATTCAGCTTGCTCAGACATGGCTGGGAGTTATGGGCAACCATCCTCTGCTACCATCTTGTTGAATAGGGAGGATCTAGCCCAATAACTCTCGATGCAGATTAGTATTTGTTGAAATATATTTATTTACATCTTAAATATATCACAGGCTTAAACATACTAAGTAACTGACCTATGTCCTTTCCTTTCAGGTGTGTATCTGGAACTGTCCGATGCCCATGTGGCTGGTGCTTTTGTACCCAGGGGGAGGAGTTAAGGTAAGGTGGGATTGTGGAAGTTATGGGTTGTGTGGTGATGTTAACCCTTGGTGAACCATGGAATAGTGGGAATATATATAGGTTAGACATTTTACGTGACACCACTCACTTTACCAGATGGAGAAAAGACACACACAAACCTGTGGGACTTTGTAAGGTTCTGCTAATGTTGACATCTGGATGGAGATGTCCCTCTCAGCTGCATCGAAAAGAACCAACAGGTTCTCCTTCCTTCCACAGCCATAGTTGGGGATATTGGCTTCTCCAGTGGAGAGCATGTCCAGCAAGGCCTCTGAAGTGCAGAAAGTGCTCAAAGAGTTGTCATGGATGTTGTAGCCAAGTGTGAGATTGTGCAGGAGCTGGGAACTAGAGCCTTGGTAGTACAGGGGTTTAAGGCACCCTGTTATTAAGCTGGTTATTAAGACCAGCTGCCTGCAATTACTGCAGGGTTCGAATCTCGCCAAGGCTCAAGGTTGACTCAGCCTTCCATCCTTTCTAAGGTAGGTGAAATGAGGACCCAGTTTGTGGGGGCAATAAGCTGACTTTGTATAAAATATACAAAAGGATGAAGGCTATTGCTTAATGCATTGTAAGCCGCCCTGAGTCTTCGGAGAAGGGCGGCATATAAATCAAATTAAAAAAAAAAAAAAAACCTCTTGCTGATCACTTGAATGTTGAAAATGAAGGATAGGATTGTTGAAAAATCAAAATCCCTACTAAAAAAATCTTCATATTAGCAACAGCAACAGCAGCAGTAACAAAATACTTTATTTAAAATTTAATCACCTTTGTCTCCACAACCCTACTGAGTTTTAAGCCAATATTGATCCAAAGCCAAGGATCAATTATACAAATATAGAAATGGGCTGGGCTGAGGCTACTACAACTGCTTCCATCACTACTTTAAGCAAAAGTCAGTATTCAAGTCATGAATTCAGGATTGAACTGGGTGTGGAAAGTAAAGTGAAGTTCCTTCAATTTAATTTCAGCCCCATTTTATTTTCTTCCACAAAATAAGAGCAGAACATAGAATAACAGAGTTGGAAGGGATCTTGGAGGTCATCTAGTCTAATCCCCTGCTCAAGCAGGAGTGTCTATATGATTTCATACAAATGGCTGTCCATTCTCTTCATGAAAGCCTCCAGTAATGGGGCTTTCAAAGAAAGAAAAAGAAAAAAGGGGGAAGCCATGGACATTAAAATCATTTGGGGAATTAGTCAGCTCCTGTGGTATAAAAATAAGTGAAATAAGAAGAAAAGAAGGAGAGCATTAGAACTGCAAATGGAGGGAATGCAACCCTATTACCATGCCTACCGTCCCTATCCAATCATAAAATTGTTCCCAGATTTTGTAGTACTTAGTTTCGCTTTTATCCCTGAGTTCCAAAGTGAGTCTGTCCATTTCTGTGCAGTTAAAGATTTTCAGTAATATTTCCTCTTCAGTTGGAATATCTTTCTCTTTCCATTTTTGAGCGAAGGCTATTTGTGCTGCTGTGAATATATGCAATAATAAATAATTTGTATCTTATATTTTCTTTCTATAATTCCCAGTAAGAAAAATTCCGGTTTGACTTCTATATTTGTTGACAAAATTTCTTCCAGCCAGTTCTTTAGTAAATTCCAAAAATTTTTGTGCCTTTGGGCATTCCCACCACATGTGGTAGTAATTCCCAATGGTCTCTCCACACTTCCAACATATCGAGGATTTCCCCTTATTCATTCGTGCTAATCTTGTGGGGGAGAGGTGCCACCTATAGAACATCTTATAGAGGTTTTCCTTGTAGGAAGTTGTTAGTGTGATTTTTATTTTTTTTTCCCATAAACTTTGCCAATTGTCCAAATCGATATTGTGCCCAAAATATTCACATCAAATTATCATTGTTTCTTTCACCTCTTCCTCAATCATATCTTGTTCTAATAAATATTGATATAGTTTACTTATGGTCTTGCCTTCCCTGCTAAATAAAATTTTATCTAATTCTGATGATTCTTGCTTTATGCCCCATTCCTTTTTATCTTTGCTAAATTTAGATTGAATTTGGAGATACGCCCACCATTCCAATTCGATTCTTTCTTCCTTTAAAGTATTTCTCGCTTTTAATTCTCCTTTCTCACTCAAAATATCTTTATAGGTGACAGCTCTCCCTCGTTTTGTCAGATTTGGATGTGTGTACATTTCTAATGTTGACACCCAATTAGGAATTTCCATATAATTATTTCTTTTTCTTTTTTTCCAAATATCCAATAGTGCTCTCCTAGTATAATGCCTCCGGAAGTACTGATGGACTTAAATGTTTTTCCTCCCATAGAATAGCATGCCACCCTGTCTGTAAGTCATGACCTTCTAGTGCCAATAGTCTTGTGTTTTTAAGATGCATCCACACACTTAGCCAAACCAATGCCGCTGCCTGATAATACTTTGTCCAGTCTGGTAGGCCAAATCCTCCTCTTTCTCTAGCATCTTGTAATAATTTGAATCTGATTCTCAGTCGTTTCCCTTGCCATATAAATTTTGAAATGAGTCTGTCCAAATTTGTAAACAAATCTGTTTTGAGCCGAATTGGTATGCATTGGAATAAAAACAACATTTTTGGAAGGACATTCATTTTGATGGTGGCTATCCTGCCCATTAGAGATTACATTCTGTCCCCTGCCCAGTCCCCAGATTTCGCTGGTTCCGGGACTGCCTCTTTGCCTCAGCCTGCCGAACAAGTGTCTCTTCAAATTGGAGAAGGCCATGCTGCGTCTTTAGCCTCCAAGCTGAACGATCAGAGGTCAAGGTTTCCCAGTTGGTAATGTCCATTCCCAGGGCCTTTAGGTCCCTCTTGCAGATATCCTTATATCACAGCTGTGGTCTCCCTCTGAGGCGCTTTCCCTGCACTAATTCTCCATACAGGAGATCTTTCAGAATCCGACCATCAGCCATTCTCACAACATGCCCAAGCCAGCATAGACATCGCTGTTTCAATAGTGTATACATGCTAGAAATTCTAGCACATTCCAAGACTGCGCTATTTGGAACTTTGTCCTGCCAGGTGATGCCAAGAATTTGTCGGAGACAGAGCATATGAAAGGTGTTCAACTTTTTCTCCTGCCATGTGTAGAGGGTCCAAGACTCACTGCAGTACAAGAGTGTGCTCAGGACGCAGGCTCTATAGACCTGGATCTTTGTATGTTCCGTCAGCTTCTTATTAAGCTATACTCTCTTTGTAAGTCTGGAAAATGTGGTGGCCGCTTTACCAATACATTTATTCAGCTCAGTATCTAAAGAGAGAGTGTCAGACATAGTTGAGCCGAGGTACACAAAGTCATGGATGACCTCCAGTTCTTGTGCAGAGATTGTAATACAGGGAGGTGAATCCATGTCCTGACCCATGACTTGTGGTTTTTTCAGGCTGATTGTTAGTCCAAAGTCTTGGCAGGCCTTGCTAAAACTGTCCATAATGTGATGGATCTCACGAAGATCAATGGTTCGTTGAGGGCGCTTCCAAGAAAAGGCAGCACGCAAGGATGCAATCAAGTTAAATCTTTATTTAGAAATAAAGTAGGTAAAATGAGTTCCCTGGCATGGAGGCATCCATGCCTGGATTGAGCCCATGGATCATTCCCGTAGGAAGCTAGAACAAGAACCAAAGAGCAGCCCCTGTGCAGGGGTTCTTATAGGGGCCACTGGCCCCTCCCTTACCAAGGTGTGTGAGTGGGCCAGAGGGCCATTAACTTTCCCCAATGGGGCTGCAGGGGCCGGAGCCCCTTGACCCACCTGTGGGATCAAAGGTGCCTCTTTGCTCCCATCTGGTGGCCTTTTAAGAAACTGCCATGGCTGGCACAAAACACCTAACACATAAGTTGTTGAAGGTCTTCAGCAGAGTGAGCAGTGACAGCAGCATCCTCAGCGGAGAGGAAATCCTGTAAGCATTTCAGCTGGAATTTAGACTTTGCTCTTAATCTAGAGAGATTAAAGAGTTTTCCATCTGATCTGGTCTGGAGGTAAATGCCCTCTGTTGCCGTTTCAAATATTAGTGGATATTTGGTTGTCTTAGTGGACAACCAGCTAAATATGAGCCAGCAATGTGCAGGGGCAGCCAAAAAAGCCAATGCAATCCTAAATTGCATTAACAGAGGGATACAATCAAGATCAAGTGAAGTACTAATACCACTGTATAAAGCCCTAGTAAGACCACACCTAGAGTACTGCATCCAGTTTTGGTCACCACACTATAAAAAAGATGTTGAGACTCTAGAAAAAGTGCAGAGAAGAGCAACCAGGATGATGAGGGGACTGGAGACTAAAACATATGAAGAACAGTTACAGGAACTGGGCATAGCTAGTCTAGTGAAGAGAAGGGGAGACATGATAGCAGTGTTCCAATATTTGAGGGGCTGTCACATAGAGGAGGAGGTCAAGCTATTTTCCAAAGCACCTGAAGTCCAGACAAGGAATAATGGATGGAAACTGACCAAGAAGAGATTCAAGCTAGAAATGAGGAGGAACTTTCTGACAGTGAGAACAACCAACCAATAGAACAGCTTGCCTTTGGAAGTTGTGGGAGCTTCATCACTTGAGACTTTCAAGAAAAGATTGGACTGCCATTTGTCAGAAATGGTATAGGGTCTCCTGCTTGAGCGGGCGGTTGGACTAGATGACCTATAAAGTCCCTTCCAACTCTGTTAATCTGTTATCTGAGGGAATATTGGTGACTTGGATGGAAAACAGACATAGATTAGACACAGAAGATAAAGAAGAACAATTCTATTATCCATACTTTACAGTACATGAGGAAGAAGAGAAAAGGGAGCAAGCAGAGATGCTGGAAACAGCAAGCAGAAGGAAATACACAACAAGAAGAAACTGAAACAGAGAATAAAGAGAGAAGGGAAAGAGGAGTAAGACAGAAGGAGCAGAGAGAAATGAGATCAACTAGAACAACAAAACCTATATATAAGTAAACAATGGAAGAAGAAATAAAATTACTATCAATTAACATAAATGGACTGAACTCACCAATGAAAAGAAAAATAATTTTTAACAAACTAGAAAAATTAAAATTATATTTAATCTGTCTTCAAGAAGTCCACATTAAAAAGCAGTACAGTAAACTTTTAGAGTACCCCAAAATTGGGAAACTATATTTTTCATTAGCACAGCAAAAGAAAAGGTGGGTGGCTCTCTATATTAAAGAAACAATAAAGGCTAGACAATTTTTTGCAGATGAAGAGGGGAGAATATTGATGGTGGAGGTAACAATGAATCAAAAACAGATATTGTTGATAGTGATATATGCACCTACTAATAAACAAGATGAGTTTTATGGAAAACATAAGAAAATTATAGAATTGGAATATGAAAATATTTGTGTGGTAGGAGACTTCAGTGCAATTGTAGACACAGAACTTGACTATAAGAGCAGTAAAATAGGCAAAAAAGCCAGAAAAACACTCCCAAAAACCTTCTTTAAAATGATGGAAGAAATAGGAAGATGTATGGAGAGAAACATACCCTAAGAAAAATCAATACTCATTCTATTCAAACAGGCATAAATCCTGGTCCAGAATAGACGTGGTATGGATGACATCAGAAGTGTAACATGCGTGTAAGAGATAGAAATAGAACCAAATGTTTGGGCAGATCACAAGCCGATGAAAGTTGTTTGGAAAGGACAAAAAAGAAAATGGAGATGGAGGTTAAATCAAGCAATACTGCAAGATAAAGAATTCATACAAAAGATGGAAAAAGAATTGGATTTTTTTTTCAAGGAGACTAGGAAGGAAGAGACCTCCCTGCAAATTGTATGGGATATGGTTAAAGCATATACCCGGGGATTAGCTATAACATATATGGGAAAGAAAAATAATAATAAGAAACAAAATAAGAAAATATTAGAAGAAGAATACAAAAGATTAGAATCAGAACTCCAGAGAGAACCACAAAAAAAAAGGAATTGAAAAATCAAACAGACTTAAAACATAAAATGAACCTATTGGAAAAAGAAGAATTGGCACAAAAAATTAAAAGTGCAAAACAAAATTTCTTTGAAAATGCAAATAAGCCTGGAAGATGGTTGGCATATAAACTGAAAAAAGAGAGGGGGAAAAATTGATGCAGCGACTAATCGATGAGAAAGGGAGTTCTCACTATCAGAATGAGGAATGCAGCGAAGAGGGGGTTGAGGGGTTTTTTAGCAAAATTTAAATGGAAATTTTAAGGGGACCCGGGAGGAGGGGAGGGGGTTGTAAAGGTGGACCTGGGGGGTCCATATAGCCACTGAGCGGGGTGCTGGGTCGATTGGATGCAGTGGAGGGGTCATGGAAGGAATTTTGACCAGGGAGCAGGGGGGTGATAGGAAGGGCAGTGCAATTGAAATAATGAGTAGGAGGGGCAGATATGATGGGCGCAGGGGGCCATATCATGTTCCGGGGGTGCGCACACGCTGTTTACGAGTGATTGCGCACTCTGGCCCCCAATGCGCGACTCGTGTCCGGGGTTGCACAGAGCCTCAGGCCCTAGGTCTGCGACTGATGTTATGTAATGCCAGGTTGGTTGTTAATAAAGCCCCCCTCATTTGTGATCTTATTTTGGAGGGGGGTGCGGACCTGGCAGGTATTACGGAGACCTGGTTGGGCCAGGAGGGGGGGTCCCCCTCGTCAAAATGTGCCCAACAGGTTTCCGTGCATTTCATCAGCCAAGGGCTCAGGGGAGGGGTGGGGGAGTGGTGGTGATTATTAGGGAAAGTCTTTGTCCGAGGGAGACTACTGTTCCTCAGATAGCTGGATGTGAGTCCCTTTTTGTAAAGTGGGGCCGTGGGGTGCAGATGGGTTTGCTGACTACGTACCTGGCTCCCTGCCACGTGGCAGCGACCCTACCCGAGCTGCTCAATGTTATTGCCGGGGTGGCGGTTGATACCCCCAGACTTATTGTCATGGGGGATTTCAACCTACCATCTGCAGGTGAGGTGTCAGAGGTGGCTCGGGAGTTCATGGCTTCCATGGCGGCCATGGACCTGACCCAGTTAGTTCAAGGCCTCACTCACATAGGGGGACGCACTCTGGACTTGATTTTCGTCTCTGGTCAGTGGTTGAATGATCTTGGTAGAAGGGACTTAGACATTAAACCCTTGTCATGGACAGATCATTCGCTCCTTCACTTGGACTTTCCAGCCGCTTCCCCCCGCCGCAGGGAGACGGAACCGACCAGATGGTTCCGTCCCAGGCGCCTGATGGACCCCGAAAGGTTCCTGACAGAGCTTGGGCCGTTTCCTGAGACTCTGGCACACGACTCGACCGAAGACCTGGTGGCCGCCTGGGAGAGTGCGGCTGCCGGAGCTTTGGACCGCGTCATGCCTTTGCGGCCTCTGACCCGATGCCGATCTCAATTGGCTCCTTGGTTCTCTGAGGAGCTGAGAGAGATGAAGCATCGGAAAAGATGCCTAGAGAGCATCTGGAGGACTAGTCAATCCAATTCTGACCGGACACAGGTGAGGTCTTATAGCAAGACCTACCTAGTGGCGATAAAAGCGGTGAAATCTAACCATTTTTCCACTCTTATCGCACCTGCAGAGAACCGCCCAGCCACTCTGTTTAGGGTGACCCACTCCCTTCTTTGGGGGGGAGGGGGGAGTGCGGGAAGATCCCTTGCAGGGTCGAGCTGAGGATTTTGTGCAATTCCTGCATGATAAAGTCGCTTGGATTCGGGAAGGCTTGGACTCCTACTGGATGAGTCCGGGCGAGGAGACGAGGGTAGGTCTTGAGAATATTATCTGGGAGGAGTTTGATCCTGTGGCTCCTGAGGATGTGGACAGAGTTCTGGGTAAGATTAGTGCCGCCACGTGTTTATTGGACCTGTGTCCCTCCTGGCTGGTACTGGCCTCCTGGGAGGTTACACGAGGCTGGCTCCAGGGGATTATAAGTGCTTCTTTGAGTGAGGGTGCCTTTCCCGCCGCCTTGAAAGAGGCCCCTCCTCACCACAATTAGCTAACTACCGTCCAGTCTCCAACCTTTGTTTTGTGGCGAAGGTTGTTGAGAGTGTGGTGGCATGACAGCTTCCCCGGCACCTGAATGAAGCTATCTATCTGGACCTGTACCAGTCGGGCTTCAGGCAGGGGTACAGCACAGAAACAGCATTGGTCGCATTGGTGAATGATCTCTGGAGGGCGTGGGACAGGGGTTGCTCCTCTGTCCTGGTCCTATTAGATCTCTCAGCGGCTTTTGATACCATCGACCATGGTATCATGCTGCAGCGGTTGAGGGGGTTAGGAATAGGGGGCACCGTACTGCGGTGGTTCTCCTTCTTCCTCTCTGACTGTTCGCAGTTTGTGTTGGCAGGGGGGCAGAGGTCGACCTCAAGGCGCCTCGCATGGGGAGTGCTGCAAGGGTCGGTCCTCTTGCCCCTTCTGTTCAACATTTATGTGAAGCCGCTGGGTGAGATCATCCGTGGTTTTGGGGTGAGAGTCCATCAGTACGCTGATGACACTAAGCTGTACATCTCCACCCCAGACCACCCCAACGATGCCCTTGATGTGATGTCTCACTGCCTGGAGGCCGTGCGGGTCTGGATGGGAAGAAATAGGCTCAGACTCAACCCTTCCAAGACCAAGTGGCTGTGGCTTCCGGCGTCCCGATATAGTCAGCTGGTGCCATCGCTGACTATTGGGGGTGAATCTCTGCCCCCCACAGAGAGGGCTCATAACCTGGGCGTCCTCCTGGATGCACGGCTGTCTTTAGAAGAGCATATGACGGCTGTGGCCAGGGGGGCTTTTTATTAGGTTTGCCTGATTCACCAGTTGCAGCCCTTTCTGGACCGGGACGCCTTGCGCACGGTCACTCACACCCTTGTCAACTCCCGGGTGGACTATTGTAATGCTCTCTACATGGGGCTCCCTTTGAAGAGCGCTCGGAGGCTCCAACTGGTCCAGAATGCAGCCGCGCGGGTGGTTATGGGCGCAACCCGTTGTGCCCACGTGACACCCCTCCTGCACGAGCTGCACTGGCTCCCAGTGGTCTTCCGGGTGCGATTCAAGGTGCTGGTTACCACCTTTAAAGCACTCCATGGCATAGGACCTGGGTACCTTCGAGACCGACTTCTGCCACCAATAGCCTCCCACCGGCCAGTCCGCTCCCACAGAGAGGGTCTCCTCAGGGTGCCATCGGCCAAGTTATGTTGGCTGGCGACACCCAGGGGGAGGGCCTTCTCTGTGGGAGCCCCTGCCCTTTGGAATGAACTGCCCCCGGAAATGCGTAAGATCTCCGACCTCCGTGTATTTCGCTGTGCCCTCAAGACCCTGCTGTTCCGCCAGGCCGGGCTATCAATGTAATGATTTTAAATCAGGTGTTTTAAATTTGGGGGTTTTAAATTTGAGCCAAAACTATTTAATAATTTTAATTATTTTTAATTGATGTTTGTCTTTGTGCTTTTAATAGGCTGTACACCACCTTGAGTCCTCCGGGAGAAGGGCGGTATAGAAATAAAATTATTATTATTATTATTATTATTATTATTATTATTATTATTATTATTATTATTATTATTATTAAAAACCTATTATAAAAGAGTACTATGAGAAATTGTATGACAAGGAGGAAATTTTGGAAAATAAAATGCAACAATATTTGGAACAATCTGAACTCCCTAAAGTACCTGATACGCTTATAGATATGCTGAATGAATGGATAACCATGATGGAATTGACAGAAGCTATTAAGAGACAAAAAAATAATAAAACACCAGGGCCCGATGGGCTACCGGCAGAATTTTACAAACAACTAGAAGAGGTATTAAGCCCAGTGATGTTGGAAGTTTATAATGAAGTACTACTAGAAGCAAAAATACCAAATTCATGGATGGAAGCAAATACTACTCTTCTACCGAAAGACGATTCAGATTTAACACAGATAAAGAACTACAGGCCAATATCTTTATTGAATGCGGACTATAAAATATATGCTTCGATAATAGCAGAGAGATTAAAAAAGTACTTGAACAAATTTATACATCCAGATCAGAACGGATTTCTGCCAAAGAGAGAGATTAAAAACAATATGAGAATGATTCTAAATACATTTGGAGTATTATGGAATGCACCCTGGAAAACAAATGGCATTGATGTTTTTAGATGCACAGAAAGCATTTGATAATGTTAATTGGCAATTTATGTTATTACAACTAAAATATATGGACTTTGGGGAGAGATTCATTAATATGATCAAAGCAATATACTGTAAACAATCAGCCAAGGTGATAGTAAATGTAGACATGACAGAGAACTTTGATATCAAGAAAGGCACTAGACAGGGATGTCCACAGTCCCTGCTACTATTTATATTGACTTTGGAATTGTTAACCAGGAACATTCGGCAAGATGAAGAAATAAAAGGAATGGAAATTTAAAAAGAAAAATACAAGCTACAGGCATTTGCAGATGACTTGGTCTTTATACTAGAAGACCCCTTAGAAACTGGACTGAAGCTAATTAGAAAAATAGAATAATATGGGGAAGTAGCAGGACTGAAAATAGACAAGGATAAGACAAAGATTTTAGTTAAGAATCTTACAGATACACAAAAAAAAGTGTTGATGGAAAGAATTAATATACAGATAGTTAAAAAAGTGAAGTACTTAGGAATACAACTAAGAGCAAAGGGTGCAACAATTAAAGAGGACAATTATATGAAACTGATGAGGCAAATTAAACTAGACCTGGAGAAATGGAAAAATCTGCAACTGTCATTAACAGAATAGCTACTATAAAAATGAATATCTTACCAAGACTATTATATCTATTCCAAACGATACCAATAAAACTGGAGAAAAAATATTTTGAAGAATTAAATAAAATGATATCAAGATACATTTGGTTAGGGAAAAAAGCAAGAATAGGCTTGAAAATGTTGCAGGAAGCCAAAAAAGAGGGGGCTTTGGGCTACCAGACTGGGAATTGTACTATTTTATTTTATTTATTTATTTTATTTATTTCGTCAAGCATGTATTTTATGACAGATACAAGTGTAAACATAATTATAAATACATGTAAATGATACGAATAAAAGTAAACATTAGGACAGGGACGGTAGGCACGCTGGTACGCTTATGCGTACCCCTTACAGACCTCTTAGGAATGGGGTGAGGTCTACAGTAGACAGTTTAAGGTTAAAGCTTTGGGGATTTGGGGAAGAAACCACAGAGTCAGGTAGTACATTCCAGGCATTGACAACTCTGTTACTGAAGTCGTATTTTCTGCAGTCTAGTTTGGATCGGTTTACCATGAGTTTGTATCTATTGTGTGCTCTTGTATTGTTTTGGTTGAAGCTGAAGTATTCATTGGCTGGTAGAACATTGTAGCAGATGATTTTATGTACTATGCTTAGGTCAGACCGAAGATGGCAAAGTTCTAAGTTGTCTAAGCCCAACATTTCGAGTCTGGTGGCATAAGGGATTTTGTTGCGAGCAGAGGAGTGGAGGACTCTTCTTGTGAAATATCTCTGGACTCATTTGATTGTATTAATGTCTGATATGCAGTGCGGGTTCCAGACAGATGAGCTGTATTCAAGAATTGGTCTGGCAGGCTTCCGGTCTGGCTTCTGCTGCCGCCAGACGGTCCTTTGAGACCGCCAGCCCCGATGCCTGTAAAGAGCCACCTTTACACCTGAAAGGCGGCTCGAAAAACTCCATTTTCTGACGGAAATGTGAGTTAGAGCAGGCGAGGGCAGGTAGAGCCCTCTGCGAAGTCTCCAGAGTTTTTTTTTTTAACTCTTGGGGACGAGCAGGTTGTGGCTCCCTATTCCCGCTCGCCGCTGCTCCGGGCTTCGGGAGAACTCTGCCTTTTTTGCAGAGCAAGGCGCTGGAACCGGACCAATCAATGAACCTAACAGATGGATTAAGTAAAAAAGATGAGACTTGGACTTGGGACCCTAAATTGCAAGTATCCTTAATGAATTTATAAGCATTTTAGAGCGAAAGAGAAAAAAACTTTAAAATGGCGACCGCTGAGGCTTGGGAAGTAGAAGAAAGCCGAAAGTGAGAGTCCTTCCGTAACAGCTACAAAGTAGCGGAATATATCGTGCTGGCTACAATTTGGAAGAAAAATAGTTATTTTAAGTTCCTTTCTTCTTGGAGATTTGTACTTGATCTTGTTTGGGGAAAAGTTTTCCTTTTTTTTAAAAAAAAAAAAAAGAGTTTGTTGGCAGGATGGCGTTAAAACTTATAAAGCCTGATAGACAAGCAGTGGGGAGCGGGGGGTGCTCCCCCATTCACAATTGTCTGAACAAGCTCTGAGCCTACAGACTCTGCAGAATGGTTTTAACTTAAAAGAATTTCTTCAGGAGGAAATGGCAAAATATTATGAGACTGTGAACCAGAAATTTGAAAAATTAAATCAGGAAATTAAAGAAATGATACAACTAAAGTATGATAATCTGCAACGAAAGATTGTAACAGTGACTAATGGTTTTTCAGAAGTTGTTATAAAGTTGGATACAAATATCAAATTACTAGAGTCTAAAATGGAGGAAGTTGATGATAAGATTTATAATTTGGACAATAAAATACAAAGAATTGAAAATGATTTAATAAATATTCAACACAATAGTTTAGAAGTAAAGTCTAAAAAGGAAGCTGGTCACGAGACTTATAATGCAGAAGATATAAAGCAAAGGATTGAAAGAGAAGTTGTAATGAAGAAACAACAAGTTACAGAGGTCTCTACAGATGAGCCGCTTTTGGATTCTCTTTCAGAGGTCTCAGCTGGACCATTTAATACAAGAGAGGTGGCTCTGGATTCTAATGTAATGACTTATCAAGTCACAAACCAGCATGGAAATCAATCAGTTGATATACAATTTATAGAACCAGAATGGAGATTTAAGCCACAAAAGCGAAACCAACAAGATCAAGTTATAGATCAGCTTGAAAACCAAATAGTTGATATACAATCTACAGAAAGGAATTCAGGGTGGAGATCCAACCCACAAAAAGTTAAGAAAAGAAGAAGCAGGTCTCACAAAAACAAAAACTTTTAAACTAAACAACAGTGTAATGCCAGTTATCTAAGAGATGATTGAATATATGAAAAGATAATGGGCAAAGTATTGGTTTATTTTATCCTGAGGAGAGTGACAGACTTCTGCAGTGCTGAACTTTTGGGATGTGAAAAGGGCCTTAAACTGAATGGATTGAAAATATCTTTTTTTGTTTTTTGGATTTTTTGATAAATATATTACGTTTATGCTGAGTTACATGGCAAGAGACTTACTGGATTGGGGCACGCAGAAGATCTGGTTGTTACCCTATTATGGTGGTTGGAATTAATAATCTGGATAAAAGACACCTCTATAGACATTATATGGAATATAAATATAAAGTCACTCGGGTGGTTGTTGTTGTTTTTTTAATATGAAGATATTTGTTACTGATGGGGGCAGATGGTAATTGAAGATACCGAAAATACTGTTGGAATTAGGATGCGATGTTACCCTAATATGGGTGATGGAGTTTATTATCCAGCTGAAAGACATTACAGAAGATATTATATGGATCACAAGCTTAAAGTCTTTTTAGGATTTTATTTACATAAGGGAATATTTTTCTAGTGGAGTGGGCAGAAGAATAAAGATATTAAGAACAATTAAGTATGGTAGTTTTGTAGGAAAGTGGGTGGAGACAGGTTAGGTTATTGATTGTTTAGTTTAAAGAAAAGGGATATTATGTTTAGATGTGAATATATGTAAAAGATTTGAGTTAAGAGATATAACGATGGGAGGGAAGGAAATGGGTAGCTGAACTGAATAAATGTTAAATTAGGATTTATTATATAGTTTTATAGTGGAAGGTTGCTTTGAAATGTTATATTAATATACATAAAAGATTTGATTTAAGATATATATGTATGGGGGGTAGTAAAAGGGTAGATTATGAGCAGAAATCGCTAAATTGGGAGGTATAATAATATTATGTTAAATTAGGAGTTATTAGATAATGTTATAATAGAATGTCACTTTGAAATGTATAGTATAGTATAGTACAAGGGGGTATGATAATTTTATTAAAAAGAAAGGGTCAGCATATGGGGATGGAGTAAGTGGATGGTAAAGTATTATATAATCTGTTATGAATTTGGGTTTTATTATGAAGAAGTCACAGGGGGAGGGGAGGGGAGGGGGGGGTTAGGGAGGAGGGGAAAAAAAGGGGGGGGAATTTGTATTTGAAAAAAATTTTCAATAAAAACAAAACAAAACAAAACAAAAAAAAAGAATTGGTCTGGCAAAAGTTTTGTATGCCCTAGTTTGCAGTTCAATATTACCGGAGAAGAAGCTATGCAAGACTAGGTTAACAACTCTTAATGCTTTCTTAGCAATGCTGTTACAGTGAGCTCTGGCACTTAGATCATTTGAGATGAGTACTCCAAGGTCTTTAACAGAGTGATGGTCGTCAGTTAGGTCATATCTGTCCAGCTTGTATTTTGTGTTCTGATTCTTTTTGCCAATGTGTAAGACAGAGCATTTGTTGGTTGAGATTTGGAGTTGCCAATTGTTTGACCATTCTGAAACATAGTCAAGGTCTTTTTGTAGAGTAGCAGCATTGTCAGTGGTGTAGAATAGTTTTACAGCATCCACAAAGAGAACGCAGTTGCTTATAATATGATCGCAAAGGTCATTTATATAAAGTATAAAGAGTGTGGGTCCTAAAACGCTGCCTTGGGGGACACTGCTGTTAACAGGTGCAGGGTTAGATAAGGCGTTCCCTATTTTGACTTCTTGCTGCCTGTTTGATAGGAACGCAGCTATCCACTTATGCAGGAATCCAGAAATGCCATAAGATTTTAGTTTTAGAAGTAGCTTGTCATGTACCATTGAATCGAAGGCTTTACAGAAATCTATATAAATTGCATCTATTGATTTACCCTGTTAGAGTTTTGAAGTCCATATATTTTTGCAGTGTAATAGTTGCAGATTGCAGGACAAATTTTCTAAAGCCAAATTGCTTGTTAGAGAGTAGGTTGTTAGTTTCTAAGTGGAAGGTAATGGATTGGTTTATGATTGATTCCATGACTTTGCAGGTGACACAACATAATGAGATTGGTCTGTAATTATCAACTAGGCTGGGGTCACCCTTTTTGAAGATAGGGATGACCGTGGCTAGTGACCATAAATTTGGTAAGGAGCTGGTTCTGAAAGATACTTTGTAGATTATGCTAAGTGGTTCTGCTATGGTGGTTGAGAGTTTCTTTAGGAAGTAGGCACATAATCCATCAGGGCCAATCGATAGAGATCGTTTTAGGTTGCATAGTGCCTTTTTGTAGAAATTGGATTATGTCTTCGGTATATCCCAAGCATGATTGATGGGCATATGTATTGCACATGTAGCATTTTATGGTAATCTCATTCTCCTTGGAGGGATCTGTACATAGAAAGCATTTGGATGGGTCATTTGTGACACTGGTAGATATGTCTTTATTTTTAATTGAGCCATTAGTACAGATATCTATCTTTTTGTTTGGCTATTTGCTTGGTTGTTTGGTTGTTTTTTCTTGGCATGGTAGATTTGTGACTCTGATCAATAAAACTAACTAATCAATGATCAATAAAACTAATTAATAGATGTAATATATGCTCTATTCTCAGTAATTAATCAGCTAATAAAAATTAATCCGTTAATAAAAGGTCAGTAAACAATGTCACTCTAATCAATTAAACATTAACACTAATTAGTAACAATTCAGTAAATATACACTCTATTCACAGTACTTACTCAGATAGTAATAGATCAGTAAATAATGTAAAACTAATTAATTAATTGTTAATAATTAATTAACTAGACAATTGAATAATCAACTAGACAATCAATTAATTAAACATTGCCAATTAATTAATTAATATATCAATAATATTAGAACTTCTATGTAATAATTTTAGAACTTCTATTTAATTAATAGTTTAATTACTGTTTAATTACTGTTTAATTAATTAATCATTGCTTAATGAAGTAAAGTAGTAAAGGAGAATGAAATGGTTTTGAAGCTTGGAAAGGGTTTTGCAGTAATTGACTTTTACTTCCTTATATAGGTATTGTTGTACTTCTATATGTAGTTACTGATGTCCCTTGTGGAGTGATTTTTTGATGCTGTCCTTTGTGTTGTGTTGTAGTCTTCTGGTGGGAGGATTTTTAAAATGGTGGTAGATTCAAATCAAATCCAGTTTAAGATGGTGGAGGAAATTTCAGTGGAAGTTTAAATTTATGTGGGAGTTTGAAGGAGTGTTTTAAGGTAATCAAAATCTTCATGGAGTCAGAATTAAGGAGAATCAAGGATGATCACGTTCTTAAATGAGCAGGCTCTTCAGGGAATCCCTATCACGGTGTTTTGGGGAATCCTCACGTAGACTTCTCTAGCCTTCTCTGGGGGGAATCATGAATACTATCAGGCCTTGGTACTCACATGGGTGAAAGAATGGATCAACCTGAGACATACAAGATTATTAACCTTAGAAGGTCACGACCTCCAACTAGGGTGGCACACTTTCTTATGGTATGGGAAGAATAAGATACATAGTTATTTTCAAAGACACTACATTAGGAATGCATTGTTATTAGTTTGGGTTAAAATAAAAGAACAACACTATTTGAAAATACTAGTCTGGCTTTCCACTATAGAAGCATTGGTACATCCTAATGTTATTAACATGGAAAAAATTGTGAGATACCATGGACTCCATGGGGCAGAAAGAGATGGCTCAAATTACCCTTTGGAGTTTCTGTAGCACCAGAGGTGTATCAACGAAAGCAGCATGAATTACTAAGTGGGCTCAGTGGAATTGGACCAATAGCTGATTCTTATAGTTGGCTGTGGTGAAACAGACAAAGAAGCTGAGCATGACCATGATGAGAAGCTAATAGCACTATTAGATTGGTGTAGGCAGGTGAGGTTAAAGCTTAGTGTAAAGAAGTTGCAGTTTAAGGTGCAAGAAGTCCGCTTCATGGGCATATCTTGTCCTCACGAGGCTTAAAAGCTGATCCAGATAAGATTAGAGCCATTGTGGATATGCCACCGCCTGCTGATGCTAAATCAGTGCAGAGATTTATCAGTTTTGTTAAATATTTAGCAAAATTTCTGCCACACCTGTTGGAGGTGTGTCAGCCATTGAGACACCTTCTGGACAAAGATGCAGTTTGGCACTGGCTTCCCAAGCATGACCAGGCAGTACAGGAGATAACGCTTGGTCACCATTGCTCCAGTGTTAAAATATTATGATGTTACAAAGACCGTTACTATTCAAAGTGACTCGAGCAAAAATGGCCTAGGATGTTGCCTATTGCAAGAAGGTCAGCCAGTTGCATATGCGTCCAGAGCACTCTCTTCTGCCAAGCTGAATTATGCTCAAATTGAAAAGGAATGCTTAAGTATTGTATTTGCCTGCCAGCGTTTCCATCATTATCTTTATGGCCGGGATACAATCATAGCCGAAACTGATCACAAGCCGCTAATAGCCATATTCAAGAAGCCCCTTTTGTGCGCTCCCAAGCGGCTGCAGAGTATGATGCTTAGTTTACAGAATTACAACCTCAATGTTGTCTACAAGCCAGGACGTGAAATGTATATCAGTGATGCCCTGAGTAGGGCTATGTTGGATCAGGTGACACTTGGAGGAGAACACGAGCATCAGATGGTTTGCTGGTTGCAACAGGAACAAACTTTCTTCGCCAAAGTTAATCAAGCAGACTATCTTAATGTCACAAATCAGCGGCTATGTCAGCTTAGGCAGCACACAGGTACTGATGTAGCTTTACAGGCACTGAAGGCTATCGTTCTGAGTGGGTGGTCAGATGAGAAGGAGGCAGTTCCTGCAATAGTGAGGGAATACTGGTTGTTTAGAGATGAGATCACCGTACAAATTGGTATCTTGTACAAGGGTCCAAGAGTCATAGTGCCAAGGTCACTGAGAGCAGAGATGCTATTGCGCATACACTCGAGCCATATTGGTGGAGAGGCATGCTATAGACAAGCCCGTGACATGCTTTACTGGCCTAACATGCAAGGCGAAATCAAGGACTTTGTTAGCAATTGTTCCACCTGCAATGAATATGCATATTCACAACAAAAAGAAACCATGATGTCACATGAGATACCATCACGTCCTTGGCAGATTGTTAGTATGGACTTGTTTAACTATGCAGGAAAAGAGTATCTAATATTAGTTGATCATTACTCTGACTTTTGGGAAATCGAACCCCTTCCTGACTGTTCAGCTGAGACTACCATTAAGATATATAAGACTCAGTTTGCACATCATGGCCAACCAGATAACGTGATCTCGGATAATGGTCCTCAGTTTGTGAGCCTACAATTTAGGAAATTTGGCACTGAGTGGGAGTTCGAGCATGTGACCTCTTCACCGCGTCATCCACAAGCTAATGGCAAAGCTGAATCAGCTGTGAAGATCACTAAGAATCTATGTAGGAAAGCTCACAGTGAAGGTAAAGACCCATGGAAAGCCATTCTACATTGGAGAAATACCCCAACTGAGGGCATGGACAGTAGTCCGGCACAGAGACTGATGTCAAGGAAACTAAAGATATCCTTACCAGTGGCAGATAAGCTGCTTGAGCCCCCTGTGATACAAGGGGTTCCAGAGAAGTTACGGCTGAAGAGACAAGAGGTCAAGGCAAGATATGACAAATCAGCTAGAGATTTGCCAGAATTGAAGATTGGGGAATGGATTCGGATGAGACCGCTGCCTGGAGATCGAACAGGCTGCTGGAAAATAGGTAGCTGCTTACAACAAGTGGCACCATGCTCCTATTTAGTGGACGTTGAAGGAACTCTATATCGTCGCAATCAGGTAGATTTGTGCGTAACTGAGCAGCCAGATTTTACATATCCTGTAGACAGGCCAGATACATTTGGTATTACCATGCCACACTTACCCATTGACAATAAGGAATGCACAGGGATGAGGCCTCAGACCAATGTTGATGAGAGCTTGGAGCAAGCAAGTATACCCGATAGCAGTCGAAAGCTGGACACCCCAGTAAGTGGTGAGAAGAGCCCAGTGGTCTCAGTGAGGTCAGAGAAGCCAGTAGTGCAAAGAGAGCCAGTCGGCACAAGAGGGCCAGTCGTCACCCATAGCGGCAGAAGTTCGCGACCACCTGACAGACTTAATCTGTAGAAAGTGTTGATATTGTTCTCATCTCAACTTTTACAATGTTTACAATATTTAAATGTTTACAATGTTTTACAATGTTTTATAATGTTTTATAATGTTTTATAATGTTCTATAATGTTTCTAATATGTGTTAGTATGAAAAGGGCAAGATGTTACAGTTGTTTCATCGGAACTTTTACAATGTTTTACAATGCTTATAATGTTGTTTATGTAATATGAAAAGGGAAGATGTTACAGTGGTTATGTCTGCTGTGTAGGCAGCTCTATTCTGAGATGCATTTCCTGCCTCTCTAGGAGTTGCCTTTAGCTGCTCCTGTGAGGCATTTTCCAGTTCCTGCCATAAGTATATATATACTCCTAATGATGGCTTATCGCGGTTGACTGCATTTTGATTAAACTTCTTGAAACACCCCCAGCTTCATCATGAGCCCAGGCATGACTGAACCAATGGTACTTGGGCTCATGTGGCTAAAAAAATGGAATCCCTCAGTTGATTGGGAGCAGAACTGCCTAAGAGTGTGCAAAAAGCCCTCGAGAGAAAAAAAACACAGAGAAAGTGAAACCAAGCCACCATGCCTATCAAGAAAGTAAAAGTGGAGGATGTGGCAAACACCCAAGAGCGGGAGGAGCTAGTTTCACTGATCCCAAAAGAATATTGGGGGTTAGAAGAACTGTTTAGCAAGAAGGAGTCTGCTGTCCTTCCCCCCTCATCACCCCATGGACTATACCATTGAAATAATACCTGGGGCCAAGCTACCAAAACCCAACCTTTACTCAACGACACCCCGGGAGTTAGAGGAGCTTTGGACTTTTATTGATAAAAACTTGACTAGGGGATTTATCCAGCCAGCAAAGTTGCATATGGCAGCCCCTGTGCTCTTCAGAGAGAAGAAAGATGGCTCCCTGAGATTATGCATGGACTATTGTGGGCTGAATGCCATTTGCATGGAGAATGTGTACCCCTTGCCTCTAATGAAAGATATGCTGGGCCACCTAGCAAAAGGGAAAATCTTCATGAAATTGGACCTGAGGGAGGCTTACTACCGGGTGCAAATAAGAAAGGGAGATGAATGGAAGACTGCTTTCAATTGCCCACTGGGCTGTTTCCAGTTCTGACTTATCCCTTTGTATAAGGGTTTTTTGGTGTATCTAGACAATATTTTGATTTACACAGAAACCATGGAAGAACACGTAAAACTGGTGCGAACAGTGTTTGAGAAGCTTAGTGCAGCACAACTATACGTGAAGCTTTCCAAGTGCGAGTGCCACAAGACTAAATTGGACTATCTGGAGTACCAAATATCTCATGAAGGGGTGGAAATGGACCTGGAAAAGGTGTGCGGAATCCTCACACATGAAAACAACTACAAAGCTTCCTGGGGTTCACAAACCTTTATAGGCAGTTCATTCCAGCCTTTGCCCAAATAGCCTTATCCATCACAACTCTTTGGAAAATGAAGTTGGGGGGAGCCCAAACTGAGTCAACCATTAAAGTGGACAATGGAATGCCAGGCAGCATTTGAAAAGCTGAAATGGCATTTTGTGGCTGAACCTGTGCTTAAGCACCCTGACCCTGACCAGCCATTTGTCATCCAAGCAGATGCCAGTGATGTGGCAGTGAGAGCAGATCTGCTCCAAAATCACTGCAACCTTGTGCCTAAACCTCCCAAAAACTCTCCGATGCAGAGCACCGCTGGGTGGTATGGGTCAAAGAGGCGTACATGGTGCGGTAGGCACTCTTCACCTGGAGGCAATTTCTAGAGGGCAGCAAGACCCCATTCAAGGTTTGGACTGACCACAAAAGTTTGGAAGCTCTTAAAATCCCCCAGAAGCTGTCCCCTAAGCAAGTGAGATGGGCACAGTACTTCAACTGCTTTAATTTCACCCTCTATTATTTCCCTGGTGGAAAGAATTTCCTAGCTGATGCCTTATCTAGAATGCTCCAGTACAACAGTACTAGAGAAGAAGTCATAAATTCAATCATCCAACCCAACCAGATGGCAGCCCCTGCCCTCACAAGGGCACAGAAAAATCCCTGAGGCCAAATCTCTGATGAGTTAACCCAAGCTCTGAAAAGCACTCTAATGAGTGATGACTGGTTTAACCTCCATGAAGGGGAGTGTTGTGGTCTGTCGACCGCTGGCCACTCCGGCTGCTGAATCAGATGAGGAAGCAGAGTGGGAGTCAAGGCTGGAATCAAGGCAATCAGAGAGCTCCGAGGGGGAAGAAGGAATAGAGCTGTCAGTGATAGAGACAGAGGCAGAGCCTGGGTTGCCCATCAGCCCCCAGAGGGGGAGGGAAAGGACCCCAGGTCCAGAGGTGGCTGATGAGGAAGAGGAGGAACAGCTGGGTCCGGTGCCTGATGCGCGAATGCGCAGAAGGCAGAGAAGAGGAAAGCAACTGGAAGCTATGGGCCAGTCCTTGGGACAGAAGAGCCACCACTGCTAGCTAAGACCCACCCTAGCTCTGGGGATAAAAGGCAGGGGGTGGAGATGAATAGGTGTAGCAGACAATTATTTGTCTCCCTGTCAGTCAGACACTGATATTCTGAACTTCTGAATCCTGTCAGGAACTTTATCGGAATTCTTTCCTGGAATCTGTGGCGCTGAGAGTCGGACATGCCTTCTGAGTGTGTGTGTGTCTCTGCTGCTGGATAAGAGCAAGCGCACCTTCCATGACTTCCTTTATGAGAGTGGGTAGAGAGAGAGACTTCTGGTGTATTGGGGTCATTTCAGGGGGAAAGTGAACGAGCTTCACTTTCCACAGGCACTTAAAAGACTTTGTTAGCCTGCTGTGAGAGAGAGAGAGAGAGACTCTTGGCTGGGGCTGCTGGGGCTCCTAATAAAGGGAATGTTTAGTTAAAACAGCTTGTCATGTTTGGGAGCCGGGTCAGAACAGGGAGCTCTCATTGAAGGATGACTTAGCATGGATGGGGACCAGACTTTATGTGCCCACTAGCCAATGGACTCTGGTTCTACAGTGGAGCCACGACTCGAAGATAACTGGACATTTTGGGTTCGTAAAGACACTTCACCTTGTGAAACAACAATTCTGGTGGTTGCAAATGAAAAAAGACATAGGGACCTATAGCTGCCTGATCTGTGCCTTGGCTAAAAGACGCCCTGGGAAAACTCCAGGGTTGCTACAACCTGTGGCTAGTCCCACTGCGCCATGGAAAGAAATAATCATGGACTTCATTATGGAACTGCTGGAGAGCTACAAATTGTTAATTTACCAGCAAGCAACAACTAAATGTTCAGCTTCCCCTGCTGCATATCAAACCTACAACTCCACATCTTAATCAGGTTTTTATTTAAATAGTTTTCACCATCATACAGTAGCCTAAGCAAACAAACTGTTCATGAGTAATGGACACATTGTCATTGTGTTATTGTCATTGTGTATGGGTTTCCCACAGGGTTGTATCTTGAGTCCATTACTGTTCACCTTGATGACCCATGACTGGTGTGCCAAATCTGTTATGAATCATATTGTGAAGTATGCAGATGACACGGCAGTGATGGGTCTTATTCGGGACGATGATAAAGATGCTTATAGGGAAGAGGTGAAGGCTCTGGTGGACTGGTGGACTGGTGCAATAAAAGTAACTTGGTTCTGAATGTTAATAAAACAAAAGAGATCATTGTAGATTTTAGAAAGAGTCAGCATAGTCATACTCTACTCTGTATTAAGGCTGCAGCTGTGGAGGTGGTCAACAGTATTAAATATCTGGGGTTGCAGATAACTAACAAACTGACTTGGTCTCTCCACACGTCATCCTTAGTGAAGCGTGCAAACCAGCATCTGCGTTTCCTGCATTGGATGAGGAGAGTACATCTGTCTCCTTCTGTCCTGGCCAGTTTTTACAGAGCCACAATTGAGAGTGTTTTAACAAACTGCATCACGGTTTGGTTCGGTGGCAGCAGTGCCTCAGATAGAAGGTCCATACAGAGAGTGGTAAGGACAGCTGAGAAGATTATAAGAATCCCGCTTCCCATTATTCAGGACACTGCTTATACGTTAAGTGCTATGTGCTTAGAGTTTGAAGCGTTGTTAGAGACCCCACACACCCACTTCATGGTCTGTTTCTGTTGCTCCCCTCCGGGAGGAGGTTTCGAAGTATTTCTAGCAGGACTACCAGATTCTACTAGACTGTGTTGTTTCTCTGGGTCATATATGTATGTGTATGTGGGTATATGCATAATTTTTGTCATGTTTATGTAGTGTATATTGGAGGTGGTTACCCTTTGAAAGCTGTATGCAACGAAATCTCATTTTAATGTATGCTGATTAGAGTACATTTAAAGTGACAATAAAGTTATTATTCTATTCTATTATTCTATTCTGTTTTGTTCTATTCTGTTCTGTTCTGTTCTATTCTTTCTCAAAACAGGGAATAGGAACAGGGAACACATGTTGTGAGAGAAAGGCATATGCAAAGGGAATGCAAATGGTCCTTCTGCATGTCTTTTCTGCTTGTCTCTTGAGTACATGAAACTGATTATTCAGGACAAAGAAATGCAGCCATGCAGCACTTAAAAAAATATCATGTGGAATTGCTCCTCCTCCAGGACAGCTGTATGGTAACTTGAGAAAGATAACTTGCTTCTCTCCCAATTCTATTTAATATTAAGGTGTATACATGTAACCAAGGACAAGGAGCTAGACTATTTCTACACATAAGCTTTATCTTCCCACTAAAGGTTTCTTCATTTAATCACATGAAGAGTGGACAGTTTTTTAAATCCCTGGAGTACCAAAAGGATTACAAACCTTCTTTTTGATACATATTTCAATCTTATCTCTTTTGTTTTTTGCATTTTTTTTATTTTTAAACAAACAAAACATAAAATATCCTTCATCCATTACAATTTCAAGCAGTGTGTCGATCGGTTACAAATCCCTTGTGCTTCTTCCCCATAATCATATTTTACTAATTATCTAATTTTTCATATTATCAACCTGATATATACCTTTATATCATTATTCTGATTTGTCATTTATTTAAAAATGGCATTATCATTCCAAAAAAAATTATTTTCACATATTATATTCTAACATTCATTTTATATTTCATATTTCATTTCCATGTTTTATTATCTAGCCATTGGTAAAATAAATCCCATATCTTATAATATTGTTTATCTTCTTGTTCTCTAATTTCAAATGTCAATTTACTCATTTCAGCACATTCCATGATTTTCCTAATAACTTCATCTTGCATTGGCATTTTCTCATTTTTCCAGTTTTTAGCAAACACAATTCTAGCCACAGTCAATACATTCACAATCAAATATCTCAATTCTCTATTGTATATTTTTTTGTCATTTTTTCCAACCATGTGTGGATTTTAGTCCAGTATCTTTTAGCTTCTACACATGTCCACCACATATGGTAATATGAGCCCGGTGTCTGATGACATTTCCAACACTTTTTGGATTTGTTCTTGAATATTCTGGCTATTCTCGTCGGGGGTAGATGCCACCTGTAAAACATCTTATACAAATTTTCCTTATATGCTGTTGACATTGTCATTTTGTACTTTTGCAACCACAGTTTTTGCCATTCCTCTAAATCAATTCCGTAACCAAAATTTTTCCCCCATGCAATCATTGTTTCTTTAACTTGTTCTTTTTCCAATTTTACCTCTAATAAATAACCATACAATTTTTTAATTACATAGTCATCAGAGCCTATTAAGATTTTATCTAAATTAGTCAAAGTGTTGCAAAGACCTTCTGTCTTACAATCTTCATCATATCTAGAATGTATTTGCAGATAAGAAAACCAATTCATCTTTAAACCTTGTTCTTCCAGTTCTTGCTACAATTTAAGTTCACCCTTTTCATCCAATAATTCACTATATCTAACAATTTGTTCCCTTCTAAATGTTGTTAAATGTGAAAATGCTTCAATCATTGATACCCAGACTGGAATTTTCAAATAATGTTGTTTTTTAATCTTCTCCCAATTTAATAACAAAGCCTCTTGTATGTAGTGTCTTCTAAAGTACCCCTGTGCTTTTGTTCTCCTATACCATAAAAAGTCATGCCACCCCAACAAGTCATGTCCTTCTAAAGTCAATAATCTGATATTCCTTAACATTATCCATTCTTTAATCCACATCAAACTTGTCACTTGATAATGAAGTTCCCAATTAGGTAAACCAAAACCCCCTCTCATTCTAGCATCTTGTAACAACTTTAATTTTATCCTTGCCTTTTTTTCCCTGCCAAATATATTTTAACACTATTTTGTTCAATTCTTCAAAATAATTTTTTCCCAATCTAATTGGAATTGTCTGGAACAAACATAAAATTCTAGGCAATATATTCATCTTAATAGTTGATATCCTCCCTATCAGTGATAATTGTAAATTTTCCCATTTCGCCAAGTCTGTTCCAATCTGTTGTTTGAGTTTATTATAGTTGTTCTCTTTAAGTGTGCTACATCTTGCTGTCAAGTATATCCCCAAGTACTTAACCTTATTTGTGACCTGCATCTTTGATATTTCCGCAAATTCTTCTTTTTGTTTTATTAACATATTTTTTGTCAAAATCTTCGTTTTGTCTTTATTAATCTTCAAACCTGCTACTTTTCCAAATTCTCCTATTTTATCTATCAGTGTAGTTATTGATGCTAATGGTTCTTCAAGAATAAAAACCAGGTCATCTGCGAACGCTTGCAATTTATATTCTTCCTTTCAAATTTTCATTCCTTTTATATCTTTTTCTTCTCTGATATTTCTATTTAGCACTTCTAATGTTAATACAAACAACAGAGGGGACAGTGGACAACCTTGTCTCGTACCTTTTTTTATCTCAATAGAATCTGTCAATTCTCCATTTATCATTACTTTTGCTGTTTGTTTATGATATATGGCTTCTATTGCTTGAATGAATTTTCTGCTAAAGTCCATCTGTTCCATTTGAAGTAACATAAATCGCCAGTTCACATTATCAAAAGCTTTTTGTGCATCTAAAAATATCAAAGCCATTTGCTTTTCAGGATGGGCCTCATAATATTCCAACCTGTCCAGAATTATTCTCATGTTGTCTCTAATCTGTCTTTTTGGCAGAAACCCATTTTGGTCAGAATGTATAAAGTTATTTAAATATCTTTTGAGTCTTTCTGCCAGTATCAAAGCAAAGATTTTATAGTCTGAATTTAGCAGGGATATAGGTCTGTAGTTTTTAATTTGTTGTGGGTCAGTATCCTCCTTAGGAACAAGTGTAATATATGCTTCTGACCATGACTTAGGTATTTCCATCCTTGACATAACTTCATTCATGACTTCTAACAGTGGGAGACACAGGGATTCCTGTAATGTCTTATAGTATTCCGCAGGCAGTCCATCCAGACCTGGTGCCTTCCCATTCTTTTGTTTTTTAATTGCTTCAGTTAGTTCCATCATGGTTATATTTCCCTCTAACATCTCTTCAATGTCCTTAGGAATCTGGGGTAGTTTCGCTTTTTGGAGATATCGTTTAACATTTTCCTCCTCTATGTTTTCTTGTTCATACAATTCTCTATAGTAATCTTGGATAATTTTTTCTTCTCTTTATTCCCAAATTTACTTTGTCCTTGGTCATCCATTAGCTGTGTTATTTTTCTTGCTTCTCTCTCTTTTTTCAATTTATATGCTAGCCATCTACCTGGTTTGTTAGCATCTTCAAAGTAATTCTGTTTAGCACTTCTTATTTTTTGTGCCAAATCTTCTTTCTCCATTAACCCCATTTTATGTTTTATTGTATCCATTTTTATTTTAATATCCTTCTTTTGTGGAATTTTCTGGAGTTCCTTTTCAAATCTATTATAGTCATCTTCTAGTATTTTATAGGCTTGTCTTTTCTTAATATTTCTTTTCCTTGTATAGTCCATTATCAGACCTCTAGCATAAGCTTTCATTGTATCCCAAAGATTTTGCATCAATGTGTCCTCTTTTCTTTTCTTTTCTTTTGATTTTTTTATTTTTAAACAAAACTTAAAACATAAAACAATTATCATCCATTACAATTACAGAAAGTGTATTGATCAGTTACAAATCTTTTGTGCTTAATCCTCTATCCAACATTTTCTCATTTAACAGTTTATTACATTATTATTCTCATTTACCAATTATTTGACAGTAGCTTATCCTCCATAAGGGAAATAAACCCCTCTTTATATGTTTTATTATTTTATCCATTTCATGTTTCATATTTCATTTCCATGCTTTCTTGTCTAACCATTGATAAAATAAATCCCACATCAAATAATATTGTTTATCTTCTTGTTCCCTAATTTCAAATGTCAATTTACTCATTTCAGCACACTCCAAAATTTTCTTAATAACATCGTCATCCGTAGGTATCTTCTCTCCTTTCCAGTTTTTACCAAATACAATTCTAGCTGCCGTTAAAACATTCACAATTAAATATCTCAATTCTCTGTTGTATGTTTCTGGTAAGATCCCTAATAAAAATATCTCTGGTTTAAAGTCAATGTGTTTCTTTATCATTTTTTCCAGCCATGTGTGGATTTTAGTCCAATATCTTTTGGCTTCTGCACATGTTCACCACATATGGTAATATGAACCCGGAATCTGATGACACTTCCAACATTTCTCCAATTTATTCTTGTACATTCTGGCTATTCTCACTGGGGGTAAATGCCACCTGTAAAACATCTTATACAAGTTCTCCTTATATGCTGTTGACATTGTCATTTTATAGTTCTGCAACCACAGTTTTTCCCATTTCTCTAAATCAATCCCATGACCAACATTTTCCCCCATGCAATCATTGTTTCCTTAACTTGTTCTTCTGCCAATTTTACTTCTAATAAGTAACCGTACAGTTTTTTAATTACATAGTCATCAGAACCTGTTAAAATTTTATCTAAATTCATCAAATTACTATAAAAACCCTCCATTTTAGAATCTTTGTCATATCTAGACTGTATTTGCATATATGAAAACCAATCCACTTCAATCTCTTGTTCTTCTAATTCTTGCTTCGACTTAAGTTCACCCTTTTCATTTAATAATTCACCATATCTGACAATTTGTTCCTTTCTAAATGTTATTGAGTGTGAGACTGCTTCAATAGGAGATAACCAGACTGGAATTTTTAAATAATGACATTGTTTGATCTACTCCCAATTTAATAACAAAGATTCTCGTATCATATGCCTTCTAAAATAACCCTGAATTTTTGTACTTTTATACCATATAAAAGCGTGCCAGCCCAACAACAAATCATGTCCTTCTAAAGTCAACAATCTAATATTCCTTAACGTTATCCATTCTTTAATCCACATCAAATTACAAGCTTGATAATATAATTCCCAATCCGGCAAACCAAAACCTCCTCTTAGTCTAACATCTTGCAACAGTTTTAATTTTATCCTTGCCTTTTTACCCTGCCATATATATTTTAACACAATTTTATTTAAATCTTCAAAATATTTTTCCCCAACTTAATTGGAATTGTCTGAAATAAATATAAGAGTCTGGGCAATATATTAATTTTAATAGTTGATATTCTCCCTATCAATGATAGTTGCAAATTCTCCCATTTTGCCAGATCTGTCGCTATCTGTTGTTTAAGCTTATCATAGTTATTCTCCTTAAGAGTACCACATCTTGCTGTCAAATGTATCCCCAAATACTTGACCTTGTTCGTGACCTGCATCCTTGATGCTTCCATCAACTCTTCTTTCTCTTTTTTAATGTATTTTTTGTCAAAATCTTCATTTTATCTTTATTTTCAAGCCTGCCATCTTCCCCAAATCTCCTATTTTATCTATCAGTTTGTTTGTAGATTGAAGTGGATCTTCCAAAATAAACACCAGGTCATCCGCAAATGCTTGCAATTTATATTCTTGGTTTTGAATTTTCATTCCTTTTATTCCTTTTTCTTCTCTAATGTTTCTGTTTAGTACTTCTAATGTTAACACAAACAACAGTGGTGACAATGGGCAACCTTGTCTCGTTCCTTTTTGTATTTCAATGAATTCTGTCAGCTCTCCATTTATCATTACTTTTGCTATTTGCTTGTAATATATAGCTTCTATGGCTTGAACAAATTTCTCTCCAAAGCCCATCTGTTTCAATTGTAATATCATAAATCGCCAGTTCACATTGTTGAAGGCTTTCTGTGCATCTAAAAACATCAAAGCCATTTGCTTTTCTGGGTGCGCCTCATAATATTCCAAAGTATCCATAATTATCCTCAAATTGTCCCTAATCTGCCGTTTCGGCAGAAATCCATTTTGATCCGAGTGTATAAAATTATTTAAATATCGTTTAAGTCTTTCTGCTAGTATTGTAGCGAAGTTTTTATAATCTGAATTTAGCAGAGATATAGGCCTATAGTTTTTGACTTGCTGTAGGTCGGTATCCTCTTTTGGAATAAGTGTAATATATGCTTCTAACCATGAGTTGGGTATTTCCTTCTTTAACATTACTTCATTCATAACTTCTAATAATGGGAGACTCAGTGATTCCTGTAAATATTCCGCCGGTAGTCCATCTGGACCTGGTGCCTTCCCACTTTTTTGTTTTTAATTGCTTCGGTCAATTCCATCATCGTTATATTTCCTTCTAGCATCATCTCGACATCTTTTGGAATCTGGGGTAAATTCGCCTTGTGTAAATATTGTTTAATACTTTCCTCTTCTATCTTTTCTTTTTCATATAGTTTTTTATAGTAGTCTTGTACAATGTTTTTCTTCTCATTTCCAAATCTAATTTGTCCTTGCTCATCTATTAGCTGTGATATTTTCCTTGAGTCCCTTTCTTTTTTCAGTTTATATGCTAGCCATCTGCCTGGTTTATTAGCATCTTCAAAATATTTCTGTTTAGCATTCCTGATTTTTTGTGCTAAATCTTCTTTCTCTAGTAATCCCATTTTATGTTTGATTGTGTCCATTTTCATTTTAATGTCTTTTTTTTTGTGGGAACTTCTGCAGTTCTTTTTCAAATTTCTTGTAATCATCCTCTAACATTTTATATGCTTGTCTTTTCTTAATATTTCTTTTTCTTGTATAGTCAATAATCAGGCCTCTGGCATAGGCTTTCATAGTGTCCCACCGATTCTGCATTGATGTATCCTCTTTTCTATTTTCTTTGAAAAAAAAAGGCTAATTCTTTCTCCATTTTCTGTAGAAAATCCTTTCCTTTTAATATTGTCGTATTTAGAGTCCATCTAGACCTTCTCCTTTGTCCTTTCCATCTCACCGTCATTGGATTATGGTCTGCCCAGGTATTAACCTCTATGGCTATTTCTTCTATGTTCAAGGTCAAGTCCATTGTCAACCATATCATATCTATTTTGGACCATGTTAAATGTCTATTAGAATAAAAAGTGCATTGTCTGTTTTTTGCATTTCTTTCTCTCCATATATCTTTTAAATTTATTTCCTCTATCATCTTGAAAAAGGATTTTGGCAAAGTTTTTCTACTTTGTTTTATTGTCTTTTGCGTATTATAGTCCATTTTCTCATCTACTATTCCATTGAAATCTCCCATCATACAGATGTTGTCATAGCGTAAATAAGGGCTTTAAGTTTGGTATGGGTTGTAAAAGGCGTTCATTGTATTCTTTTCTAATTTAGATTTTTTAGGCGACCAGGGAGTGGGGTGGGTTGTGATATCCGGTTGGTTGATGTGTGGGGGCTCCACCGGGTCAATGGCAGTCCAGGCCATTGGAGGTTCGTGATGGGGTTGGAGCGGGGTTGGGGTCCTCCGGGGCTCCGAGGGAGGGGGTGGGGGCTTTGATCCCTAGGGCGATTGGGAATGGTGGCAGGTGGATGAACAGAGGGCCGTATCAGAATCTGGGAGCACGCCCCCGCTGTCTCCAAGTGGAGACGTGCTCCAACCCTCTTGGTTCCACCCGCTTCCCTGGGGGTTTGGGAGAACAGACCCCTGGGCTCAGGCTGGTTTATTTTAATGCCAGGTCTGTGGTTAACAAAGCTCCCCTCATCTGTGAATTGATTGAGGAGGAAAATGCGGACCTGGCTTGCATTACGGAGACCTGGTTGGGCTCAGAGGGAGGTGTCCCTCTGACGGAACTCTGCCCGCCAGGTTTCCGGGTGCTACACCAGCCGCGGGCCCAGGATAGGGGCGGGGGAGTGGCAGTTGTTATTAGGGAGGCCCTGTGTCTGCGGGAGGTCACTGTCCCCCAGATGGATGGGTGCGAGTCCCTTCTCATGAGATGGGGCCCTTGAGGGCAGCTGAGCCTACTGATTGCGTACGTTTCTCCTAGCTGCGTATCAACGGCCCTACCTGGGCTGCTCGACGCTATATCGGGGTTGGTGGTTGAGTTTCCCAGACTCATTGTTTTGGGGGACTTTAATCTGCCTTACCTGGGTGGGGCGTCAGGGGCGGCCCAGGAGTTCATGGCCTCCATGGTGGCCATGGACCTGACTCAGATAATTCAGGGCATGACTCATGGGGGGGAGACACGCGGCCGATCTAGTCTTTATTTCGGGACAGTGGCATGATGAGTTTGGTGGGGGAATACCAGTTATTCATCCCCTTTCATGGACCGATCATTATCTCCTCTGGTTGGGCTTCCATTATGCTACACCTCGCCACTGGGATGCAGGACTGACCAACTGGTTCCGCCCCAGGCGCCTGATGGACCCTGATAGGTTCCAGATAGAGCTTGGGATGATACCTGCCTCCCTCTCCCACGCCCCGGTCGAGACCCTGGTGGATGACTGGGAAATGGCGGCCGCCAGGGCTCTCGACCATGTCATACCTTTGCGACCTCTGACCCGGTGCAGATCCCGGTTGGCCCCTTGGTTTACTGAGGAGCTCCGGGAGTTGAAGCACCAGAGGAGAGGCCTAGAGAGCTGTTGGAGATCCAGTCGATCCGAATCAGACCGTGCACAGCTAAGAACTTTTACGAGGTTTTATCTTGTGACAATGAAGCGTTCCTACTTCTCTGCCCTCATCGCGTCTGCAGATAATCATCCAGCCACCCTGTTTAGGGTGTCCTGCTCCCTCTTGAATCGGGAAGCAGGGGATGACCCTCTGCGGGGCTGGGCCGAGGAGTTTAGTCAACATCTGCTGGACAAGATCGCTCAGATCCGGGCCGGTCTGGACTCTGACTGGGCAGGGTCGGACGGGGGAGAGACGACCGGTTGTGTTATCTGGGAGGAGTTCGACCCTGTTACTCCAGAAGAAGTGGACAGGATCATGGGTAAGCTGAGTGCTGCCATGTATTTATTGGACCCATGTCCCTCCTGGCTCGTTTATTCGGCTCGGGAGGTTACACGAGGCTGGATCCAGGCAGTGATTAATGCATCCTTGGGTGAGGGAAGCTTCCCTACCGCCTTGAAAGAGGTGGTGGTGAGGCCCCTCCTCAAGAAACCTGCTTTGGACCCAGCTATTTTAAACAACTTTCGTCCTGTCTCCAACCTTCGCTGTGTTGCGAAGGTTGTTGAGAGCATGGTGGCACGTCAACTCCCGTTGGCCCTGGATGAAGCGGAGTACCTGGATCCATACCAGTCGGGTTTCAGGCCCGAGTACAGTATGGAGATGGCATTGGTCGCACTGGTGGATGATCTCTGGAGGGCCCGGGACAGAGGTTACTCCTCTGTCCTGGTCCTATTAGATCTCTCGGCGGCTTTCGATACCATCGACCACGGTATCTTGCTGCGACACCTCGAGGGATTGGGAGTGGGAGGCAAAGTTTTACGGTGGTTCTCCTACCTCTTGGAACGTTCGCAGGTGGTGTTGGCCAGGGGACAGAGGTCGGCCCCGAGGCCCCTCACTTGTGGGGTGCCTTAGGGGTCGGTCCTCTCTCCTCTTTTGTTCAACATCTATATGAAGCTGCTGGGTGAGATCATCCGGGGTTTTGGGGTGAGGTATCATCAGTATGCTGATGATACCCAGCTTTTTATATCTACCCCAAACCAACCCAGCGATGCCCTCAACGTGATGTCCTGGTGCCTGGAAGCGGTGCGGATCTGGATGGGGAGGAACAGGCTTCGGCTCAACCCTGCTAAAACCGAGTGGCTGTGGGTACCGGCATCTCGGTCTGATCAAGAGATTCCATCTTTGGTCATAGGGGATGAGGTGTTGCCCACTGTAGACAGGGCACGCAACTTGGGTGTCCTCCTGGACTCGCGGCTAAACTTGGAAGATCATGTAACAGCCGTAACCAGGGGGGCATTCGCCCAGGTTCGCCTGGTGCGCCAGTTAAGCCAGTTGCGCCCATATTTGGACCTAGATGCCCTACGCATGGTTACTCACGCGCTTGTCGCCTCCCGTATTGACTACTGCAGTGGCCTCTACATGGGGCTGCCCTTGAAGACCACTCGGAGACTTCAGCTGGTGCAGAATGCGGCCGCACGGGTTGTGATGGGAATATCCCGACACTCCCATGTTACACCTCTCCTACACGACTTGCATTGGTTGCCGGTTGCCCTCTGAGTGAGATTCAAGGTGCTGGTGATTACCTATAAGGCCCTACATGGCTTAGGCCCGGGATATTTGGGGGACCATCTGCAGCCAGCAACAGCTTCCCATCGCCCAGTGCGTTCCCACAGAGAGGGCCTCTTCAGGGTGCCGTCGGCCAGACAGTGTTGGCTGGCGACCCCCAGGGGGAGGGCTTTCTCTGTGGGCGCACCTACCCTTTGGAATCAACTGCCCCTGGAGCTCCGAGTGGCCCCTGACCTCCGCTCTTTCCGCCGCAACCTGAAAACGTGGCTGTTTCGTTTGGCTAGCCTGGACTGATGGGGTTTTAATTCTAATTTAATTTTAACTTGTTAGTCTTAATTGTACTTTTAACTGGGTTTTTTTTATTATTGAAAAGTTTTACAAAGAAAAAATCCCCCCTAGTTCCCTCCCCACCACCCCCACCACCCTTCCCCCCTCCCATCCCATCTTCCCCCCGCCCCCCCCAGACTTCCCAGAGCAAAATACAGGGTATTTGTGTTAACAATCATATGCTAAATTAACCTAACTATTCTTAAACTGCCAAATCCCCCCCGAAACCTGAACTCCACTATTGATAACATAATACTTCTAAAGTTTAACATTCATTCATAAACTATTTGATATTTTCTTGTCTGATACTTATTTTGAATATAATCAATCCATCTTCTCCATTCCAATATGTATCTTTCTTGTGTATAGTCCTTCAAATATGCTGAAATTTTTGCCATTTCCGCTAAATTCGCTACTTTCAGTGTCCATTCTTCAATAGTAGGCAAAGAGTCCTTCTTCCAATATTGCGCTACCAACAGCCTAGCTGCTGATATTAAGTTCAAAATCAGTTTAGTCTCTAATACTGTACAATCTGTCATTATACCCAATAAAAACAATTGAGGAATAAATTTCAACCTTTTTTTCAAAATGTTCTGCATCACCCACCAAATTTTTATCCAAAATGCCTTGATTTTCTTACAAGTCCACCATATATGGTAATAAGTTGCATCCTCAGATTCACATCTCCAACATTTAGCTTGTAAGTTTGGATACATACATGATAATTTTTTAGGATCTAAGTGCCAGCCATAAAAATTTTTATAAAAATTCTCTCTCAAATTTTGTGCTTGCGTAAATTTAACATTTCTGACCCAAATCTTTTCCCATGTTTCCATCATCACTGGTTTCTGAAAGTTTTGTGCCCATTTTATCATACAATCCTTAACCAATTCCGTTTCTGAATCTATTTCCAATAAAGCATTATACAACCTTTTAATATGCATCTGACTTTGATCTCTAATCTGTTTCACCAGATTTTCCTCATTTTGCATAACACCAATTTTTTGATCTTCCCTCCATCTAGCTTGAAGCTGACCGTACTGAAACCAAGTATAAATTATCCCTTCTTCTTTTAATACATCTAAAGATTTCAATTGCAGTTTACCCCTTTCCAAAAGAAGAAGCTCTTTATAAGTAATCACCTCTGTTTTTTGCTCTATACTTATGTTTTCTATTGCATGTCTGGGATTTGCCCATATGGGTATCTTATAATTTAGCTTATATTGATACTTTTTCCAAACCCTCAACAATGCATTTCTAAGTATATGACCCTTAAACACTTTATCCACTTTTTTTTCATATAACAGATAAGTTAAACCAATCGCTAATTTGTGATAAAACAGCTGCTTCATAGTACAATCTTAAATTAGGCATTTGAAGACCTTCTCTCTCACGTACATCCTGTATAATTTTCAGTTTCACTCTTGGTTTCTTCCCACCCCAGATATTAACCCCTTTTTGCCATTCCATCAAATTTCCATCTTTCTTAAGCACTGGTATCATTTGAAACAAAAATAAAAACCTAGGTGATACATTCATTTTTATTGCTGCTATCCTTCCCAGTAATGATAGTTGTAGCTTTTTCCAATTTTCCATTTCTTTCTGTACTTTTTGCCAAAGAATTTCATAATTGTTTTTAAACAATTTCGTATTTGAGGCTACAATATATACTCCTAAATACTTAACCTTTTTAACTATTTCAAACCCCGTTATTCTCCCTAAATCTTCTCTTTGAGATATGGACATATTTTTAATTATCATCTTTGTCTTGTGTTGATTTACTTTAAATCCAGATACTTTACCATATTGACCTATTATGTCCAACATATGTGGAGCCACTTCTATAGGTTGAGATAAAGTAACAACCAGGTCATCTGCAAACTCTCTTAATCTATAATCCTGCTGTCTAATTACAATTCCTTTTATTTTATCAGAGTCACGTAGCTTATTCAACAAAACTTCTAAAGTTAAAATAAACAACAAGGGTGACAAAGGACAACCCTGCCTTGTACCTTTCTCAATTTTAAAGGCTTCTGTTAGGCCTCCATTAACTATTATTTGTGCTGTTTGTTCCTGATATATTGCTCTAATTGAATGTGTAAAATACTCCCCAAAATGCATTTTTTCTATTATCTTAAACAGAAATTGCCAGTTCAATCGATCAAATGCTTTCTCTGCATCCAAAAATATGAACGCTGCAGGGACCTGGTTGTTTTTTTCCAAATATTCCAATAAGTTTATAATTTGTCTGACATTATATTTCATTTGCCTCCCTTTTATAAAACCTGATTGATCATTGTGAATTGTTTGTTGCATAACTGGCATTAGTCTATTCGCTAATATCTTAGCAAAAACTTTATAATCAGTGTTCAAAAGTGAAATTGGCCTAAAATTTTCAGGTTTGGTACAATTTTGATCTTCCTTCAGGATCAGTGAAACAAAAGCTGTTCTCCAAGAGGGTGGAACTCCTCCCCCTAATTGAATTTTGCAAAATAGAGCTCTAAGCGGTTCTACCATTTCAAACTGTAAATTCTTATAATAAACAGCTGTTAATCCATCTGTTCCTGGAGCTTTTCCTGTTTTTAACTGCTTAATTGCAGCAATAATCTCCTCAGAAGTTATTGGTTGATTCAATCCTTCCCTCTGTTCCAACGTTAATTCAGGAATATTCCCTTCCTTTAAGTATCTATCTATATCTATACCTTGTGTTGAATCACTAGCATATAACTTTGTATAAAATTCTAAGAAAGCCTTTTTGATCATATTCTGTTGGTAAACCTCCTTACCTCTAAATTCTATCTTACTAATGACTCATGATTTCTGTTTTTTCCTCAACATGTAGGCCAACCACCTACCTGGTTTATTGGCATTACAAAATGTATTATGTTTAGCATATTGTAAACTAGTTGCCACCTGATCAGCCATTAACATATTAAATTGCCCTCGTAGTATATTTATTGTTTCTTTTACTTTCTTATCTCCTGGATTAAGTATAAGTGATTGTTCTTTCTTTTTTATTTCTTCCTCTATCTCTTTATGCTTCTTTTGTTGTTTTAGTCTATGTTTATTATTCATATGTATTAATGTACCCCTCATATAAGCCTTACTAGCATCCCAAACCATTTCCATAGAAGTACCCTTATACATATTAATAGCAAAAAATTCTTCCATTTGTTTTTTAAGCTCTTTCACATTTTCTTCATATCTAAATAAATTTTCATTTAGCCTCCAAGACCTCCTTTCTCCCCTCTCCTGTTCAAATTCCACCCAAACTGGACTATGATCAGTTAGAGTTCTTGGACATATCTTCGTCTTCTTCACCCTAGAAATAAAATCATTTGTGGTTAGTATAAAATCAATCCTGGAGAAGGATTGATGTCTATCAGAAAAAAAGGTAAAGTCTCTTTCCTCCACGTTACGTTCTCTCCAAATATCTCTCAGTTCTATATCTTCCATCATATCAAAAAAGGATTTAGGTAATTTTGCACGTGTTGAGTTCTTTGATAAACTTTTTTTATCTTTCTGTGTGTCTATTACTCCATTCCAGTCACCCATTAATATAAAAGATTTATAATCCCATTGTATTATTTTAGTATGTAAAAATTTGTAAAACTTGTCTTGTTGCTGATTAGGGGCATATATTCCAATTAAAAGCATTTTTCCAGTCTGTGTTAATAATTCAATTGCAATATATTTTCCTTGATCATCTGCCTCAATTAAATTAGCTGATAGTCCTTTCTTTACATATATAACTAACCCGTTTTTCTTCTCTGGCGCTGATGCCACAAAGTGTGTACCTAATCTTGAATTTATCAAATATTTTTGATCTAATAATCTAATATGTGTTTCTTGCAGACAAATAACATCATTGTTAAATTGTTTCAAGTAATGAAATACTTTCTTTCTTTTTTGTGGTGAGTTTAGGCCATTAACATTCCAAGATAGGAATTTAGTTGCCATCTTTAGCCTTTCGAAGCCACATGAGCATCAGCTGAAGCTCCTCCTCCACCTTACTCTTCGGCCTAGCCCCCCCCCACTGCTTCTGTTTTTTGAACTTCTTGAGATAAATCTTGAGATTGTTGCATTTTTAATTGTTGTTCTTGAAGTTTATAAGTTCATTGGGTCAGTTGTTGTTCTTTCGGCTCTCCCTTCTTAGATGGTTCCAGAGTTGGTGGTAAGCCCCCAAGATCCAGGTCTTCTTCCATGGTGATTCCTCCAGCTGCAACTTCAGCATAAGTTTGTATCTGCTTTCCATCTTTTTCTTGTTGTATCATCTCCATTTTCTTTCTACCCCGCCCCCCCCCGGTGAGGGCGGGTATCCAGCCTTTAAAACATTGACATAAAAATCTTTTGCCTTCCAAACTGTGTTTAACCGGTATCTTTCTCCATTATAAGTCACTATTAGACCAGTTGGAACATCCAATCTGTATGCCACTTGTTGATTTCTCAGCTCATTTACTGAAAAGCCAAAGTCTTTTGTACTTCTGAGCATCTTTGGAGGAATCTCTTTCAAAACCACCACTTCTTGCCCAGCCACCTGAACCTTATTCTTGTAAGAAGCTTGTAAAATATCATTTCTGATCCTCCTGGTTGTAAAATAAATCACCACATCTCTTGGCAGCTGTCTTTGTCTTGCCAGCCAGGAATTAACCCTATAGATTTTATCAATTCAGCTTGCCACATCTTCTGGTCTTTCTTTAATTATCTCTGCAATAGCTTCAGCACAAATATCCTTTAGATTTTCTTTGCTGTTTTCTTTCAGGCCTCTCAATCTCAAGGCAAATTCCATAGATCTGTATTGTAACATTACCAATTCATCATCCACTCTCTCTGTTTTAGTCATGATATCTCCCATTTTGCTTTCCAAATTTAAATTGGCTTCGTTAATTTCTTCCACTCTCTCTTCCACCTGAATAACAAGTTTTGACAATCCTGATACTGCAAAAACAATATCATCTCTTATTTCATCATGCTTTATTGCAACAACTTCTTTAATTGACTTTATATCCTCCTCAACTTTCTTTAATTTCCCTTCCACAATTACTGTTAGGTTATTCATTGCTGCAGCTTGATTATTCATGGCTTCTTTCATAAATTCTTTAAGATCATTAAGAGCAGCCTCCTGACTCTGTGAATCAGCTGGAAGTTGTGCTTTCTGTGTCACCACTGACACAACTGGAGAACCTCCCCCTCCTTTAACAACTCCTGGCTTAACTTGTTTAGAAGCCATCTTTTTTTCCCCCTTTTAAAAAGATCTTTTTTTCCTTTCAAAGCCACAAAGTCCCTTGAACAACTTTTGAAAGCTTGTAATTTATAGTCTCTAATTTATCAGGCAAAATAGTCTTTTCTCCACAAGCTCTCAGTTCCCAGCAGCTTAAATCCACTCTCACGGAAAGTTCTCAATAAGCACTTTTGTTTCTGACTTTCACTTTCAAAACCATAACAAAGATGCCATCTTCAGCCTCCAGCTCAAAGAAATTCAATTTCAAACAAAGTAAGTCCGGAGTTAAGCTCTGTTACTTTTAAGGCTTGTTCTCCTATTTCCGCTCTGCCTGCGCTTGTAATCAATCAGACTCACTTTTGACAGCAGGATCGGTCGCGGCTTCTAGCTCTGTTTACACAGAGTTGTCCCGGATTCGGAGCTTCTTGGCGGGCTGACTGGGGAGCTCTCACCCTCCAAGCCTCTGGAGTTATTCCAGAGGACTTTTGGGGAGCTCTACTCTCACCCACCGGCTCTCCTCTCCTTCTTTTCCTGAAGGGGAGGTTTTTCAGCCGCCAGACAGCTGATTTGTGCTGTCAAAGCGGCTTTTACGAAGTCACGGGGCTGGCGGTCTAAGGAGACCGTCCACGAAGCCTGCGGTGCCAACCGGAAGTCCGTTTTAACTGTTAAATTATGAGATTTGGATTTAATTTTTTAACTTTTTATTAGATGTTTTTTAACTGTTGTGAGTCACCCTGAGTCTGGCTGGAGATAGGGCGGCATATAAATCTCATTAATAAATAAATAAAATAAATAAATAAATAATCCAGCTCTATTAATTTCATATGTAATTTTCTGTAAACATTTTCTTGGTTGTTGCTAGGAGCATATATCACTATTAACAATATTTTCCTATTATTGTCTGTCATTTCCACCATCAGAATTCGTCCTTCTCCATCTTCATAAATTTTTTTCGCTAATATTGTGTCTTTGATATACAAAACCACTCCTCTTTTCTTACATTGTGGCAATGAAGCAAATAATTTCCTTAATTTAGGCTGTACCAAAAGTAATTCATGCTGCTTTTTGATATGCACTTCTTGTAAACAAATTATATTCATTTTTAATTTCTCCAATTTGTGGAATACTTTCCTTCTTTTAGTTGCTATATTAAGTCCATTTATGTTCATTGTAATTAATTTTTTCTCCTCCGTGTTTATACTTTATATAGAGGTTTTGCTGATCTAGTGGATCTCAGTTCACGCTGTTATTTATATTCTATGGCACCTCCTACTGCACCCTCTAGTGCACCCTCCTCCTTTTCCATCATCACTAGATCCTCTTCTTGTAATTGGAACAGTGTCTCTTCCCTTCTTGGCTCAACGTCTTTTTCTCTTAAATATTCCACAAAAAAATGCTTTAGCTTTATTGATTGAAACTATTTTAAATCTTTGCATTTGCCATGTAAACACCAATCCTACTGGTATCAGCCATCTGTAGTTCACTCCTTTCGGGAGAAATATTTTTGTCAAAAATTGATACTCTCTTCTCAAGAGAGGACTAATCCTTCTGGTATCAGTCATCTATAATTCACACCTTTTTGAAGTAATATTTTAGTCAAAAATTGATATTCTCTCCTCATCTCACTCACTCTTCTTGGTATTTGCTTCAGGGCCACAATTTCTTTCTCCTTATACTTCAATGATTTTTCTCTAGCAATCTGCAGTATTTGTGTCTTAATCGATTTCTTGGTAAACCTTATATGAACTTCTTGTGGTAATTTATTGTGCATTGCATATCTTGTATAGGCTCAAAATATCTCGTCTATGCCATCCATCATCTTTTCTTTAGTGATTTCTAATGCTTCTGCTAGAATTCCTATCATTATTTCTGCCAAGTTCTCTCCCTTTTCTTCTTCTACATTTTGAAATCTGAGATAAAATTCTGAATGGAGAATTGAATGGAGTGAATGGAGTGAATGGAGTGAATGGAGCAAAAAAATTACTCCAAGTATCAATAAAATACAAAAAAAATCAAAAAAAAAAAAAAGAAGAAGAAGAAGAAGAAAGAAAGACCAATAAAAAGCAGAAAAACAATCTTCAGGCACTTGTACACCTTAATCCAATTCAGTTCAATAGAAAATATTAATCCACATGGCAATCTCTATATATTTATATTTAAAAAAAATACAAATAAAAAAAAGAAGTTGAAAATCCTCCATCCACTCATAGTCCAATTAAAAATACTTACACAAGGGGAGGGTACAGAGAGCTATCATTTAAAAGAAAAAAGTAAAAAAAAGGGAAAAAAAAGAGGAAAACATGTACAACTAAAAATCACTTCTGTATAAGATCCAAGAAATTTCCTTTTTTAAAAAGTTAAGTTCCAAGAATTATTTACAATTCTCTTTCAGAGTCACTGAAAATTCCTTCTCATTCAATCTCAGGCTCCTGCCTCTGATAGTTCCCCAAACTATCAGGGGGGGAGTAGCGGACGTCACTATGGCACGGACGGAAGATCCTGGGGCTCCAGGATCATTGCCGATATCCCCGTCTCTGGACGGTCCTTTTTGGACCTCACAATCCCGTTGAGACTGTGATAGTGGAGGGCACATCCTGTCGATCCCAGGGACATTGCAAAGTCCCTGGTTGATCCAAGAGAAGCCCTTTTTCCAGCAGTGGGGTGACAGCCATTGCAGCTGCTGAAGTTGGGACAGCTCCGGAATGGAAGAAGATCGGAAGGAAGTGTGTCGATTCGGTGAGAGACTTTTATTTATTTATTTGTTTGTTTGTTTCAATTTCTATACCGCCCTTCTCCAAATAGGACTCAGGGCGGTGAACAGCCAAAGTAAAAAAAAACAGGACATACAAAATTTAAAAACAATTTAAAATAATTAGATATTTTGGCCGTAAATTAAAACAACCCAATTTAAAATCAATTTAAAATTTAACTCAAGCCAGCCCAGCTAGTTGAAATAAATAGGTTTTCGGGGCTCGACGAAAAATCCGGAGGTCTGTTATTGTACGTATCTCTGGGGGGAGGTTGTTCCAGAGGGTGGGCGCCGCCACAGAGAAGGCTCTCCCCCTGGGGGTCGCCAGCCGACATTGTTTGGCGGACGGCACCCTAAGGAGGCCCACTCTGTGCGAGCGTACAGCGTACTTTATTCATAATCTATGTAAGAGAGCACCCTGAGACTGAAAGAAGGATCAAATAGAAGACAGAAGAAAAGTAAGCGATGGAATTAAACCTGTGTCTAAGGTGAGTTTTTTTTTTTATTTTTAAACTACTTGCATTCGTGGATATTTAAGTGCTTTTTACTTTTTAACCTGGACTGGATTGGTTTGGACTGTAGATCTTTGACTTGTTTATTGCACCTTTAAATTTTTATTGCCTTTTTATTATAACTGCTTTCAGATTTTATTCTGTTTTTCTTTCTTTATCTTCTTTTTGGCTATTTTTGGCTATTTTTACTCTTTAAAGTCCATTGAATATAGCAGGGGAAGGGAAGAGAGTATGTAATACTGCCATCTAGTGGATTGGAATTTTTGGTTTCTTTCTTTTTCTTTTTTTTTTGATTCAAGAAGTTACAAGTGTGTTACATTGTGTTTTAACTCAAGGACTCTGTGCCCTTTTATAGATAAGATAGTTGGAAGAACATCAGAGAACACTTAAAGTTGCGGTAGTATTGTTTATTCATATTTCAATCTTATCGTAATCACAGGATATCTCAAAAGATCCACCTCTTCCAATAAAAACCACCCAACACCCATGCTTAATGCTGTCCTGTCACTATCCTTGTTATATTTCATAGTGTTATCTCTAATTCTGTAACATTTTATGTTTTATATATGTTTTCCAAGTGTAGCAAGGAGGGCCGGCTAACCAAGCCATGCTCAGGTGACCTTGATCACTGCGGGGTGGCCCAGGCAGCCCCGGTACAGCTGTGTGGCACTTAGGCAGTCCCAGCTGCATGGGGGGGGCACTCATCCAGAAAATGACTTCCAGGCAGAAGACCCACCAGAAATTAGGGGGGAAGGGGTGGCCCAGGGAAAGGGGGTACAAAGAGGGGAGGTGTGTGGCATGAAGGGGAGAACAAAGGATGAGAGAAGAGAAGATGGAAGGGAGAGTGAGAGAGAGTGGAGAAAGCAGAGAAGCTGTGTGTGGAAAATGGAGACAGTGGAGATCACCAAAGAAGTAGGAAAAGCAAGCAGAGGAGGAGACGAGGAGCAAGAGAGAGGTGGGAAAATATAGCACAGAGATGGGAAGGAGGAGAGAGGAGAGAGGGGAGGAAGGGCTTACTAGGCCACCCTGCCACCAACCTGTTGCATGGACTGTGCTTGGTGGAACTGAACAGGAGATGATAGGAGAGAGAGAGAGAGAAAGAGAGAGAGAGAAAGAGTGTAAAGCCAGCAGGCGAGTGAGCAAGCCAGTGACCAGAGGAGGCACCGGCCACACCAACAGGCTGCAGAGGTGAGGTGATCCAGGCAAGTGGGCAAGTCAATGACCAGAGGGGGCGCCAGACACACCAGAAGGCAGCAGAGGTGAGCTGATCCAGGCAGGTGAATGAGTCAGTGACCAGGGTGTGTGTGCCAGATGCACCAGAAAAAAACAGAGGTGAGCTGTTCCCCTGGAGGACAGCGGAAGTGAACTGAGCTGGGTGAGTGGAGGTGCCCAGGCAAGTGATCAGAACAGGCTGACAGCCAGGGCAAGGGACAGTGCAAGAGCCCCTGAGAGGTCAGGCTAGTGACTGAGAGCGGGGAGACCCCAAATTGCCTGGGGGAAAGGGACAGAGAGATACAATCTCTTGCGGCACTTTTGGGGGTAGCACTACAAATGGGAGCTCATTCAGGATAGACTTCTAGCTGTCAGGGTTCCAAGTAACATCCCCAATGAAAGAAGAGTCTGAGGCTTGAAGTTCCTCAAAGTTCCATTTTATTAGAGATGTCATATTGGCACATCTGGGAAAACCTGAATCTGAAAGCTTCCAGGTTTTCCCCACCCAAATGAAAGTCCAGGTCCCTGCCCAGCACCCACATGTCCATCACATTGTCCAATCAAAGCACCGTCCCAACTGGAGATGCCTCCCAGTCACACCCCTCCAGGTGCAGGGCAAGATGTCCTTGACTCTCTGAGAAAGGAATATTATTATGACTATATATCACCCCTGCTCCATACAATCCCCCCTCCCAGTTTCCCACAGTACTAAATGTGGCAGGCCTGAAGGCCCAATGCAAAAGATGGCTTCCAGGCCTGACAGGCCACCGCCCCCCATCAGAATATCGTGTCCTGTAACGAGAGTAACACAGGGGGTTAATTCAAAAGACTAACCACATCCCCCACCCCCCTCCGCAGGGGGACCCTTTGGCTTATCAGGGTATTTATCATGGAATTGTTTTACTAGCATGTCTGCTTTTACATCCCAGCTTTTAACCCAAGTACTTCAGACAAAGGGTACCCTTTCCAATGAACTAAATATTGCAATTGACCTTTATATAATCTAGAGTCTAAAATCTTTTTAACTTCATCATGGGTTTCTCCTTGCACCATCATAGGTTTGGGAGGTGGTCGAGTTTGCGGTCTTAATCTAGACCCAATGGCTGGCTTCAGCAGACTATAGTGGAAAACAGGATGCACTTTCCTTAGAATGCGGGGGAGGTTAAGCTGAACTGTCTGTCAGGTTCCAACCAGAAGGCAAAAAGAAGGACACAAACCTGGTCTGTTGCTGCTTTCTTTTATTAACTTCCTGGCACGTACTGACAATCTCTGTTGAATCTTTTGTTAGGGCTACATGCCCGTGCTCCTTGTCATCTTTTATACAATAAACACCACCCCTCCCATCATCCAATCATGCGCGTCTTTCCTCCCACGTGTCCCAGAGTAATTGCTCTCTGCATTAAGCCAGCATAATAGTTACACCCACAGCTTGCCTGCTTGCCAAAACCGCCTAGCCAATTGTCTGGGTCGTCCCTCCTCCAGCCCCCACCCACAGCCTTTCAGGCCTCGTTCGGGCCCTCTCTGCTGTTTTTGGTGATGTCATCACCACGCGACTGCCCCTCAGCTGTTTGGCAGCCATGCGGCATCTTGGCAGTTCAGCAGGGTCTCTCGGATCAGTCAGATTCCGGTTGCTTCTGACACAGGTGGGATTCAGCGTGGCCACAGAGCTTACATCCCCTGATGTCATGGCAACGTTTAGACTGGGCTTGGTGGGATGGTGGCTGTGCAGGACGCTGGACGGGTGGCTTCCTCCGAATGGCAGCTCCGGGCCGGCTGGCCTGCCAGAGCTGACACTGTCACTGGGTTAATTACTTTCACTATTGGGAATGGACCTAAAAACTTGGGTCCCAGCTTTTTACTAGGCAGCTTTAGTCTTATGTATTTGGTTGATAAATAAACCCGATCTCCCAGATAGAAAGGAGGCTGAAGAGATCGGTGTTTGTCCGCCTGCTTTTTATATGCCTCAGTGGCTTCTGCTAGTGCTTTTTTTGTGTTCTCCCAGCCCTTCCTCAGCGACTCCATCCATTCTGTCAGGGTCATGGAGGAGGGGGGTTCTCTGGGCAGTTCCGGCATGGGTACAAAGTCCATGCCACTGGTGACCTGTAAGGGGGTTAATCCGGTGCTACTGTGCATGGTGTTGTTGTAAGCCACTTCAGCAAATGGCAGCAGGCCCACCCAGTTTTCTTGTTGGTAATCCACATAACATCTTATATATTGTTCCACCATTGGGTTTGCTCATTCTGCAGCTCCGTTCGTACTTGGATGGAAAGCCAAGCTAAGTCTTTGTGTGGATCCGACCGATCTCAGGAACTCTCTCCAAAACTTAGCCGTGAATTTGATTCCTCAGTCAGAGATGACCCAGCGGGGTATTCCATGCAGTCGGTAAATCTGTTTGATGAACATCTTCGCCAGCTTTTTCACTGATGGCAATCCCAAACAGGCGGTGAAGTGGGCTTGCTTTGAAAATAAGTTGATTACTGTCCAAATGACTGTATTTTCCCCACTCTCTGGGAGTTTGACTATAAATTCCATTGCAATTTCCTCCCAAGGTCAGCTGGGGCTAGCTACTTGCTGGAGGAGTCCAGGAGGTTTCCCTGGTCTCATCTTCATGGCAGCACAGGTAGCACAGCTTTTCACATAGTCCTCTACATCAGCTTTCATTTTCGGCCACCAAAATTGCCTTCTGGCCAAGTGCAGGGTTTTTAAGAATCTGAAATGGAGAGAGACCAAAAGCGTCATGTCAAGACTGGCTGGAAAAATAGTAGGCTCTGATGAACTCCATGAAAATCCAGCCAGACAAACCACTGTCGGGGGGGGGGGGTCTTTGGAACAGAACTATCCTGTAGGGATAGCAAAGAAGGAGAGGCATCTCAGGTGACCAAGAGGAACAGGCAAGTTCCTCGATAGGTCAGAGACAGCTCTTCGGACTGGCAGCGGGTGTGGTGGCCATTTCAAAATGACCGCTCTGAAGCTGGGGCAACCGGACTAAGCTTTTGTGCAGGAGCAGTGTTTGAACGGAGTGCTGGAATCGGTTGAGTGATTGGCCAAGTCACAGGTACAAAAAAACTTTAAATTTGGACATTAAAAGGTGTCCCGGAGCTGAAATTAGCGGCTAATTGGCATTCAGGAAATTCCATGGAGGGCGAAGGACAAAGCGGAGGCTAAAACATTAAATCCCCAGAAGATTTTTGCTTTTACAATTGGATTTGGAGAAACTAAAAATAATAAAAGAAAAGAACCCAGGGAAAAGTATTTCTTGTGTGGATTTAAAGTATTTTTGACAGTTTTGACAATTAGTTGGTTTGAATGTATTTGAGAGAGCCATCTGCTGGTGGAAAGAGAGAACTGCAATACTTGGTGGAAGATAGAAGAGAAAGTGCAACGGTGACCTTGGCTACCAGAAAAGATAATTTGGAAACTGTGAGAACTTTTAAGGAGTCTTTGTTTTTCTACATTGCTTGGTTTCGATTTTCTACAGCTGTGGAAGATAATAAACTTTCAACTTGGAGTGGATTGGACAAATATTTGAATTGGACATCAGAATTTGAAAATAAAAAGAGACTATATGGATTTTAAATTCTAATTAAATGTGACATAATTTAAAAGTCTTAACAAACTGTTAAATTGGTAATATGGAGCCTTGGATGTATGAGGGATTATTTGAGATGTTAAAAAATATGAGTGAATCTCTAAAAGGTAATAAAATGTCAGAAATTTTGCTGGAATACACAGAGCAGGAAATAGGAGAGAAAGTGGTAAAAGAGAGCATAAATGAGGAGGAAGAAAATAATATTTAAGGAAAAGGAATTGAAAGTAAAAAGCAGTTAGATGATTTCACTGGGATTTAGAGTGGCACAAAAAGAGTAGACGGGGGGGAACGTCCTGTTGAGGGTAAAACTTCCCTCTGCATAGTAGGCAACAGACCGGACAGCAAAGAGATACATTGTTGGTTAAACACACAGATACTCACAGACTCTGAACGGTGAAAAAAAAACATTCTTTACTCTTAGTGTAAAAACAAACTTGGTTTCTCAAAACAATGATAACACGTCTTCGAATAATCACTCTCCAACACAAAACATAGTTTGCTTACAGTTCTCTTCAGTCACACACAGTCCCTCTTCAGGAGATCAACCATCAAATAGCAGGAGCAGGAGCTCCTGGGCTTCCTGTCTACTTTTATGGCTGCCTGATCATAGCACAGCCAATCATTCTTCTTATATCATTTAAAGTCACAAACATAGTTTTTCTATATATTACCTACCCAACCGTAGGATAAATATCCAACACGTCCCCCAAAAAAGAATCAATCAAAGGGTAAAGAGGGAAATAGTGGGAAGAGATTAGGAGAAATCTTGGGGAGAACTACTCGAATAATATATTTAAAAGTGAGAAAAAGGATTCAGAAGAAAAGATACAATGCATATAAAAATAAAAAGAAGAAGTAGTTAAGAGACTGGGATAAAAGGAGAAAATCAACAAGAAGTGGGATTTTTGAGAGACCAAGAGAAAATGGTTAAAGAGTGGAAGAGTGGAAAGGAGGAAGGAAAATAAGGTACATATTAGTAGATTTAAGGGAATTGTATTAATATTATTAATTGTGTATAGTCAACCAAGTTAAAGTGGTTTTATGTAAGATTTGAATATGATGATGTATATTGCTCATAGTAAAATAGAACAGCAGATGGAATGTGAAATGGCAATTTAGTTTAACTTTGAAGACAATTTAAATCAAGAGACAAAGTTGAAATGTTAAAGTAGGATGGGGAATTTGAGAAATATATCTATTGTAAGAGATTAGGAGTTAAGGGCGATTAGTGATATTGTTTATGCATTAAGAAGAAAATAAATTAAGTTAAAGAAGAATGGAAAGAGAATATTATGGCTGAAATTGGAAACAGAATATGATGTAAAATGGATTATGTATTTGAAAGGATACACAAGAATGATCTGGACAACACTTTGTTCATAAAATGTGTATGTTGGGGTGGGGGGTGGGGACAAAAAATTTGCAATAAAAGAATCTGAAATGGCCAGCCAGTCGGGAGTCATGGCTGCGCTGTAGCACTTCAAGTCTCACGTTGGCGGGGACATATAGTTTTGATCCCTTCCAAGCCAGTCCATCTCTCATGGTCAAGATCTCTCTCTCTCTCTCTTTTTTTTTAAACAACATTTTATTGATTTTATGAAAATACATAATATTACAATTCTACTAGCATCGGATATGCAGTGTTTATACATATATACAGGATATCTACATGGTGTCTTTTAACTTACTTATTCCTTTTATTAATCACACCATCCTTTACTCCTTCCTTTATTTTATCATCCATCCATTTATACCACCCTTCCCATACGGTATAGTAGTCTGAATTTTCATCCTCATTTATCTCATGAGTTAATTTACTCATCTCCGCGCATTCAAATACTTTCCTAATTATATGCTCTTCTGGTGGTAATCCCTTTTCTTTCCAGTATTGTGCATATATCAGTCTGGCAGCTGTGGTAATATGTATTATTAGATACTTCTTTTTTTTCCTGTAGGCCCTTTTTAGTATTCCCAGGAGAAATGTTTCCGGTGCCAATTCAATATCTTCTCCAATTATTTCTTGTATCCATTTCCGAATCTTATTCCAGTATTTTTTCGCTTCGGGGCATGTCCACCACATATGGAAGAAGGTACCCTGGCAGTGGCCACACTTCCAACAATTTGGATTTATATTTGAATAAATTTTTGCTAGCCTTGCAGGAGCTAGGTGCCACCTATATAACATTTTATATTGATTCTCTTTGTATGCTACTGCTCTAGTCAATTTATAATTCTTATTCCAGATAACTTCCCAATCATTCAAATTTATACTATGCCCGATGTTCTTCTCCCATGCAGTCATTTGATTTTTGACTGCCTCCTCTGCCCTATCGTAATCCAATAAATAATTGTATAGTTTGGCCAGCATTTTTTTTCCGTTCCCATCAAAACCTTGTCAAATCCTTTTGATCCTATTTCTATGCCGTATTCCTCCTTATCTTTTTGATATCTAGATTTAATTTGTAAGTATGGCCACCATTCAATATTAATACCTTGTTCTCTCAAGGAGTCATTGGATTTAAGATTTCCTCCGCCATCTAGAATGTCCTTATATCTACACATTTTCTCCATTCCCAGCATATTGGGATATATCAAAGCCTCCATTGTAGACAGCCATTTTGGGACTTTCGTATACTGCCGCTGCCTGATCTCAATCCATGTTTGTATTAGTGTATCTCTGATTTTATGCCTATGAAAGTAAGTTTTCTTTTTCTTCTCTTTATCCCATAAATACGCGTGCCACCCTCTCTGCAAATCATGGCCTTCCAAGGTTAGGATCCTTTTGTTTTCTAAGGTGGCCCACTCCCTTATCCACACTAAATTTGCTGCCTTATAATATATTTCCCAATTGGGAAGTCCAAAACCCCCGCTATTCCTTTTTTCCTGTAAGATTCTGAGTGAGATCCTAGGCTCCCCCACCCCCCCAGACAAATTTCCTGATAATTTTGTTCAGTTCCAAAAAGAATTTTTTGTCCAAATTTACCGGTATGGTTTGGTACAGATATAGTAATTTAGGCAGGATACTCATCTTAATCAAAGCTATTTTGCCTAGGAGTGACAGCTGCAATTTCCCCATCTATCCAGGTCTTGTTTTATTTTCTTAATTAGGGGCACATAATTATCTTCCTTTAAGGACAAACACCTTTGTGTTATCCAGACTCCTAGGTACTTTATTTTTTTAACAATTTGCAATCCCAGCCTTTTCTCTATCTCTTTCTTTTGCACCTCAGTTACATTCTTGGTCAGTATTTTAGTTTTAGTTTTGTTTAATTTGAATCCTGATACTTCTCCATATCTGCCTAATTCCTCTAAATTTTTTTGTCCTGTTTCTAATGGGTCCTCCAAAATCAAAGCTACATCATCTGCGAATGCTTGCGTTTTATATATCTCTTTCCTAATCTTCAAGCCCTTAATTTCATCATTATTCCTGATTCTTCTTAGCAAGACTTCTAAGGCCCAAATAAACAGTAATAGTGACAGGGGGCATCCTTGTCTTACCCCCTTCCTAATCTGGAATGTTTTAGTCCTGTCTCCATTTAATAAGATACTCGCCCTTTGATTGTCATAGATAGTTTTTATCATCCTTTCAAAGTTGGTTCCAAATTCCATTTTCCTAATTTGTTTGATCATAAATTCCCAATTTAGATTGTCGAATGCTTTCTGGGCGTCTAAAAAAACTAGAGCCATCTGTTTGTCCAAATGCACTTCGTAATATTCTAGGGTATCCATCACTATTCTCAAATTATTTCTTATTTGCCTTCCAGGGAGAAATCCATTTTGATCCTTATGTATCAAGGTATTTAATATTTTTTTGATTCTTTCCGCCCTTATACTCATGAATATTTTATAATCGGAATTTAAAAGAGAAATTGGCCTGTAATTTTGAATTTGTTTTGGATCAGTACCTTCTTTCGGCAGTAGTGTGACATATGCTTCCCTCCACGAATCCAGAATTTTAAAACCCATCAATGCCTCATTACAAATTTCCACTAATTTTGGTAACAATATTTCTTCCAAATTTTTATACAGTTCTCCTGGGAACCGATCCGGGCCTGGCAATTTGTTGTTTTTAAGTTTTGAAATTGCTATCTTTAATTCCTCAGATGTAACCTCTCTGTTCAGCATTTCCCTTTCTTCCTCTGTTATCGATGGAAGTTCTTCATTTGCCAGGTACTGCTCAATTTTCTCTCCTGGGATCTCTTCCTCTTTATATGAAGCGCCGGAAAAGACGCCTAGAGAGCGGTTGGAGGGCCAGCCGTTCCGAATCCGACTTGACACTGGTAAGGTCTCATATTAAGACCTACCTAGTGGTGATAAAAGCGGCAAAATCTAGCTATTTTGCTGCTCTTATCGGGTCATCAGATAACCGCCCAGCCGCCCTGTTCAGGGTGACCCGCTCCCTTCTCCATCTGGGAGCGCGGGAGGACCCCTTGCAGGGCCGAGCTGAGGACTTTGTACAGTATCTGGATGATAAAATAACTCAGATTCGGGAAGACTTGGCCGCTGACTGGGTTAGTTCAGACGAGATGACTGAGGCAGGCCTTGAGAGTGTTATCTGGGAGGAGTTCGATCCTGTGGCTCCCGAGGACGTGGACAGGATCTTGGGACGGCTGAACGCCACCACATGTTTATTGGACACGTGTCCCTCCTGGTTGGTGCTGGCTTCCCGGGAGGTTACACGAGGCTGGCTCCAGGGAATTATCAACGCTTCTTTGAGTGAGGGTGTCCTGCCGGCCACCTTGAAAGAGGCGGTGGTGAGGCCTCTCCTCAAGAAGCCATCCCTGGATCCGGCTGTTTTGGCTAACTATCGTCCAGTCTCCAACCTTCGCTTTATTGCGAAGGTTGTTGAGAGTGTGGTGGCACGACAGCTTCCCCAGTACCTGGATGAAGCTGTCTATTTGGATCCGCTCCAGTCCGGCTTCAGACCTGGGTACAGCACGGAAACGGGATTGGTCGCATTGGTGGATGATCTCTGGAGGGCTCGGGATAGGGGTTGCTCCTCTATCCTGGTCCTGTTAGACCTCTCAGCGGCTTTTGATACCATCGACCATGGTATCATGTTGCGCCGGCTGGAGGGACTGGGAGTGGGGGGCACCGTTTTGCGGTGGTTCTCCTCCTATCTCTCCGACCGGTCGCAATCTGTGTTGACAGGGGGGCAGTGGTTGACCCCGAGGCGCCTTGTTTGTGGGGTGCCACAAGGATCAGTCCTCTTGCGCCTCCTGTTCAACATTTATATGAAGCCACTGGGTGAGATCATCCATGGTTTTGGGGTGGAGTTCCATCAGTACGCTGATGATACTCAGCTGTACATCTCCACCCCAGACCATCCCAACGATGCCTTGGAAGTGATGTCCCAGTGCCTGGAGGCCGTGCGGGTCTGGATGGGGAGAAACAGGCTTCGACTCAACCCTTCCAAGACCGAGTGGCTGTGGCTGCCGGCGTCCCGGTATAGCCAGCTGACGCCATCGCTGGTTATTGGGAGCGAATCACTGGCCCCTACAGAAAGGGCCCGCAACTTGGGCGTCCTCCTGGATGCACGGCTGTCTTTAGAAGGGCATATGACGGTCATGGCCAGGGGGGCTTTTTATCAGGTTCGCCTGATACACCAGTTACGCCCCTTTCTGGATTGGGACTCCCTACGCACAGTCACTCAAGCACTCGTCACCTCTCGTCTGGACTATTGTAACGCTCTCTACATGGGGCTCCCCTTGGGGTACACCCGGAGGCTCCAGCTGGTGCAGAATGCGGCTGCGCGGGGGATTATGGGAGCGACGGGGCGCTCCCATGTGACTCCTCTCCTGCGCGAGCTGCATTGGCTTCCAGTGGACTTCCGGGTGCGCTTCAAGGTGTTGGTGATCACCTTTAAAGCACTCCATGGCTTAGGGCCAGGGTACTTACGGGACCGCCTTCTGCCACCAATAGCCTCCCACCGGCCAGTTCGCTCCCACAGAGAGGGCCTCCTCAGGGTGCCGTCGGCTAGACAATGCCGGCTGGCGACCCCCAGGAGGAGAGCCTTCTCTGTGGTGGCACCTACCCTTTGGAACAATCTACCCCCAGAGATACGAGTGATCTCTGACCTCCGGACTTTTTGTCGGGCCCTAAAAACTCATCTCTTTCAGTTAGCCGGTCTCTCTTGATTTTATGATTTTATGGTTGATTTTAAAATTTGATATGGATTTTAAATTGATAAATTTTAAACTATGGGCCAAATTTAATTATTTTAAATCTATTTTTAATCGTGCTTTATGTATAAATGTTTTATTTTGGCTGTTCACCGCCCTGAGTCCGAAAGGAGAAGGGCGGTATAGAAATTTGAATAATAAATAAATAAATAAATAAATAAATAAATAAATAAATATAAGGCTGCATAATGTTCCCGGGCAATTTCGAGCTTGTCCTCTTCCTTGTTTAACAAATTACCCTTTGTGTCTTCCAGTTGATAGTTCCTTTTTCATTTTCCTTTTTTAATTTGTACGACAGCCATCTGCCCGGTTTGTTGGCATTTTCAAAATAGTATTGTTTTGATCTTCCTATTTTGTGTACCAATTCTTCCTGGTCAATAATATTCAATTTATGCCTCCACATCATCCAACTTTCTTTTGCTGCCTTATCTCCCGGTTTTCGTTGGAGTTTCCTTTCAGCCTCCCCTAGATACTTTAAGTAATCCTTCTGAACCTTCCTTTTTTCTTTATTTCTATGTGCACTATATGATATTGCCAACCCTCTTAAATAGGCCTTCATCGCGTCCCATACTATTACACGGGGTGTTTCTTGATTTTCATTTTTCCCCAAAAAAAGTTTTAATTCTTCTTTAAATTTTTCTAAGCATTCTTTATCCCTCAAAAGTTGTGCATTTAGCCTCCATCTCTGTTGTTTTTTCCTCTGTGTATTCTTCCACCTTACTTCTAAAGGGTTGTGGTCCGCCCATATATTAGAAGTAATTTCTGCCGTTCCTATTTCTATTCCGAGATTCCTGCTGACCCATACCATATCGATTCTTGACCACTACTTTTGGGGATTTGAATAAAACGTATATTGTCTATTGTTTGGGTGCAGGGTCTGCCAGATATCTATTCATCTGTTAGATTGAAAAAAGTTCTTGGTAATTTATCCCTTTGTTTTTTATTAATTTTATCACTTTTATGGTCCTTGTCCAAATCTACTATCCCATTAAAGTCACCTATTATACAAATATCGCTATAATCCATTTTACCTAATTGCTCATGAAGTTTTTTGAAATATTCCCCCTGTTTTTTGTTTGGTGCATATATGCCTACTAATAGTATTGGGGAGTTCCCTCACTTGATCTCAATCATTAGTATTCTCCCCTTAGTGTCATTGTATTTTAGCTCCGCTTCAATCCCTTTTTTGACATATATTACCACTCCCCTCTTTTTTCTCTCTGCTAGTGAAGTAAAAGTTTTCCCAAATTTTTTATATTCTAAGCATTGGCCATCTTCTTTTCTTATATGCACCTCCTGAAGGCAGATTATATCAGCGTTCTGCTTAACTAATTTTGTAAGTGTTTGTTTTCTCTTCTTACTATCGTTTAATCCTGATATTAGACTCCAATCACTCATTTCTGATTTTCCTGTCCGGTTTTAGTTTCTATTTCCTCCTACGGCTCTTTGTGGTCTTAGTTTTCTCCCTTTTGTCTCTTTGCTTTCCTTTTCTTCTATCTCCTTCTTCTCCAGGGTTCCTTCTTTAGAGTTCCGTTGGTGGAGGGTTTCCTCTTCTAGTGCTGTTGCTTCTATTTCTTCTTTACTACTTTGTTCTTCCTCTGTTCCTCTCAGCTGGTCAAGGAAATCTTGTGCTGTGATTAAACTATCTATTTTGATTTTCCTCCCCTGCCAAGTAATTAACATGCCTTCCAGCAATAACCATCTAAATAGTATATTCCTTTTATTTAGCTGTATGGCTAGGAATCTATAATCCCTTCTCACTTCCCTCACTCTCCTGGGCACCTGCTTCAGAATTATCACATCTTTTCCTCTGTATGTTATCAGTTCTTCTCTCGCCATGTTATTCAATATATCCTTCACTTTTTTTCTCGCAAATCTGACATGTACTTCCCTGGGAAGCCTATTCCTCCTTGCATAATTCGTCTGTACTCTGTAAACGTCATCTAATTCTTTAATTATCTCTTGCTTATCTTGTTGTAATATTTCTGCAATTAATTCTGCCATCGTCTGCCCCAGGTCTTCCTCTTTATCTACTTCTATATTTTGGAAGCGTAGATAGAAAGACGCTCTGTCCATCTCGAGCTGGATTATCGAGTCCTCTAGCTCCCTGTTTTGCGCCATCAGTTTCTGGTCTACAGTATCTAAATTCTCGTTTTTTTCTATCCTGGTTTCTGCCTTCTGTATCCTTTGTTCATTATTATGTATTGAGACTTGGATCTCGTTCATCTTCTGGTCCAGAGCTTGGATATCTGTCTTTAATTCCACATGGTTGTTAGACATCTTCTCTTGCATCTTCATCACGGTTTCCTGGATTAGAGTCAGAGTCGATTGCATGGCTTGCATAGTCGGTATTACTGCGGATTTTTCTGCTTTGGACAATCCTTCCGTTGATTTCTGTGTTGCTGGTGAGGTCATGGTTATCATGGGGTTGGAGGTAGTCTTCTTTCCTGTTTTCAGTATCATTGATGACAGGCTTGTCATTTCTCTCAAAACCTTTTTTTGGTCTCTTACTATTCTTTCAATATTTCTCCAGATTATCATTCACTAGCTACCTCTTCACTAGGATGTTATCTTGTTTCTAATGTTGCTAGTGGCCCCTATTGGCCTTCAGATGTAAAGTAACTGTATTTGTCAATTTATATCAAGCAATCGAACGACCAACCAATCAATATAAGATTCAATCGATATCTGTAACAGGAGATGCTTAATTCATTGTAATGGTAATAAGGATAGAAATTAATTTATAATTCATTAATTAAGTGGTTAATAGCTAATTAATTGTTATTGTTATTCTAATTACAGTCACTAATAATTAATTCAATTCTTCCCAGTGTAAAATAATTGTCTGATTGATGTTAATGAAATAATACACTATTCGTAACTTATATCACAATTATAATATATAACTTATCTTAAATATGCAGCTTATTTTATAATGTTAACAGTAGGCTATTAAGCTATAGATATTATATAGATAAATAAATGTGGATAAATATATTTGATTTATATATAAATAGGCAGAAGTATGGAGATATATAGTATTATATAAAGGTAAATGGGAGTATATAGAGATATAGAGATATAGGAGTATAGAGATAAATATATAAATATATAGAAATATAGATGTATATAGAGTATAAAGTTATCAGAAAAGTGGCAAAATTACTAAAATTACAAAATTACTATATATATCTGAAGACCTTTTCCCTTCTTCTTCTTCTTCTTCTTCTTCTTCTTCTTCTTCTTCTTCTTTTTTTATAACGTGGAAATCGTTGTTACTCTGCCACTGATGTCTTCAAAATCCAAGTTCCAAAGCCCAAAAGTTCAAAGTCCAAATTCTTCTTCAAAATCCAAATTCTAATCAAACAAATCTGATTATACAATCCAATATACTTTCCTCTACTGGCTTTCAGTTGTTCAGCCTCTGTTATCACTCTTCAACTGTCAGTCCATCAGGTCTTAGTAATGGCTGCCCTTCCTGTTCTTCCCCTCTCAGCTACAGCCGATTCTCCGTCAACTTGCTCCAAGTTTCAAATCAATCTATCCATGGCTGCCATCAAAAAATATTTCTCCCACTTTATTGATGCTTGCTGAGTCCCACCGATCTTCTATCAGCACCAAAAAAAAATTTTTTTTTTTAATATACTTTATTAAATTTTTCCATTACAAAAGAAAATGTACAATCTCTACCTCCTTCAGAGGCACAGTGTTTATACATATTAAGGAATCATACATCAAATATACTTCATCCTTAGCTATTCAAGATTATATTCAGTATAACTCATCTTTCAAATGCATAAGCTAATCATATCCTAAAATCATGTTTTTGTCTTGTTCTTTAACCAATTATACCAATTTCCCCATACTTCGTAATATTTAGATTTCTCCTCATTATTTATCTCACTCGTCAATTTTGCCATTTCTGCACACTCTAGGATTTTATTTATTAACATTTCTTCTGGTGGTATGATTTTGTTTTTCCAATATTTCGCGAAGACTAGTCTAGCCGCTGTTGTTATCTGAATTATAAGTTGAATTTTATTGTTGTTGAAGCCGTCTCCAATTATACCCAAAAGAAATATTTCTGGAGATAAGACTATCTCCTGTCCCATTATTTCACATAGCCAATATCGAATTTTCGACCAAAATCTTTTTGTCTCTGGACAGGTCCACCATAAATGATAGAAGGTGCCGACCGCTTTTCCACATTTCCAGCACATAGCTGAGAGATTTGGAAACATTTTCGCTAATCTAGCTGGCACTAAATGCCACCTGTGTAGCATTTTATAATGATTTTCTCTGAATGTTGCTGATTTCATCATTTTATAATTCCTATTCTAGGCCACCTCCCAGTCATTAAAATTTAATCTGTATCCCAAATTTTTTTCCCAGATACTTAGCTGATTTTTTGCTATAATCTCTGCCCTATCTTCATCTAATAAGAAGTTGTATATTTTTGCTAGCATTTTCTTATCTACTCCCCAAATAATTTTGTCAAAATTTCCATGCTTTACTTCTATATCATATTGGTCTCTATCTTTCTGAAATCTTGAATTAATCTGCAAGTAGTTCCACCAATCTAGGTTGAAACCATGGTCCCTCAATATATCCAAAGATTTAATATCAATGGATTGAATAGTCCAAATAAAAGGAAAAAGGTTTTCACTAAATTAATGAAAGCACGTTTGAATATAGTATGCCTCCAAGAGGTACATATAAAAAGAGATCACCTCTACTTATTGAATTATAATAAACTGGGTCAATTATATACATCCCTAGGAGAAACAAAAAAAAGAGGAGTAGCTATTTATGTACAAAAACATATAAAGTCGAGGCTGATTTTTGCAGACGAAGACGGGAGACTGCTGATGGTTGAGGTAGAAATATGTGATAAAAAATGTTTATTGGTTTGTATATACGCACCCAATGGAAATCAGAAAGCCTTTTTTCAGATCTTACACTCTAAATTGGTTGAATATGATTACCCACATATCTGTGTAGTGGGAGACTTTAATGCTATAGAGGATAAAAGCAAAGATTATACATCTGGAAAGAGGAAGCAGGAAGGGGGAAAGAATATGGTAAAGAAAAGGTTGCCTTCTATCTGGCATCAAATACAAGAAGAATTTGGACTCAGAGACATTTGGAGGGAAAAGCACCCAGATGATAAACAATATACATACTCCTCCGCCAGGCACTCATCTTGGTCGCGGATAGATGCGGCGTGGCTGTCGGGGGAATTGAGTCAGGGGATACAGAAAGCAGAAATAGGCGTCAATGAGTGGGCAGACCACAACCCTCTTTGGATAACATGGGGAAGCCAGAAAATAAGGCCTAAGTGGAGACTGGACATAAGAGTTTTTAAAGATGAGTTATTTTTAAAACATTTAAAGAAAGAGATGGGGTTCTTCTTTCAGGAAAACAACAGGGAGGATGCAAGCCTTTTCAACGTATGGGACAAGGCTGTGTTTCGTGGTTTGGTGATTAATTATATGGCAGGGAAACAAAAGAAGGAAAGGGCTGAGCGCAATAAATTATTGGATGACCTGGTAAGAAGTGAGGCTATGTTACAGCAGGATCCAAGCAATATAGGACTTAAAATGAACTTGAAATTAGCACGACACCAAATTAATTTATTAGATCAACAGGATTTGGAGAAAAAAATAAGGTGGATGAAGCAAAGATACTTCGAAAGGGCAAACAAACAAGGGAGGTGGCTCACTTACCGTCTAAATAAAGAAAAGGAAAAGAATAGAATCCATAACTTGAGAGATGGGAAAGGCAATTGGATTACAGGGGAAGAAGGGAAGAAAATAATTGCACAGGAATTTTATTCTAACCTATATTGTAAGGAAGATAAGTCTGAGCAGGAAATAAAGAAATACTTAGAGGAATCAGACATACCCAAAATACCAGGCTTATCTAGGGAAGTATTGGATGAAGAAATTACGGAGGGGGAAATTGAAAGGGTCATGGGAAAACAAAAGACAGGGAAAACTCCCGGTACAGATGGCCTACCGATTGAATATTACAAAGCACTTTGGGAAATACTAGGTACGCATATGACTGAGTTATTTAATGGGGTGATTCGGGAGGGACAGACCCCGAAATCATGGACAGAAGCACTAATAACTCTTTTGCCAAAGGACGATAGTGACCTATCTCAGATTCAGAACTATAGGCCCATCTTGCTCCTTTACGCAGATTATAAATTATTCGCAGCAGTTCTAGCAGAGAGACTCAAAGGGTTTCTTAATCAATTTATACATGAAGACCAAAATGGCTTCTTACCAGGCAGACAGATTAGAGACAACGTAAGAATAGTTATGAATGTTTTGGAATACTACGAAACCCATATTGATAAACAACTGGCCCTGGTATTCATGGATGCACATAAGGCCTTTGATCGTGTGAACTGGAGCTTTTTAATAGGTTTACTGCAACACATGCAATTTGGAGAAAGATTTATTCAGGCAATCTGTGCAATTTACTCGAAGCAGACTGCTAAAATTTCAATTAATGGTGATGTATCCGGTCAAATTGATATTGAGAAAGGAACTAGACAAGGATGTCCGCTTTCCCCATTGTTATTTATTTTGTCATTAGAACCCTTACTGAGGGAAATTAGACGTAATACGGGGATAAAAGGTCTTTATATCCAAAATGAACAATATAAGGTACAGGCTTACGCTGATGACTTAGTATTTATATTAGAAGATCCGTTGATATCGGGACCATGTTTGACCCAGGAAATAGAAAAATATGGTAAGGTGGCGGGATTAAAAATCAATAGGGAAAAAACTAAAATTATTGCCAAAAATCTGACAGTAAAGCAAGGGAAAGAATTAGAAGCGAATTTGGGGTTCCAAATTGTAAATAAACTAAAATATTTAGGTATTATTATATCAGCCAAATGCTCCACGATCAAAGAAGACAACTATCTGAACCTTCTCAAGAGAACAGGTCAGGATCTAGAGAAGTGGAAGAACATGCAGATATCCCTACTAGGTAGAATAGCAATTATAAAAACTTACATACTCCTGAAATGGATATACCTTTTCTATACAGCACCAGCTAGATTGGATAATAATTTTTTTAAAAAAACTAAATTACTATGTCCTTAAATTCATTTGGCAAAACAAAAAACCCAGAATCAAACTTAAAATGCTTCAAGAGCTTAAAGAAAGAGGAGGATTTGGTGTTCCAAAATGGGAATACTACTATCAGGCCGCAAATTTAGTCTGGATCAGGGATTGGATATTGTTGAGAAGAAGGAGGTTGTTGATCCTGGAAGGTGAGGGGCTACATCAAGGTTGGCATTATTTTCTTTGGCAAAACAAAATCCCAAAGCACAGGTGCCTTGCAGGACATTATGTGAGGAATATTCTAATTGAGTCCTGGAGGAAAATTAAGGGTAAATTTTACTTTTCAATCCCCGCTTGGCTGGTCCCACTCGAAGCTATAACGTATAGGCCTCTATATAACAAAGAAAATCACCTCTCTTACCGGGAACTTTTGGACCCCCATGGTAGTCTGAAATCAAGAAATGAGTTGGAGTTGCAGGGAAAACAATTGGATTGGTGGGTTTATGCCCAAATTTGCTCGAAATTTAAAAAAGATAGGGAACAAGATGGTATTAATTTGAATCAGCATGATCTGGACAATATCATTCTAGGAAAAGAGGACAAAATGTTATCAAGGATATATAAACTTTTAATAGACTATTGGATAGGGGATGAAATAGTTAAAGACTCTATGATTGCCTGGGGGAGAAATATTGGCTATCCAATTGATATGACAAAATGGGAAGAAATCTGGCTTAAACATATGAAATTCCTGTGGGCAACATCATACAAAGAAAATGTGTACAAGATGCTGTATAGATGGCACCTTCCACCTGCTCATCTTTCTAAAATGTATTCAAATCTCTCACCAAACTGTTGGAAGTGTGGGGAGATTGGCGCCTATTTACACATGTGGTGGACCTGTTCCAGGACGACTGAATTCTGGAAAATCATACAGGCATGGATCATGGAAATCACAGGTTATAACCTAATTCTGAAACCAGAGTACTATCTACTGAACATTAGGCCAGACAACATAGGCACAAATATATGGTGTCTGTGTGTTTTTATCACCACGTCAGCAAGAATATGTTTCGCCCAACATTGGAAGGGGAAAGACCTGCCGGCTGAAGACTTGATTTTGGAGAAAATTTTGGATTATGCGGAAGCCGACAGACTGACTAAAGCATTGAGAGATCAAAAGGACTCCGTATATTTCCAATGTTGGGACAAATGGTATGTTTGGTTGAACAACAGACGCCCAAAAAGTCAAATATAACCAGGATTATGTTTAATATTTGTTAAATCTGACTGAAGTCTACATACCGTAGAAAGTGTAAATATCATGTAAAGTTCCTGTCGCGATCATTTGTTTGACTATTTCTTTTTCGTGATGTATTTTTTTAAATAAAAAAATAAAAATATATATATATCCAAAGATTTGAGCTTCCCCTTTTCATCTAGAATATCTTTATATGTGCCCAATTTATAGTCATCTCTCCTATTTGGGGCCGCCAACGCTTCCATAATGGAGAGCCAATTAGGTACTTTAGTATAGATCCTCTGCCTAATTTCCTCCCATGTGTGTATAAGTGTCTCCCTAATTTTATGTTTGTGGAAATAGGATTTTTTCTTGTTCTTTGGGTCCCACAGGTGAGCATGCCATCCTTCTAGTAAGTCGTGTCCTTCTAATGTCAGGATTCTCCTATTTTGTAGCATGACCCACTCCTTAATCCAAATTAATTTCGCCGCCTTTTGGTATGCTTCCCAATCGGGGAGCCCGAATCCCCCCCATATTTCTTGTTCCTTGCAGTATCTTAAAGGAGATCCTCGATTTCTTACCCTCCCATAAGAAGTTTCTAATATGTTCAAGTCCAGAAAGAATGTTTTATCTAGAGTCATCGGAATATTTTGAAATAAATATAAAATTTTAGGTAGAATGTTCATTTTGATTGCTGCTATTTTACCGATCAGAGACAATTTTAGCTTTTTCCATCTTTCTAGATCCTGATATATTTTTTGCAGTAATGGGGTATAATTGTCTTCTTTTAATGATGAAAATCTCGCGGTGATCCATATTCCTAAATATTGTGTTTTCTTAACTACCTGGAGGCCTAATAAGTCTTCCACTTCCTTTTTTTGTGTATCTGTCACATTTTTCACTATTATTTTAGTATTTTTCCTATTAAGTTTAAGGCCCACCACTTCTCCATAGTTCTGTATTTCCTGCATTAGTTTTAAACCAGTTTCTAATGGATCTTCTATTATGAGGGCTACGTCGTCTGCAAAAGCTTGCGTTTTAAATAGTTCCTTCCTAATCTTTAATCCTTTGATTTCTTTATTGGCTGTAATATTTCTAAGTAGCACCTCTAGCGCCAGAATATAGAGTAAGGGGGATAGAGGACATCCCTGCCTCACCCCTTTTTGAATCTGAAATATCTGAGTCTTATCCCCATTCATTAATATGTTCGCCCTCTGTTTATGGTAGATGTTCTCAATCATCTTCCTAAAATTCGTCCCGAATCCCATTAAATTAATTTGGTTAATCATGAAAGTCCAATTCAAGTTATCAAAACGCCTTTTGGGGTCAACAAACATTAGCGCCAGCTGTTTTTCGGGGTGTTGTTCATAGTATTCTATGGTGTTTAGCACTGTTCTCAAATTATCTCTAATCTGTCTCCCTGGAAGGAATCTATTCTGATCTTTGTGAATCCACCGATTTAAAATTTTTTTGACCCTCTCCGCTATTATATTCATGAACAATTTATAGTCTGAATTTAGTAAGGAGATAGGTCTATAATTTGATATCTATTTCGGGTCAGCACCTTCTTTCAGTATGAGTGTCAAATACGCTTCCCTCCAAGTATCTGGAATTGTTGTGTCAACCAGAGCCTCATTAAAAATTTCTAATAGTTCTAATTTCAAAGCTTCATCAAGTTTTAGATATATTTCCCCAGGAAGACCATCTGGGCCTGGGGTTTTATTTTTCTTTATTTTAGAGAGGGCGTTTTTTAATTCCTCTATAGTGATTTTTCCATTCAACATTTCCCTTTCTTCTTCTGTAATTTGGGGTAAGCTAGCTTCCATCAAATACTGTTCCACCTTGTTTGGCTCAATTCCTTCATTTTTGTATAGGCATTCATAGAATTCTCTTATGCTTTCTAGTTTATCTTCTTCCTTTGTCAAAAGGTTGCCCTTGGAGTCTTCTAATACCAATATTTGATTTTTTTCCTTCTCTTTTTTTAATTTATAAGCAAGCCATCTCCCTGACTTATTGGCGTTCTCAAAACAATAATGTTTAGATCTTTTTATTTTTTGCGCCATCTCCTCCTGGTCCAACAAATTCAATCTGTGTCTCGCCATCGACCACTGTTTTTTTGCCGTCTCATCTCCTGGATGTTGCTGGAGTTCATTTTCAGCTTGTACTAAATTTTTAATATAATCTTCCCTAGCCTTCCTTTTTTCCTTGTTTTTAAATGCCATATATGAAATGGCTACCCCTCTCACATAAGCCTTCATGGCAGCACCAAAAAATTGTCCCAACAGTCTCTCTATCTATCCTTACCGGCTTGTCGGTATTTTGTAATGCTTCAGCCTGCTCTTATTTCAATTGCCACTCCTTCCCTTTGTCCGAGGCTCTCTCACCCGACTCCGCCGGCCCCTCGTCTCCGATGTCGATCTCCACAGTGTTCAGGGAAGGGCATAAACGTCCTCTTGCAACTCTGCTATATCCGATCTTCCTTGCTTCCCATCTCTTTGCTGGCTACCGTAGCCTTGGGTCCGCCATTAAATGACAGACGCACCCGTGCTAGTTTGACAGAGTCATCTGGCACCGTGAGAAGCACTTGCACCTCACTTTCTCGCTCGTCTGACCCCCTCTATATTCCATGAAGCTCTCCAGGCTCCGCGCCTCGAAAGGATCCCCAAAACACGGTGACTAACGGTGTTGGAGAGTGGTGATGACCCTCTCAATGCCATGTCACCGTGGATCGCCAACCGGAAGTCATGGTCAAGATATCTCTATTATCCCACGATCGAGGAATGGACTTTGAAGATGGCCAGTTTTGCAGAGATGGCGAAGATTTCAGCATATTTAAAAGACTGTTCACAAGAGACTTATGAATGGGAATGGAAAAAGTGGATAGATTATGTTCAGAACAAATATCAAACTAGGAAGTATCAAATAGCTTTTATTTGAAAATGATATATCAAGATAGAAATATTTCAATGTAATGAAGATAAAAAAATTATAAGGGGGAGGGAGGGGTTCAAGTTTTATATAAGTTTTATACTAAGGGTTTTTTTTTACCTGATATGAGTATATTGTGTGGAAGTCCGGGGGGAGGGGAGGGTTAGGGAGGGTTAGGGAGGTTGGGAAGTTTGGGGTGGGTTGAGGGGGGGGGAAAGGGGGTGAAAATGTAATTGTAAAACTTTTGCAATAAAAAAAAAAGATATCTCTATTATCTATGAGCCATGGGTCAGTTGGAAGTGCTGTTTTCAGTGCCGCTGTCAGCTGGTCCTGGCCGGGATTGGGTTGTCATCTGGTTTGACCCCTAGTGGTGACTTGTGCGGCTGATTGCGAGGGGGGAATGATGGAGTGGATGACTTCTTCCCTGCAGCTATCAAATTGGGGTTTTCTCGATAGGGCATCAGCTAGCAGATTTTTCCCCGCTGGGATGTACTTCAGTTTGAATTTAAATCATCTGAAGTATTGTGCCCATCGGATCTGTTTGGGAGATAGTTTTCTGGGGGGGTTTTAGAGCTTCGAGGTTTTTGTGATCAGTCCAGACCTCGAAGGGCACTTTACCCCCTTCCAGAAAATGCCTCCAGGAGAGGAGG